>UELX01000009.1:0-225026 GCA_900480035.1 Eupelmus urozonus
AACAAACATTGTGGGGCAGAGAAACGAGAGACACTAGCTGAAACTAGTTTATTATTTTATAACACAAATAGACGTGATTTTTGTTAAAACTCTTGCTGTTTTTGTACCTGAAGTTTGTTTTTATTATTATGAGGTACAATTTTATTTTATATTACGAATTTATTTATAAACTGTGGAAATATTAAGAGTTTATATTTTCTTTAAAAGTAAGCCGATTCAATTTTTTAAAGAGATACTTTCCTTTTTATTTATTTCCTACTAGAAATTATTATTTCTAGAAAATTTTTATGATACGGCAATTTTTTTCGACGACTTACAGCAGTTAATCTTAAATATAGCTGTTTTCGCATTTACAAATGGTTTTATTCAATTACGCATTTAATGGTTCTCGAAAGTCATTTTTCTTGAAAGTTAAGTACTTATTTTTCACAAACGCAGCGCAATCAAAATCTTAATTTCTTTTATATTATCACTCTGTCAATATTTACTTTCAATCCAAAATAAAAGTGAAACCGTTCCAGCGTAAAAAGAACGATCCACAATAAATTCTTAACGATGAAAAATCCCAGGCCAAAACAAAAACGAGCCGAGCGCAGAAAGGAAGCAGCAACGCCAAGCACTCAGCTACGATATCCACGACACAGGCAGGCCAGAAGAAAGAAGAAAAAAGGTCGACGAAAAGCTGGCAGCAAGATCGAAAACTCACATGATCGATAAAACCTTATCCCTCTCTCTCTCTCTCTCTCTTTTTCTCAAGCTCGAGTGGATCCAAGTCGCCGTCGGCTCTCATCATTGACACACAATCTTCCTGCGCGCTCGTAATTGCAGTCGCGCTTGCGCGCGCGCATATACTTTATTGCTCAAAGTGCGAGATTAATAATTGAAAGAGGAAAAAATAAAGAAAACGGACGTTGAACGACGCGGCGTATAATCGGCTACGAGCGCAGGAGGGTACACACCAGATCTCCTTGAGGCATCTCTTGCGCGCGCGCGCGTTCCCATGCGTAATTAGCAATAAACATTTTTATTTATTACACGGATTTGCGAGAAGGAGAGAGAGACAAAGAGGCGAGGGGAGGAAAGAGGTAAAAAATACTTACGAATCGAGCTCGACGTTCGTCTTCTAATTATTCGCGTACGCGCCTCTCGAAGTATACTCACGTCCCGCCAATTATCTTATCTCTAGAAAACCTCGAGCCTCTCTCGAGAGAGCAGCTCTCCTCATTAGGGTGCAGAGGAGAGAGAGAGAGAGACCCTCCTCTCGAATCTCGGCTCTCAATTTTTTGGTTCATTTCGATTGCGCGCGTTGTTCTTGCTCCTCTCTTGCGCCTAGACGATGAATTTTCATTCGGAGAAAGGATCGAGACCTTCGCCTGCAGCGCGACAAAAACGCCAAGCGCGCGGCTCCGGAGCGAGCGCATCGGGACGGAAAGAACGCCCTTAAAGGAAATTCTTTGCCGTGCCCTTTTATAGGGGCGCGAGCGATCATGCTCTGGAGCAACGGAGAGAGAGACGAGGCTTTATTTTGTCGCTCGACTTTTTTTTGGTGTATACTCGGTCTTTTTTCGTTTTTTTATGTCTTGACCGTGACCGCTCGCTGCCGAGTGCAGGAGACATCGAGTCCAGCGAATTCCTTGACGAGTAAGTCATAATTACTTAAACGCACTTTAACGAGCTGTGGTTTTTTTTTGTTTTGCGAGAGAGAGACGGATAAACTGATGATTAAAGCGCGTAAATTACAGATATGTTGTTACTACTGAGTTGTACGTTGGTTATAGAGTGGATGTAAATCTTGTGACTGTTGCCGTGATTCTTCACGACTGGCTGCAGCATGTAGATTTATTTGTTTGTTTGAGTAAGCTGAGGGAGAAGAAATCAAGCCGCGTCATGTCTTTAATAAGCGACTCTGGATTAAAAAAAAAAAGGGAGAGAGAGAGACAATTGCTATATATTTTTCGTTAATTCCAACTTTTCAGACGAAATTCACAGGTTTGTTTACACATTTTATATTTTAAATATGACAAGTGTCCGGAGCCAACGTTAAAAACAGCCGGTGGCGTATTTACTTTCTTGTAATAAATTTATACGGCGACGCTCGGGCATTAAAAAGTGCTTTTTGTAATTGCGCCGGGACTTTTTTTCCCCGGCACTTAGCATACTTAATGAAAATGCGCGCAATTTCTCAGCGCAGCCGCGTCGTTACGCCCGATCTTTATGTCCCCTCGTCGTCCGAAAACAAGATTAAGAGAAAAGTATAAATACAAGTATCGGGAGAGCGGACAAAAAGCCAGCTATATAAAAATCAAAAAGAAAGTCCAGAAGCGCTCCTGATGCACAATGCTCGAAAGTCCAAAGCTCTAATTGGCCTAGAGGCAGCTCTCTCGAAAGCTATCGATCCGCACGGACACTCCACCTGACTGGAAAATCTCAAATTCAGAGTGCCGATCGGCAATAAATCGATTTGCGAGATTTTCCGGGAAGGCCGGCCCCAATTAAGCCGAGCCCGCGAGAGAATCGTCATCAACAGCGCAGGAGAAAAACCGCGAGTGCGTATATATATCGACGCGTTTCCTGCGCGAGCGAGAGAGAGAGAGATGGAATAATGGGCACTGGGCCATTAGAAGCGCCGCGTGCGCGCAGCGGCCCCGCGCGCGATGCACTTTTCCAGCGAGTTGCTGCAAAAACTAGCCCCGGCTATACGGAGGAGCTCGGAATGTCGCGAGCGCGTACACGCCTGGACGCGAGTTTTCTCCGAATAAAATTCTAACGATCGCCCTGCCTTGGCTTTCCAACCGCTGGCTTTCGCGAGCGCAGACTGGCTCTCTGTTATAATGCGATTGGAGAAACGCTGGGTTTTCGCGCCTGAGGACGATTGGGAAGAATGGTTTTTTTTGGGTTGTAGTTGGTTTGTTTGGTTAGTTTTGTGGTTGGGCGGTGGTGTTGAAATTTTATAGATGAATTTTTTTTAAATTTATTTGAACTTTTTTAATGCTTTTATTTTTAGGGTAATTATATTATGCGAGAAAATGAAAATCATTAAAATTATAATTTTATCATGATTCGGGTCATTATTTTAATCTTTTGGTATAATTATCCATTTACAAGGAAAACACACTTTATCAATCTATAAATTATTTATTTATTGTACGTGTATTTACTCACTTGGAAAAATCAGAACTTAAGGAAAAATGTTACACGATTCTCTAGCACATTTCAAAAATATTTCCAGTCCACTTGCAAAAAAGCGATGAAAAAACTTTCATTTGTTTACCATCGGCCCTCCGAGCTCCATAAAAATCGTAACTTTATTAACATTCGGCTTTGAGCTCTCATATCCCCGGCTGCGTTCTCTCTTTCTCTCTCAGTTCCGACGGCCATTGCGAAGTCATGTGTTCCTCTCCTTTTTCGTTGCTTTTTACTCGGTCGACTTTGTGCTCTTAAACAGGCGAATGACGCGAAAGCGATTATCGTCGATCGGCGACCAAAGTGTCCCTCTCTCTCTCTCTTTATCTCTTTCTCTTTTGCTCTGCGCTTGTATCCTTGGGAAAAATCTATGCAAATTGCCGAGCTCGGCCAAAGTATCATCGAGAGAGCTGCCGCGCGCGCGCGCTCGGCGCGTTAATGAGTTTCACTTCGCGTCGCGACGATCACAGCTAATTTATTCGCTGGCTTTTATCGATAGTCTGGATTAGAGCAGCGCGAGTTTACATTTCTAACGTATTCCTCGCTCTGTTGCTTACTGGAAAAATCAGAAAGCTAAAGAAGGAAAAATCTATCGCATAGAGAGCATGTAAACTTAAATTCTTATACGTCCTTACCGAGCGACGCATGAACCATCGCTTCTGACGGATCACCCGGCCCTATGTTTAATTTAATTTAGTATCTCACTAAAAAAAAAGATCTGACCTTATCAAGTCGATTCGTGAGAGCGCCAAGTCATTTTTTGCAGGTGCGCGCAAGGCGAAGCTATATATACATATGTAATAGGCCTCGGGTGAAAAAGTTTGGCTGAGCAAAGAGAGAGAGAGAGAGAGAGCGAAGTAGAGGACCTTGGGCGGCTTCTGCTTTAGCGACGGGGACCGGACGCACGCCGGAAAAAAGCTACAGCCGCAAGAAGTGCAGGTAGCTGCGTTACCCGGTGAGGAGAGTGGTGAGTTCATGAGCGCAGGGTGCCGCTTGCTTCTTACCATCAGTTGGAAGCTTTGCTTTTAGCGATGGCGACTTTCTCTCTTTTTGCTTTTTTCGAAGCTTTTTATTGGAGTTTATCGAGTTTCTTTTATTGATTTCTGGGTTTACTGTGGGATATCCGGAATGTATTTTAATGAAATGAGTAGTTTATTGAATATTCAAGTTAAGAAAAGCAATTTTTAGAAGAAATTGTATTTGCTGTGTAATACATTTTTTTTTAGCAAATAAGTTAATATTTTAAGAGTGTTTTTATTCTCGGTAATCAAATAAATAGATTAAATAAATTTTAAAATTTTCTTGAATTGATAGTAAGAACGTTTTCACAACAATTTACATTCTGTACTTTTATACTTTTTCTAAAACTAACTGTAAAGCACGCGTGCTTTCATTAGAAATTCGAAAGTGAAATATGCGACAATTAATAATTGTCACGTGATTAAAATTTTTCTCAACTAACCTAATGTTTTCGTCGCTGGCGAGCAGTCAAGCGTTTCATTTAAATCGAGTAGCCAGACTGAATCGATGTAATTCGAATTCTGTTTAATGTCCTTTCATATTTAACTCGCTACAAGCTAGCCGTGTATATCCCCTTAATTCGACGATATGCTTATTAACCAATTTAATCCGAGCACTGGATTTTCTTCCTCTACTTAAACACATTTTTACAGCCCGCAAAATTATTGTTATCTCGAGTCACCTCCCCGGCAGCCTCAATTATTTACCCCAATAAAATATTAATTTATTCCAGCTAAAAAAAATAAAACATCACATTCGGCCAAACACTACCGGATCCTCAAACAGCCCATAACCACCGTCGCAAAAAATCCGAGAAGCAGACGCTTTTATCACTCGCGCGCATACATTTCACGCGATCTCTTATTAGTTTTGTTAGCTCCTCCCTCTCCAGCTCCTGATTAAATCGTGCATTTACGTGTATATATCCACGAGGAGCGCGATCACGCGCCGATCGCAAAAACTACCGGACGAAAATATAATCCACGATCTTGGCGAGCTGGCGAGCGCGCGCCAACGCGAGGTATCCATTCCCAAAGAACCGCGAAGCTGCGTGAAATTCGATGCGATATCGGTAATAAGGTATCTCTCTCTCTCTCTCTCCTCTCCCCCGTCGTTACGTGCCTCCTCCGTGTCTTCGGCTCGCTCCCGTATCTATATATATGCATCCTTTACGGGCTACTTTTTTTTTACGATCGCGCACGCGCGCGCGCCAGCCAGCCAGACGTAAAAGTAAATCGCAAACGCATGAATAATAATAACGAAAAAAAAGGGAATGAGTTTAACTACCTTGTAATGAAAAGGTAATTTTTAAAATAACTAAATTCCTGACAGGTGTGTTTAAATTTATTTTTTTCCTTTGCGCGCTTGGTAGTGGGCTTTTTTTTTAAAGGAGTTACTCGTTTTTTCGCTACGTGAAAGTGCCGGGCAATTATCGTAATTGTGGTCTAAAATTCTTATTTATTCGCGTTTTATGCGCCCGAGCCGAATATTTTGCTTTTACAGAAGCGTGATCTCAATGCTCGATGTGAAAAATGGATGCATAAACAAACCCATAAATCAAGCGAGTTTTTTTTTACATTAATCCGCACATTAAGCGAATAAAATAAAATCAATATTCTCCCCGAACACTATACAAAATTTATCACACCTTTACCGATAATATTTCATCGTTCCTCGTATCAATTAAATCCTTACAATTAAAGCACACCAGCAAAAGCCCAAAAAAAACTTAATTCCACCCGACTTAATCAAGCTCCAAAAACGTCAGTCCACCCCGACAGCCGACGTCGAAACTGTCAGGAGTCATCAGCGGCGCGCAAATTGCCATCTCTCCCTCTCACGCGATCCAAAATAATTCGAAAAAAAAAGAAACCGCTACCTCTGTCCGCGCAACACTGTAAAGAAAAGTCGAATAAAATGCCAATTAACCATCGGCCTCTCTTTTCTGTCTCCGGCAGGCCGAAAAAGAAGTCACTTTGGCAAGCCGCGCACGTAACTCGCGCGCGCGCGCGTCGCGGCCTCCCGAAAATCGGTAACGCGGCGGAAGGCTGGAATTAAACCATTTACCGGTTAACGAGCGACGCCGAGACGTCCTATCCGAGCCGCGCATCGAGTTTGGAATTTCGGGGTAAAATATATACATTACGGGATGCGGCTATGATGTGTTCCGGAGTCGGCTTTGGTTGGACAGCAGCGAGGATTGGGAGATGGTGAGAGAAGTGCAGGCTGTCTTTATTTTTACGTCGATATGGGCATGTGGGTGAATGGGGGGTTTACATTTGGTTAAGCGTTAATTTTTTTGGTGAAAAATCGGATCTTTTGAAGGTTTTCGCGTGAAGTGATTATATGCGGCTAAGAAGGATATTTTGAATCTGTAATTTTAAATATTGTATAATTATATGTTGCAAGGCTGTTTAAAGGCATGTTTTGTAAATTTTGGGTTGGTATGATTATTCGCACATACGGTGATTACAGGAAATTGGTCGGTAAATTTACTTGTCAAGCTATGGCTATCTCTCTTTTTTTTGTTAAGACATTTTTATATCAATGGGGTTTGATCACGCGACTTGTATATATAGAAGATTTATAAATGGTCGTTCGATTGCAATTGGCTTATAATTGATACCATTCTTTATATTTTTCTGGATACCTTAATTGAATTAATTAGTAATTTATATATCAAATAAATTTAAGCGCTTACGTAAGCGTCGTTATATAAAATGCCGTGTAAATATTTGAGTGTCGATAATGCAAATAACTCGTAAAGATAAACATTTAAAAATATTTTTTTTCAGCTCGGATGAAATAATTGCGCGAATACTAAATCACAGAGTTAGTTTCACATTTCTTTTTTATCCAACAAGATGATAAAAAAAGAAGATAAAATCGGATATAAATCATTTAATCCATCTAGTGTTACGAAAAAATTTAATATTCATAATCTTGATTTAATATCCGTCCACTAATCAAAAAGCAAAGATACCAACAAGATTCTAAAACTTTTCAAATCATCCAGCTCTATAGAAAAACAAATTTCCTCCTCTCTTCTCTTTACGACTTACAAAGACTCCGGCATGTACACACACATTCGACTTATTAAAACTCCACTAAACGCCCCTGCGCGAATGCAAAAACACTCGACAGAGCATTCGCCTCTCGCGCGCGACCAAGAGACAGAGACAGAGCCAGAGAGGAAGGACGTTCGCGCGAGGAAGAAATCGGACTGCGGCTCGTATATACACACACGCACACCGAAAACGAAGCGAAAGAGCAAGCGAGTGAGAGAGAGAAAAGAAGCAGAGATCGCGAGCTCGAGATTACACACATTCAAGCACGGAGCTCTCGGGAGATCGGGGTCATTTCGAGAGAGCAAGCGAGAGAGAGAAAGAGACGCGCGCGGTCCAAGGCCCACCGCGCGCGCGAGCCGTTCTCCTCAAGGTTCCTCTCTCGGATATGGCCCCCTCGGGGAGAGAGCAGCAGCCGATGAGGATTCGCCGGACCTTTCTTTCGCCTTCCTTCTACCACTCGCTTCTCCCTTTTCGCCAAAGAGCTCTCCCCTCACTCCCGCGGATTATTCGCGCAACCAAGCGGCGAGGGCTATAAGGCCTCGAGAGACGGACAGACCGAGAGAGAGAGAGAGAGAGAGAGAGAGAGAGGGGCTCTTGATTTTGGTTTTTGCGCCGAGGATATATAACTGCGTCCCCGCAGAATCGTCGGAAATTCGGACGATTTCTTTTTGACTTGCATTTTCGGCATTTAATCGCGGGGGAATGAAGCTTTTTGCGAGGGCTTAGATGCAGCTCGCTGTGGCATTTGGCGTCGTCGTAGAGAATCGTTAAAAAATTATAATGGTTATAGTCGGTAAATATTTTAACGGTTTTTCAAAGAAACTATAAATTTTTTGCTACTATATAATTGACTTTGAAAAGCAGATAAAAAGAAAAAGCGCGCAGAGAGCAGTCCTTATCGGAAATCCTCCTTTGCGGCTTATCTCCCTCGTCCGATCTCGAGGGCAAAACCATAACAATATCGGCTTATGGCTTCGATCGCAAAATCACGAATCGATCCTCGCGAGGAATCGGAAAAATAAATCGCAAGGAGACATTATAGGTACCCCTTCTCTCTCTCTCTTGTCCGGCGTGGCCATAGCGAGCGCGCAAAAAGAATAAAAGACGAACGACGTGTGCGCGCACACGACGAAAGGGAAGATAAAGAAAAAGAGAGAGAGAGAGAGAGAGAAAGAAAGGAAGGGGACAGTTCGCGTCGGGGGCAGTTTTTGCCTCACCTCGGCCCCGTCGTCGCAATGCCAAGGTAGAAATAATGCAGAAGCCTGGCTCTCTATACTCTTGGACACGTCTGGCCGATGATGTTTTTATCGCTGCCTGCTTCTGATTCTTTGTTGAATTCGAAACTGTTAAATTGTTTCGTTTAGCTCGGCCGATTTTTTCGGCGGCGATTGAGACTTTTTCGAGCGATTAAAAAATTTCTCGATAATTAGTTTAACCGAAGACTTTTTCAAAGTCAAGGCAAAGAATAAAAATAATGTTACATCTTGTTTTCGTCTATAACATTTCATAATTTATTACTCAACAATCCACGTACCCTTATGCAATAACCGCTGCTACATTCACGCTCTTATCATCTGCAACATCTCTTCAACTTACGAAAAGCCCAAGTAAATCTGAAAAAAACCGCAATCCTCATTAAATCTCTTAATTAATACCGATAGCGAAAATAAATGAGGACAATTAAATTATCATCGAGCTTCTTATCAAGCCGAGAGCGATTCCAAGCCATTACCCGGCACGATATCGATTATATTTCCATCCCACTCATTAACCGCTCTCCTTCCATCTCTCGCATTCGCGCAGAGAGCTACTTTTCTCTTGCAAAGAGCCATCTCGCAATGCAAGAAACGAGTATATAGTCGCATCCCAAGCGCCGCACGTATACGCCTAGAGAAGATATATATAAAGAGGCAAAAAATCGGCGCTCCTTATCATTCAATAAAAGGATCTCCTGCGCTCGCTCATATTTCTCGGTGAATTATCGGGCTCAGTCTACTTTAGTCCATTGAAATAAAATTTCCGTCCGCGCGTTATATTCCTCCCTATGGCGTGCTCGTCGTCGTCGCGCGCCGGGGTACATAAAGGAAAGTACATATATACGAGCGGGCAGCCGTGAAAGGAGAGAAGAGGAAGAGGAGGAGGAGGAGGAGGAAGAGTGTAGCGGCGCGCGCGCGCGAGCAGCCGAGAGATAAGCGAGCAAGAGAGAGGAGGGAATCGAGAGCAAATGAAGCAAAGTTTCGCGGCGCTGCAGCTCCCGAGCGACCACGCCCTTGTTGCGCGCGAGGGGAGATGCACTTCTCTCCTGCCTTCTGGCACTCTCTGTGTAGATATATGCGTCAGTATGCATGCATGCATGCACGTGTGTGTGTGTAAGAGTAAGAGAGAGAGAGAAAGAAAGGCTGCACGTAGGACCAAATCGAGTGCGCTCTGCGTGCAAGCCGAGAGCAGAGCGAAAGAGAGAGATGAGCTACGAGGAAAGGAGAGATATCTGCGCGCGCGCTCCGGGGACCTTGACTGCTGCTGCTGCTGCTGCTCCCTGGGAGTGTAAGAGCGCAGCGGCCGATTGGTTGCCGGCGAATTTTGAATGCTGAGATCGCAGGAGAGCTGGGCTTTTTAATTAGGGGGTAGGGTGGAGAGCGATTTTTGCGCGGTCATTGAGCGACGATGTTCTCTTGGGAGTGCAGTAACGGAAATTTAAGGAGGTTAGAGGGGTATGGTTGGTTTTAAGATTCCTTTTATTTCTGTATACTATTTTATACAGCTGAAGTGGCTTAAAAGTTACAATTGGTAATTGATTGTATAATATATTGACCAGGAATGTAAAATTTTAAATATATGCTGAAAATCAAAGTTTAGATAACTGTAGAGTCAGATTTTATTATCTCGTTATAGATTTGTAGTCCTTAAAAATATATTTTTTCTTAATTTGAAGAATACTTATAATGTAACGAAAAATACTGGATATTGTTTGTTTCCTACATCTAATATTAAAATTCGCAACTTTAAGTATTACATAATAACACTGATTGTATAATGAAAAATTGCTTTCCAATTTTTTATTGGATGTAGAAAGTGATACTAATCTTTGGTAAAAATTTCAAGAAATTTTAAAGAGAACGAAATATTATACTAAATCATTTAAATTATAATCAAGAGGCGCGGTAGCGCCTCGAAGGCAAGTCTGATACCATATACATTACTTTTACACAGTTAAAAGTACACCACTGAATTTTGGTAAAAAAAAGTTCAGTATAGTTATAAAATTACAAATAACCAAAAAGTGAATAAGTTTTGATCAATCGAGATTGTGAATAATAATAAAAAAAAAAAACAAACATTCATCATATCAAGCTTAGTGAAAATGAAAACGTTTGCCAGTGTAAGTGTCAACAAATTTCCAACAAATCCAGTAACTTTTAAAATTTCAAAAACTGCATTATCCCCTCGAAAAACCCAATAAACAACAAAATTCATCCCACTAAATCTCAAAAGCCTTCCTCCATCCCATAAATCTCAATTTAGACCTTAAACCTGATTTTTACCGGAGAAAACCTCCCCTTGCATTGTAACGCAGCGACATAATTTATTCCAGGCCGCGAAACATAATTTTCAGAAACCGCGAGCGTTACAATTCCAGGGTAGCCTTCGGACTGCAGTTTCCGAGCACCGCACATGCGCGCAGCTAGTCTCTACAATTTACTGTGCTGCGGCCTCCTCTCGCTACATACATAAGCATGCGCGGTAGCATACGCGGCCTGCAGAGCGAATTGCCAAGTAGAAGCTTCTTTTAGGCCTCGAGAGAGAGTAAAACTTGCAAGCCTCTCTTCCTCTTCTCTATTATAGCCGAGGGAGAGAAAGAGAAAAGGAGAGCGCGGAGGATAACAGTGCGCGGACGACCCACGCGCGCGCTCGCGCAAATCCCGGCCATCTATTAGAATGAAAACGTCATTATACGGCCCTCGTAATTCAGCCTTCGGACGGCGCTCGCGCGGCTTAATTGGTGCATCTGTTGCGGAGCTGGCTGTGTGTATACCAGGGGAAGAAAATATCACGCGTATACATACACATTGTACGAGCTGTTTTTCCTCGGCGCGTGGAGGAGCTGGCGACGATCTTGATGAGAGGCGTGGACGAAAAAAGAGGCTGCGCACTTTTCTGATGATTCGATGCACGTGCGCGTGATGCTGGGCAAAGCTTGATTGTCTCGAATGGCTGCTGAGGCTCTAGGATAGACGATCCATCATTCGCTCTCTCTCGCGGTGTGTAGGAGAACGTCCGACTGATGGGCTTCTGTTTTTACGCCGAGGAGGAGCTGGTGAGGGAAAAAATTTTAGATGATTGAGATGATGAATGTAATGACAAGCAATAAATTATTTAATCTTCGCGTCGAGACGGTAAAACGAGAAAAACGTTTACGGCCGCTCGGCAATTCCGATGCAATGTATATCGGTGTTACTCGATAACCCCGCATTAAGTTTGCAACATATACGCGCAGCAAAAAAACCTACTTATAAGCTTCTCAAGCTCAAAAATACTCGCGCGCATTGATCCCATCTCGCAGCTCGGCGAGCAGCACACGTGCTCCTAAAATCGCAGCGAAAAGCCCTATATAACGCATAACATCCTTTGGCCTGCAGCCAGCCAGCAGAGAGCGAAGCATAATCGTCACAATCACACACGAGGCTCTCCTTAGCGCTCGCTCTCTCCGCAGAGAAGTCCAGCAATGATCGTCGCGCGAGCGTTGCAATTTCGATCGTCGGCCTTGCGTGTATAGCTCGCTGTATGGGGCGAGGGCGCACGCAGGGGCCCGCAATTTGCGCTAAGAAGCCAACTCCAACTACCGGCCGATTCGACAATAGCCTGTAATCATCTTTCTCTCTCGAGGCTCTCTCTCTCTCTCTCGCGCGCGCGCGTCGGAAGCAGCAGACAGCGCGCGCGAGTCTGTAGGGCAGTCTTTTTCAACTGTACTCCTGCAGCGAGAGCAATTGGATTCCCTGAAAGTAGCAGCTGCGAAAGAATCAATTCTCCTCTCTGTCTCTCTCTCTCTCTCTCTCTCTCGCCTTATGAGGTAGGGAAATGCGAGAGTGCAGGTTCGCCGAAGCCGCTGCTGCTTTGTTTCTGCGTCTTCCCTCTTTTTGCTAGGGTAGACGATACTTGCTCGATTTTCCTGAGCGAGAGAGCTTGTCGATGCCTCGTGTTGGATGTGTCTGAGAGATGGGGAAAAAAGGTAATTGGATTGAAAGGGGAGATGTGATGAATGTGAGAAATGATGTTTATTTGAATTTTTACTTCGCGGGCTTTTACGTTTATACTGCGATATATCGATTCTGGAATTCTTGCGATGTTTTACTCTTTAACGCTGTATTATGTCCGAACTGTGTGAATGATGGGGAGTAAAGAGGGAAACAAAAATTGGTCCACTTTCGCTCGAGTATTTTTATTTCGGAGATATATACGTATATAATTGTTGGAATGTGTATAATCGAGAGACGATCAATGCTCTCCTGGTCCCAATTTTTTTGCATTCTCACGATGTGTATTATTTGTTTACTAAATTATACCTTTTCAAATAAGCGTATATATTTACGGCGAGCAAATAGTCGAGATAAAATCATTTTTGACATTTTACTTATACGAAAGCGCGGCACCGAAAAAAACTTTGTTTTAACTTTAATTGCACGAACCGCTAATTTTTATTGAGGACTTGAAATGCCCCTCCTTCTTGATACAACAAAGTTGATTGTTCTTGATTTAATAATGAGAGACGCTCACTTTAATGAAATAATTATAACGAGCGTTCAAGCACCTCATTTCATTTTACGTGCTTTCGTTCTTTTTTTGCCGACATCCTTCATTTTAAATTCCTTTCATACGCGCGTAAAACCGCGGAAACACGCGGAGGTGCAATGCAAATTATTGTTTTTATTTTTCATACCCGAAGGAACTTTTATTTTTTTCTTTTCACTTCGCCGCGCGTTTTTCACTGCCACGCGAGAATTACGAGGCGAATGGTGCCTCCGAGTCGGAGGAAAATTATCCGGGTGCCGGCGAGTATTTTTTATTACCGGATCGTAAAACAGCGCCCGAAGAAGACATTATGTCATTCGTTTGGCTGATGACACTTGTGAAAAAAAAGGAAACGCGTATACGTGTTATTTATTTAAAAGCGTTTTTAATTACAGTATTTATTTTCATTTAACCGTATTCCACTTGATTCATGCACTTGTTAAAAAGCAATATCCGTATACAATGTATACAGACACCATCAATTTATTAATCCGAGCTTTGCAGAAAACTGCAAAATTCGAAAAAACTATCCCCCTCATCTATCTAACGGTCCAAAATCAACGCCAAACAATAGCCCAACAATCACCCCGCTAATAGCTCTGAATCCTACTGGCTAATAGCAAAACGAACAGTCTCTTAATCCACATCCAAAAAGAAGCAGAACATCCCTGAAACTCTCAATGAATCGACGAAATTGTTAATTATAGATCCCAGCAGCGCGTCCTTGAACACGCGGAGCTCGCGCCGCGAGCAAGAGATACATACATACGCCGCGTGCGCGCTTAGAGCAGCCGTATACATATATACAGGCTTGGCTTTTGCATTCAGGAATCTCATTCACGAGCTGGCTGCGGCTGGCGCGCGCCGACGCTTATATAGGTGTTTCAGAGGCGTGCCTCGGCTCTTTCACTCCCCGACGCATCTCTTAGACTACTTCCAGTTCATTCTGGATCGCGGACGTTAGCTTCGGTTGATAGTGTGGTTTAGTGGGTATAGGGACGAGGGTTTATAAAGTACGGGGGATTTAAAAGGGTAATGAATGGAAGCTGGGGAGATGATGGTTTTTGGAATATTAAGTGGATATTGGTAGATGCTGGAATTTCTGGTGCTGGAGGGGATGTGTTTATGATTTTAGATCGATTGTTTAGCGTTGATGGTTTATGGTTCAGGAAGAAACTAAATAATTTACTAACGAAGTAGCTTTTTTAATGGGCTGCACTTGAAAATTGTTTCAGTAAAATGTTTTTGTTTTCTAATGCATTCCAATTATTTTTCTAGTTGAATCGATACAGGAACATTGTTTTGAATGGAAAGCAGCGTTAAGATCCAACAATGGAAAAGACTTACAAGCCAAGTGCTTGTACATTCTTTTCATTTCCTCTTATTTATTTTCTAAATATCTCATAATGTATAGCAGTGACAATTTAAACTACGAAATTTAAATTACAAGTGCATAATGTATTTGTAAATATACACGATTCGGAATTTATATTTAAACTATCACTAAAAGAGCAATATCATTCATTCTTCGAGTTAACATGTCATCGGAAGAATTTTAGAGAGTTTTTGGTTAACGTATATTTGAATCGTATTAAAAATAAAGTTAAGATGTTATTGATTTTTCTAGATTGATACTTTTTTTTTTATTTGAAAATTACAGTTTTAAAATTATAAGGATCCCCTTATAATTTATTGAATACACTTGTACCCATACATTATGCACAAAAAATTACAAGAATAAATATAAATTGAACAATCAACCGTCCATTCACAATGCCCAAATACCCCTTCAATTTCACATCATTCGATATAAACGAGCGAACACACATCATTAAAAAAATACCAAAGCCAAAGTGGATCTCATTTCCGGCTTAATCCGCGCCGAGACAAAAAGTCGGAGAATTTGGCTTGCATTAAAGGATAAAATGCATCCGACACAATCGAAGCTGCGTGGCAGCTCAAGCGACGTGCGCGGCCCTCCGCTGATTGCGCGCCAATTAAATAAGACACAAAAGAAACAGGAACACAGAGCCCGCTGTGTAGCCCCCTCCCCCACGCCTCTACACTCTCATCCGCTCGGCTCGTAAATTAAATTAATTAATCTTTTTAGCATAATCAGATTTAAATTCACTCTCGGGCTCGATAAATTTTAATGAAAAGTAGATTTTGCAACGAATCAGTCGTTGCAGCGCGATTTCGTCCCCCTTCTTCTTCTCTCCCGGCGTACCCTGCTCTCAAACCTTCCTCTCCCCTCATGTGTGTGAGTATGTATATAAGCGCTGGCCGCGCGTCGCTGTCTAAAAAAGAAGGCACACGCGAAAGAGAGAGAGAAAGATAAGATTCGAGAGAGGAGGCTCAGTCGACGAGGCGAGTCCCGAGGGAGAGAGGCAGCGTGTTCCCGAATTAAGAATATCTGCACAATCGATCCGTCCAATATAATTCTCTTCTCTCGCGCACAAAAGGACCTTTCTTTCTCCCTCTCTCCCTTGTTCTCGCTATCTCTCGCGCGCGGGCGAGCGCAACGAAAAGAAAAGTTTTCGCTCGTCGTCAATTACCCGAAGTAGCGCGCGGGGACCTGGCCGCATACGATAATACCGAGGTGATAACGCAAGGCGAGCAAAAAAATCTTATATACGCCTATATACATAAGAATGTAGGTGTACAGTGGGAAGAGAGTGAGAGAGGGCCAGGCGATTATCAGGCGGTGCATGAGAAGAAATTGGGCGGGTTGCGAGAGGAAAGGGCTCGCTCTCGACACTTTTCGTAATTTATATTTTAAAATTGCACTTGTACCGAGAGGGCTAACTGTAAATCATGCGCGTCGAACTAAATGATTACGGCTTAAGAGCGTGTAATTTTATTTGGATTTAAATTTTAAATCGTTTCTCGCAATGCCCGAGCGGGCCCGTAATGAGCTGGCTGAGCTTCTGCTAACAGGGAACGGCTCGCTTTATTATAAATGACTTTTTTGTTTGCGCGAGCGCGTCTCGACGATTGCATTAAAAGTTTGGAGGGCCTCGATAAAAGTGGGAGTGACCCTGTAAACAAATACGAAATTTCAAATTTATCGCGTGCGCGCCCGTTGTGCAATCGAAATTTTGCCGAATGCTTTTCCGGTATACAGCTGCGGGAAAAAAAGAAAAATAATCGTTATGTTTTGCAACTCATTATAATCTTGCCCATAGGTAAAAAAGCGGCAGATATATATCGAGCGTCGAGAAAAGCACGGCGAGATTTATCAGAAAAAGAGCTCGGGGCTAAGCTGAAAACGCGCCAATTATTTACTTTAATTTTTTTCCATCAATAACGCACATGCCAGCAACGATAATTCAAAACGAATAACAATCCAGCCGCCACATTTGCAAATCTCAAACCAGCATCTCTCGACTACTACCACGACATAGAGCGCAATAATATCCGTAATCCAACACCGTCCCATTATAACTCGGCTTCTGTCCCCGCGCTCGGCCATCAACGTTTAAACAAATCACGGCGCGCCCTCGTTATATACATCCAGTCTTAAAAAAAATCTACAAATCCCATTACGAGCCCCCTATAACTTCCCTATATTCCCGATCCATTCTTCGGCAATTCCCATTCCTCATCCGTTTTTCCCCGTCGCACTAGCCGCGCTCGGCGCGCACGGCGCGGCAAAAGAATGTCATATGATGATTGGTCATCGCGGTGGCCAATGGCTCGGCCGGCGCTCGCGGGAAGGAGAGCCGCACGGCGCCGCCTCCTGGTGCCAATTGAATATCGCGAGCGCTAGAGTTAAATGTATGGACTGATCGATGTAATGCAGCGGAGATATGTGGGGTACGGATGGGGAGAAGAGTTTGAGGCTGGCTGTTGTACTTATGCAGAGTGATTTTTTTTTTTAAGTGAGGAGGATGAATCATAGCGGGTTGTAAAAACCCACGCGTGTATTTTTCTTTATCGTTTTCCGATGGTTGGATGAGAGAGAGAGTTGAGTGCAGGCGAGGTTTTTGTTTGCGTTTTTTGAGAGGTGGTGGTTGGCTGGATGAATCACTTGAGGAATATGAAATAGTTTGGTTATTGATTTCTGGATTGTTTTGTGCGGTTCTTTTGCTCTTTTGGGTCTGGCGATCGGTGGGACTGACTCATTTGTAAAATATGAAAATCATGAATTATTAGTGATGCTTTAAAAAAATTATAAAAAGTTTATTTAATCTTTCTGATCATGAAAAATTGTTCAGAACTCATGCGGGTTTGAAAAATAATAAAATTTATTTTATAATGATGCAGTTTAATTTATTTAATTTGAATTTTCAAAATTAAATTTCACACCTGTCTGTTGTATTAATTAGGTTGTACAAAAAAATTACAATTAAAAAAACGCTTCAAAAAATAAAATACTGTAATCCTGCCGTTATTGCTGTACAAAGTAAAAATTGCTTATAATTATTCAATTCTATAATTAATTAAATTTCTGTTATTATTAGCATAAAAATGTTTATAAAATTACCATAAAGTCATATTTTTTTATTTTTTATAATTCATTTATATGTATAAGCTATTCATTCTGTTATGTAAAAGTTGTTGAAATGCACATGACTACAAAGAATAATTGCTTTATCTTTGTAAATTATGTGTTAAATTATTTTTACATATTTCTTAATATGAATGTTGCACACGCTGATAACTTCAAAAGATACGCAGAAGCATAAAAGATTCATTATTGTGATAATGCTCATAATATATTTCTTCAGATAAAAAAAAGCAATGCAAGATTACATATTTCGGTCCATTACCAAATAATGTTGATTAATACCAATACATTAAAATATCCAAAAATCTTTAAAGCCATAAGTTATTAATAACGTCATCAATAATTTGGTACAACGCCCAGTCACCTTAACGTACCTCGAAAAGATAACCCAACAGAAAAAAAAACCCTAGCCCCATAACGACTAAATTTCCCAGCATTAACCGCGACCTCGAAAAAAATGTTGTTTTGAATACAATGTACCTGTCAGTGGCTATCGCGTTACACTTGGTCCATTCAAATATTAAAAATGACGTAATGTTTACAAAAATTGCGGCAGACAAGGCTCAACCAGTTTTCACAGCTGTGTTCATCAAAGGCTTGCAAGCGCAAACACGTTTTAATTTAAGGCGGCTTGAGAAAAGAAAAGCAAAAAGCACATCACGCGTCCGTCTTTTTTCCCTTTCAAAAAAGCTCAATTATTACGCCGGCCTTGCGTAAGATTAAAGTGCTGCTCGCGACAGCTCGGTCCAATTCCGTTATTTACATTTTTTGCCATGCCCTCTCACAATAATTGCCTCTTCTGCCAATCTGCTTCCGTCCCTCGAAAACCATAACCCGGGCGACAATTTTCCAGAATAAGCACGAGACCCTCCTAAAATCAGCGGCAGGAAAGGGCCGGATACAAACGTACAAAAAGACCGCGAGACGAAAAAAGGCGCCAACATCGCGGCGTAATCAAGGCAAAAAAAGAGCGTTTCTCCGAGAGAGCGAGTGTATACTTTCTTCTCTGGTTCCTTTTCGGCGGCTGCGCTCACGTGTAGCTATATATACAAGCACGCGAATTTCGCGCTTGCGCGCGCTCCAGTGGCGTGTGAAAGAGCGCGCGCGTTTCGATTTGGGCCATTTGGCCCTCTCCGCGCAGCTTTCTCTCTCTCTCTCTCTCTCTGGGGCTCGCAGTCGCATCTTCTTGCTTTCGAAAAGTAGCCCTTCGCATGGCGAATGGAGTCATTGCCGAGATATTCCTGGCGAGATAAAGAGAAAGAGAACGTGTATGAGGAGGAGAGAAAGGAGGATGGATGGGCAGGGAGGTGCCCTTTTTCATTTTCGGACGGCTGCGGGAAAGGTCCGTGTCCGTTATGTAAGAAAAAGGGAGGAGTGGTATAAGGATGATTTTGAGAGTATTAAAATTTTGCTGCTGGTTGAATTCATAATTTTCGGATAAGGTGAGCGTTAAAGTTTGAAGTCGAGTTTTCATGCTCTTATCCGTTTACTGCTAAAAATTCGTTTACTGCTTCTTTATTTGAGTGCATATTCGAAAACGTTAAAACTCGCTGCCTAAAGTATCGAGGGTACACGTTTGCCCTTGATTTTAATGTTAAAAAGAAAAAAATTAAAAGCCGAACGATGTAAAATGTTACTTTTCACTCAGGATATTTAAGCTTTTAAAGGCAGTCACCTTTTTTACTTTGTTTAATGCGATCGCCCCGATATACAGTATTTTATTCAGTCCATATCAAAGGTATCGGAAAGACACAAATACGCGCATTGTAAACTCGAAATAAAATTTTCAAAAATTCACACCCGCGTCATTAAGCGAGAAATCCCAATACCAGCCTTATCCTCTCCGCAAAATTAAAAACAATCATTACTTAAACATAAAATCAGCGAAACAAGCGTCGCTTTGACATTAGCAGCTCTCCGAGTCTTGGCCAACCGAGCGACACACAACTCGTCCCAGGAAAAACCATTGCATCGGCTCTGTGCTCGAGGCGCGCGAAAAATTCGTTCTCTCCGAGTCCGGCTCTCTTACTGTCGTGGATTTTTCTGCGCAAGCATGATAATTAGCCGTGCGTGAAGGGAACGCGTAATCGCGTCCGATCCGCGAGCTGTATACGTGTGTAAAACATACACAGAGGAAACGACGACCTCCGCACGCGCCTCCCTTTTATACGCGCGCTCGTACGTGAGTCACATGCGAGATCGGGGCCCCGATAAATAATTACGCGTCGATCGCTCTCTCTCTCTCCTCTGCCCTTCGTCTCTCTCCTGAGATTGCGCTTAATGAAATTCGTCGAATCGCGCGCGGACGCGAGCTCTCTTATTTTTTTGTACCGAGAAGAGCGTTTTCAGGACAAATCGAGACCCGCGGCTTTTTGCCGAGGAGTAAGTTAACGCACAGAGAAATGCGAGTGTGTTTTCAGAAGGCGAGGGTATATAGGGGTAAGAAACTTTATTAAAAGATGCTTCGCGGCGGTTAATTGTTGCCTGGTGATTTCGAGCGGAAGGGGCTTTTTCTTATCGATTAGAAGAGGATAAGAAAGGAGGATGCGAGGGGAGGTTTAATCGCTTAGGAAATTCGCTATTATGGTTCTTGTGCGCGGGGTTTCATCTTAATGTTGAAAGGCGCAAGCGCAAGCGCGATGAGAATGAGATGATTTTCTGCGTGAGTCGTGATGCGTTTTAAATTGGAATTTGATATTGTAATTTTAAGATTTTTCGTGTGATAGTTTACTGCTGAGACAAGAATTATAGAGGAAATTGCAAACGTGACCTGAAAAATTAGAGGCTACTGGTAAAGCCTGGTATTTTTATTTTCTTGCTTGGTATGTGAAACTTTATATCAAACAGTTGTAAAAAGTTAAACTTGTTTTAAAATTAAAAATTGATGTAAATTATTATGTTATAAAAATTTTTTTAAGAATTATGTTTACAAATAAATATTTTATCTTTGGTATTTATATTATCTATCGCATTTCAGTTAAAATTTCAAGGTAAATTGTGCAATAGAGTGCAGTTGTTTTTAAGATGTTCTTAATATGTATAACGTCTTGAAAAGACAATATAGGAATTATCATTTAGCAATTTTTATGTGACTTTTAAAATTTACCTCACCACATTTAAAAAAAAATTGTAAAATCTAGTGATAAATGAGTATTTGCATAAAACATAATTTTAATTTTAGACTTCAGCCTCAGAACATTTAATCTACTAAGCTAAATAGATAAAATTAATTTATCTGAAATTTAATCTTACCACTTTCAGCTTCTATCAATCAGAGCAAAAGTATCACGATCCACAACTTAACAAAACAAAAGTATCAACAATTTACAAACCCATTTAAACCGCGAACAAGTAGTTTTGCATTTCATTAAATCATATATTATTTTCAGTAGTAATTACCGAAAAAATAAAAATCCACGATTAATAGGAGGCAAACAAGCATAATCGATCCAATAAACAAAGATAAACTCCGAGAGCGACAAATGAATATCACTCTTCGAACTGCCTGCTTCCACGCAACTAAGAAGCCGAGCGCTAAATTAAAGCGCTGTAAAATCATTGAAATTAGAGATACACGCGAGAGCAGCAGCCTGCCCGGCAATCAGCCTCGCTCTCTCGCTCATAACCTTTTTCTCTCCAGCGACTCGCCGATATACTGTTAACAAGCGTTTTTATCTCTGGCCGCGTTTATGCATCAGCGCTGCCAACAAAACGGAAATTAGAATCTAAGCAGTATCGATCAATCCCTAAAAAAACTAACCTATCTGCGGAAGAGAAATAAGACACAGAGCGCCGAATCCTTGTAATCGATACAAATTGTTTTTGCGCGCGCGCGCAGAAAATCTATATCGTCGGGCTGCAGCTGCGCTATCTTGGCTGCGTGTACCGAGAGCCGGGCCGCAGGAAAACAACATAAATAACAGTTTTTATCAAAGATGCGAAAGGGGATAGGATACAGGGAGAGAAGGAGAACTGCAGCAGCACGGCTGGCCGACACGGACGAATAAACAACATCCGGTGCGAGTAGGCGAGCATCTCTCCCCTCTCGCGTCGTCTGCTACGCGCGCGCGCGCGTGCCTCTCTCTCTCTCTCTTTCGCGGGATGATGCGGCGTATATAATGCGGGCAGCGCGTGTGTATGCATGTGTGTGTATCACGGTGCGCGCGTTGCGGTTCGATTTTTGCTTTTTTGCGAAGGAGCGCAAGCATGGAGCAACAATTACCTGGCGCTTATCTCGCTCTCTGTCTTTCTCTCCTCTCGGATGGGTATACGCAGTGTGTATGCGCTTAATAATAGCGAAGAGCGGGAGATGCTTTCGCCTGGAGCGTGTAGCTGCCTTTTGGCGCTCAAGAGATGAGCGGGAGGCTGGTGCATCGGATTTTTTCGACCAACTTTGAACGCGTGTGAAGCTATGGGGCTTTTATAGTCAATTTTTTACTGACTGAGCTATTTTTCGACTGTTTCAAAAATGTATTGCTGCATGTTTAAATGAATACAATGAAGAAGGTAAATGTGAAAATACAGAATGTAGTTGAATTTGATTTGAAATAATTAGTTTAGAATAGTTGAAGATGATTTGAAATGATGTACTCTATCTCTATGCAAAATTTCAAATCTATATTCAAATCAAATCGTGCATTTGAACGAAAATTTTTACAAGACTAACAGAATTTTTGGATGAGTGAAATACCATTGGTAGCAGTTTCAAAATATGAACTTGAAATTTTGCACAGAGATAGCGTGCAGGTGGATAATTTAATTTTCTTATTGTAAGCGTTAATCGTTGTAATTTAGAGTTTTAAGAATCTTTTATGGGCTTTTACAACGCTAAAAATAAAACGCCAACGCACAGGTAGCTATAAAATTACTTACTGAAAATTGTTCGATTAAAGGCACTTAAACGCTGAATCTCAATGAAAAAATCGTAAAAACTGGCAATTTAACTATTGCTCACGTACGTACTTTTTTTATAACTGCTTTTTAATGTTTCGCGGTAATGTTGACTCCTATATTTTTCAGGATTATATACGTTACTTTAAATATAACTTTATTATTATTACCCATAAAATTAAAGGAACCAGGGGCCCCGGCACTCCGTGGCCTTTTAAACAATGTTATTTCCGCGCTTAACTTATAAATAAGACTTCATTGTCGAAAAGATCGAAGATTTTCGATGTAATTTGATATTTGATCGTCCGGCTCCGCGCGGCGCTTTTTCACCATTATTACGGAAATTGTTAGCCTGGGCCCGCTCCGGCACTTGTTTACGTCTTCTGTGCTTTCCCTTTGCCGAATTTTCGAAATTAAAGGCAATTGCCTTTATCCGCCCGAATCCTTTTACGCAATCTCCTTTTATCTGCAATAATTTTCGAAATGCTGTCAATTACTCCGGCATTACACGCCCCGGAACCAGCTAAACTCCGGGATGAATAAAACTTTATAGCAATTTAATAATTAGCTTTACTTGAAATTAACGAAAATACTTTTTTTTAAAATTAACATAATTCAGTTTCGCTTATTCCCATCGCAAATTAATCTCCCAGCTCTTTCGCTCCTATCCTCCTCACCCCGACGAGCAATAAATCAAGCCGTTCAACGAATTCTCTGTTAGCTCTGACAGCGCATCGGTTAAGAAATCGCCTCGGCCAAGCAAAAAGAAAACAACCTCTCTCTCTCCCTCAACCCCCGAATCTGAACGCATACACTATCAAACCGGCGCACCCGGAAATAACCGCGCGCACCTTCGCATCAGTCTCGCAGATTTAAAAGCTCCAACGACTTCCTCGTCCGCTCGCTTATACACATCCATAACTTAAACTCGCACTCTTCCAAATCGAGTTTCTCCTCCGGCCGAAAAACAAAAAAAAAAAGACAGAGAGAGAAGGAGAAGAAAAGAGGAACAAGAAGCGAAAATGCGGGCCAAAAGGCAGCCGAGAGAGAGAGAGAGAGGTACGGGCGTGCCGTTAGGTCGGGGGCCGGTAAGGGCGAGAACCAGAAAAGCCGCCCGGCGGAGTGAACGAGGAAGCAGCTCGCGGAATATAACCAACGTACATTTAACGAGTGCAAGCGCGTGGCGTTATCACATGGCCGAAGGATAGAGCGAGTTCCGTTGAGAGCGGATGGTCCGGTTCGTCCGGTCCGCGCTGCGCTTGTAACGAGCCGCGCGCGCTTCTGGTCTTTCGCGCGAGACTCGCCAAGACATTTCCAAGTTCCATTGTAACGCAGGCGCGCGCGCGCGCGCGACTCTCTCCCTTTGACCCTCGTTATTTACGTAGATTGTCCATCCGTCTCTCCTATCCGTCTATCTCTCTCGCTCTCGCTGTTTTTTTGTAGAACGCGAGGGTATATACATAAGCGCTTCGTTAACACGGGCGCTTTATCTGCGCGTCTCACGGAAATAGAGTCGAAAAGTGCGGGGCGGCCGGGCGATCAGGTTTTCGTTCCCACCGAAACTGGACTCTAGCCGAGTGTACTAGAGAGAGAGAGAGAGATACGTAGCACTCGGGGATATATCAAAACTGAAACGCGGAAGGGACATCGCCGATGGTCATCCCCTTCGACACTCACAATGCTCTATACTAACCTGCACTCTCTCTCACTGAAAGCAGGTTAATTTCGCCCAGCGTCCATCCCGGGTCATATTATCGCGAAAACCGGATTCGCGGCTTAATGTATGCGCACTGATGGACGGAAGCGCGCGAGCGCGAGGGGGCTTCGATATTCGCCGGACGGTCAGTCGGTCCCTCTCGCTCCGTCTCTCGGTCTCTGCCCGCAAGGGGTTGCGCGCGCCCGCCCCGCATAATAGAGAGTAGGTAAGAGAGAGAGAGAGAGCGAGGCGCGCGCGACGATGACCCCTGGAATCCGGAAACTTGCTAAACCGGATCTATTGGTCAGTTTTCGCGCGTACTCTTCTTTTCTCATCATCGTCCCTAGATATGCGCCTCCTTTTCTCTCTGAATTTCGCCGAAGGAGAGCGTGTATACCCCCTTTGGTGAGAACTGGACACTGGCTCCACTCTCAGACGGGATCCGCTAGTGTAAGTCCCTCTCTCTCTCTCTCTCTTTTAATGTATACACAACAGTATATACGTATGAACGTCGGAGAGTGTGTGGGCATTGTTGCGTCCGGCTGCAAGTTTGTCGATTCTTCTGTCGCGCTTCTTTTTTTACGCTCTCTTCTTTTTTCGCCCTCTCTTCTTTTTCCACCTCTCTCTCCTCCTCTTATGCGAGGCCGCGCTCGTAACGGAACGAATGGTCCGGCGATTCTTGCCTCCGTCTCTGTCTTTTCGATTCTTCTGTCCATGCTGGAGAAAGAGAGAGAAAGTGTGCTTCGGGGCGTGTACGTATAAGCTTTAACGGAAAGTGAAATATTCCACTTGGGAAGAGAGAGAGGGAGAGAATTAGCGAAATCCAGCCCTTTTCCGTTGGACGCCGCATCGCGGAAGAGACGCTGAATTTTTATATATGAGTGGCGGCTGTGTTGTATTTTTTTTAAGGGGATGCTCTATTCTTCTCTGTTTATTCGGTTATTAAGCGAACGAGTCGACGCATTGATGTGTTTTAAGGCGCTGGATATGGGCAAACGGTTTATTCGCAATTTTTTATTGCGGAAGGGTTGCGATAGATGTTGAAATTTATGAGCAGACTGCAGGCATTCTTGTGAGAACTAGTATTTCTGTCTAGGAAATCAGTTGAAATAAAACATTATGTAGATTAAGTATAATTAACTTTCATTATCGTGTAAGATCTTAATTCTTGAAATTTTTCAATTTGCTGTATACTTGGATTCTTTACATTGTAATGTATGTAAATGAATAAAAGAAACACATTTATTACTGATACAATAGCGTGTTCAATTTTGCTTTCAATCGTAATTATCATCTATACATGAATAGAGAATTGATTCGATAAAATAATTCTAAACAATATTTGCATGAATATTTTGTGTCGAAATCAGCAGATAAAAGCTTTAAAAATTGTTAATTTAAATAATTAATTATCACTGTCAACAAGTGCGGCCTGATTTATCGTCTGATTAAAATTCTACCGAGGCATAATTGCTACCTCTGGCCACTGTATTTTAACGAACAAAATTAATGAAATACAATTACAACAAAGTCAAAATAAAATTCCCACTCGTTTATTACCGCATAAACCTCACTACCTCGCGCGCAATAACAATATGCACATTACACCAAAGTAACAAAGCACCCTTGCGCAATCTCGGCATCGCAAAATCGACGACAATTAAACTCGAAAAATCCACTTAACATTCACATCGCGCGCCCGCGCGCAGCTCATTTTTTCAATGTCCATCGCGAGGAAAACACGTGCAACTCTCTCGCTCGCTACAAGCGATAAAAGCGGCTTTCTTTCCGCTCCTCGAGCCGAACTCTAAATAACGGCAACCAGGCAAATTTGTCATGCGGCCGCGAGGCCCGCGGCGCGGATAGATACAGGATACGTATCGAGCGCGCGTTGTACCTGTGGATAATATTAGCGGAACTCGCGCCGCGGGTAGCGCGCCGATTTTTTTTCATCCGAGCGTGTATATACGCGCTAAGGCTTTTATTTTGTTGAGTGGAGGTGTTTGTTCGGCGGGGCTCTTTATTGCGCGGGCCGCGCTAAGCTTGCTAGTATTACGCTGCGGCTGACGTGGAAATCGGCCGACGTGAAAGTATATTGTAATCGATTTTCGCTGCCATTTATTTTACGGGGGCCTTTGATAGGTACAAATTATTTTGTTTTTATCTTGATAATTTGAGTTTTCTGGCTGTTGGAGGCCGCGTTTATTATGTTGCGCTCTGTCAATTTGAGATAAGTCGTGCTACTTAGGTTTGAGAATGTGAATTCTTTTTTATTATGAGTGGATTTGTGAGAGATAATTATTTTAAAATGCACAGTTTTTTGTTGTAAGGGGGATCGGAACTATATTAATCAAGGACGAATTTGATTATAGTCAATGACTTAGAATTCTAAAGAGTTTTTATGGAAAATCACAAATTTATAGTTCATTATTCCCATACATAATAGTAAAACGTCGTTTTTTGTTGTATTTCTGTAATTTTTACCCTTGTATAAATTTTAATGATTCTTTGTGTTCGCCCGATCTATTTGACGAACGATTACACGTTTCAAAATATATAAAAACAAATTACAGTGCTGCAAAGGTACAAAAAAGGACAAAAAATATACAAAATTGTCTATCAGTTACGAAGTTATGAAGCTTTACTACCTGTAGAAATTAAACTATGAAATTAGAAAAAAAAAAAAATTAAAGTAACATAAAAAATTAAAAAAGAGTCAGCAAATTTAAAAAAAAGAATAAAAGAATCAGAAGATTTTTAAGTATTAAATTGTCGAAAGTCATACATGAATTAAAAAATTTATAATACTTCACTTTGAGAGCATTCAGTAACAATATAAATTTACTTAATTTTTATTAATATTTAAGTCAACCAAAGAAAACATGTTCAAAATACTCATCCTTATTTATTCTTATCAAACAGTGCGCTAGACCACAATGTTTATTTACTGTAACTCTATAATACATGTACTCAACGGCCATTAGAAATTGAAAATCCTCTCGCAAACTGAAAATTTAAATAAAATTACTTCCCAGAAGGCCCGTGGACACGATTAACGAAGAATTTCGCCAGACCACCGTATACACATCCCCCCATCAAAA
Organism: Eupelmus urozonus; assembly: GCA_900480035.1. NCBI lineage: Eukaryota > Metazoa > Arthropoda > Insecta > Hymenoptera > Eupelmidae > Eupelmus > Eupelmus urozonus. The sequence continues at coordinate 27,256 of UELX01000009.1, forward strand.
TACCATATTGATGTTTATATTTTCACTGTTCATAAAATTATGCACAAGCCAGCCTTGGCAGCTTGCTTTGTTCTTGAAGCTCTAATCGCCGGCAGCTCGGCCATTCGCTTTTGATTATGTTACATTATTATATAAATTGTCCTCGAGGAGAACACCGTAATCGGCGCTCTCGAGCCGTACGCGCTCGACATAATAAACTGCCTATCTGCCTATCTATCTATCCCCCCTCGAGCGATCCAGACATTATACGCGAGCACACGCGTATAACGAATCGCCACCGCGCTCGCTTTTTTTCATCCTCTTCTTACTTTTCAGCTCTCCCTCCCTCTCTCTCTCACTCCGGCATTTTTGCCGCTCCTCTATCGCAAAGGCTCCTAGCGCGGCCGCGATATCGAGGGACTTTAAAGTTGTCAGTGCAGCGTCGCAGCGCAGCCCGGGACCCGATAAATAAGCGATTTCAGCGAAGCCGAGCGTGCAAGAAGTATGGCTCCCGCGCGCGCTTTTAAGCTTTACCGCCGGGCGCTCAAAGGAAATCGCGCAAAGCGGCCGGAGGGAGGGATGAAAAATCGGCGGCGGCGGCGCGGGCTTGACAATTTTATCGATAATGCAATTTGATACGTGGCGAATTATTGTCGCGCCGGCTCATATGCGAACGTATATATAGGTGAGTTTTTCTGAGGCGAGGCTCGCTAATCGCGTTAGGAGCTTTGCGGGGATACGAGATGGAGAAAGTGGCGGCAAGCCTGATTTTGCGGGATTCTTTTTGATTGACGAGTCAATTATCAGGTTGGCCGTTTAGCTGATAGCGATCCGGGATAAACGGTCGTAGGAAGCGATGGATTTTTAGGGTAATTCTGGTTTTATATGAAATTAATAAAGTACGTGACAATAATTTTATTAGGGAAAATCGATCTCACGCGTGGACGTACCATTAAATGTATTTCACGAGCAGCGAGTATTTTTCATTATTGATTTTCAACTCTTGTCTTATAATGGACTTTTCATTCTGCATTGTGCGCGTTTTCTCGGAGTAAGCCACAGTAGTCCATTATAAAAGCGTTCATTCAAACTATTGCGTCATTTCCTAACTTCATTAGCCCCAGCGCTCAATCCCATTTCTCAAACGGCCGCGGCACAATAAACACTATCGCGCAATTCCATCTCTCGATACAGCTTGATAAATTTCAAAACCTCCATACATTATATCTCTCCTCGTAATTAAAAAAATCAGAAAAAAACACAAAGACAAAAAAGCGAAAAATGAGCTCTACTCCCTGAACCATACCCGCGAGTACTTAAACACACTGGAACAGAGAACGCCAGGGCAAAAGGAAAATTGCGCCGGGCAAAATTCCCGGGGCGAGGTGCTTGCACGAGCAGCGTCATGTAACGGACGTCAGCGCGCGCGCGCGCGAGCCGATCGAAAACACAGTGCGGCGCTTGTCTCTCGAATACATATATACGCACTCGGCGTGACACGGCGCCTTTCATAAGTCTTTGTAACACGGGCCCAGTCTCGGAAAGATGACCAGATAAAATCTCTCTCTCGTCTCGTGCAGGCAAATTTGTCCTCGCGAGCCAAAAATTCGCCTCCCACCCCCGCCCCTGTATATACCTCCTCTACAGCTCGTCGTTATCGCGGATATACACACGCGCGTGTGCGTACTTACAAGCAGCTGCAGCTGGTCTAATCTGCCGGAAAAATCAGGCGCACGTAGCGCCGGTAGTGTGCGCGTGTCTTGTTCGCTCTGGAAAGCGGCGCTCGCCGCGTAATTACACTCTAAGAAAGCGCGCGAGCTTACAGCTGCAGCTGGAAAAAGCGGAGTAGCAGCGCGCTCGCGCATAATCCGCGAATATGCTAATGCCTGCGTGCGCGAGAGCGCGTATAGTATGTGTATAGAGGAGGAAGGAGAGCGCGTGAGAGGGAAAAGAGCGGCTTTATGCATATTATAGTTGGGCCGAAGCTAAAGAATACGCGCGTGCATCGAGAAACGCGCCGGCAGCGGATATAATGCAAAGCCCGAATAGAGATAAATAATCCCCCGATGGTAATTTATGGCGGCGGCGGTGAGTAACGGCGCCCGCGACGCGCGCGAGAAAAGCCGCCAGATATCGGAGCCAGATAAGCGAGCGCGAGAGAGAGAGAAAAAGAGAGAAAGACAGAGGTGAAAAAAAAGGCGAATCTGTGGCTATATACGTGTTCGGGGGACGATACATGGCGTACGTGGGTCGCGAGGGAGAGAGAGCGGTGATAATGGCTGAAATGAGCGAGACATCCGGAGCCTAGAATGGTATATGTGTATCGCGCCGACTCTTTGCTGCTGGAATATAATTATGGGCTTTAATTTATGGGATGGAGCGTCTGTATGCTAGCTGTACGCCGGAGAAAGAGAGAGATTTTGCTTTCGAGGTAACATGTTACAATTAGCAAACAATAAATTTCTTTTTTCCGGGAGGTTGATGTATTTCGCGAAGTTGCGCTTTTTATGGATTACGGATAGGTATTGAGTTTATAACTTCAGAGGAAGTTTTGTTTTATTGTAAACTACAATTTATATGTAATGATAAATTATTATACGTATAAAGATATTTATTTTTTGAATAAAATCGTATCAGCGATATGAGTTGAATAGAAAGCTTAATCAGATATTTTTACAATAATAAAAGTAAATTTATTTCTGTATCACCAGAATAAATATCAGATATTTTCGGGTGGCTCGCGTAATTGATAATTAAAAATTTATGTGCTTATGATATTATCAAAATTTAAAACGTTTTTTTTTTAATTTAATGATAACTGGGACTATTACCAAAAGTTTTTATGCGATTTTAATAAATGATAAAATTTTAAAATTAATGAAAATTCATGTAAGCTACTGCACATGAGCACAGTATTCTTAATATTATTATATTTTTTAAAAATTTTCATAAAAATTCAATTATAATTTAACTGTAAAAAATACTTTTATCTGATAAAAACAGGAAAATTTTATTGATAAAAATAAATTTCACTTTACTCTCGATTACAGCGTTTCGTTAAACTAACAATATTGTTCGTCGGCTCGTACAGCCTGAAATACGTTCGATTCAATTAATGCTAAATTACCAAGCGTACTAAATTATTTCTAATTAAGCAGAAATGTTTAACCCCGCAATAAAAAACAAACTTCTCAAGCGCCTTATAATAAACACACAAAACGAACGTGCTCGACTTTAACGCTCTGGAATAAAATCAACAAAAATTAGGCATAAAAGGCGAATGCTTTTGCTTTTCCAAAACGGCAAAAGACGTAAAAAAAAGGAAGCCGTCGAAGCATCCTCTCTCTCTCTCTTTTCAGAGCGCTGTAACGCCAGCGGAAATGGCTTACATATAACGCGTGGCGTCGTAACTCCAGCGCAAAGCATTAAATTCCCGGTGAGCGTCGCCGAAGTAGGCGCGAGAAGAGACGAATACACGCGCGCGCTCGGAAAAGAGGGAAAATCATTTAAATCGAATTCCGTAACTCAGATTCATTCCCGAGATACGGACGAAGGAGATCCTCCCGTCGGATGATGATTTTCCTCGGGCTTTGAGTTTTAACGCGAGATGTACAGAGAGAGAAGGGTAGGAGTAGGAGATAGAGCGAGAGAGAGAGAGAGGTGGATGTATAAAATTTTCAGTGAGACGCGCGCGATTGACGATAAAACGCTGGGATTTACGGTGCACGGCGTTTTACATGGGCTCGCACGGCTGGCAATGGGACAAATTCCGGCTGAGCGTTTACGATCAACGTTTTTTTTAGGAATTTTTTGTTTTTATGGGGCTTTGATTTTCAAATTTCGGCTTTTTTTACTGTAATGATGTGACATTTAAAATTGAATTACAGAGTTTGATTGCGAATGTTGTCGTACAAAAAACGACTCAGTAAGTATCGTAAATAATTCGAAAATTGTATATAAAACTTTTAAGATAGACAAAATACCAATTTCTATAAAAGAAACTACTATAGAATTTAAAAGTAAAATAATTTTGCAATACATTTTAATCATACTAAAGTGTGTATGAGTAATTAAAACGTTAAATTAGCAGATAATATTATAATCAATTTTTAATACTAGATCGATTTTCTCAAAACATTCGTTATGAACAAGAAAATAATCAGTTTAATTTAAACACTTCGACAAAAGAATACATAAATTTTTTTAAATCAGCAAACTTAATTAAATATAAGATTTTTTTGAATATTTTTTTAGCAAGGCCATTTTTTTCCAATTAGCCTGTATCTGAGGTAAATTATCCAGCTTTTATACGTATAATGTACAAAAATAAAATAAAATTTAACGTGTTGCATTACGTTTTGCTTATGAAAATCAATCTAGTAAAACTGTTTAGTAAATCTACAGTTATTATAAACTTATAATAATTTCATCAGATGAATATCTGACTTTTACCGCAGCATTTTTTAAATAAACTGGTGGTTGTTAGTAAAGACCTTTGACTATCTAGAAGAGACTTGCAATTTATTCAAAAATGAGTTTAAAACAGTTTGTAAATATAGCTGAAAATATATAAAATAAAAATACATGATTAGTTTTAATACACAAAACTACTTTTCTATTGTCCCTTCAGATTTCCTTTCACGTTCAAAAGAATTTTTACCTTTTCTTTTTACATTAGATAGCAATAAAAATAAAATAATAAAATTGTATTGTAAATAATCGATCAAGTAAGATTTCAGTAGAACTAAAAATTTTGTATGTTCAAGAATGTTGAAGAAATACTCAATTTCATTTAGAGTAAACGTATAGGTAATTAAAGTAAAACATTTAATTAATACAAAAATAACATAATACAGTACTCCAATTAAATAAATAATTTAAACGAATTCGTTACTCAAAAATGTTAATTATATTAATTTAAAATATTTAAAAAGTATTAAAATTCTAACGGAACTTCATTGAAATTTAGATTATTATTAAAAGATTATTATTAAAGAACATTAAGACAAATTATAAAACAATACAAATGTTCAATAGTTATAGTGACAATTTAAAAATTTTTATTGGTTCTATTGTTAAGTAATATGAAAGCGAATTAATGTTTTATCTAATAATTACTTTTTTAGAAAATATTTTTTAAAATAAATCTATTAAAAATACGCTGCTATTCCATTAGCACAAAGCTCAAAGAAATTTGACATAATATTATGGCATTTTAATAAGATTTTATAATTTTTAACATTCACTAATGATTTCTGGATCCCGATAAATACCATTTTTAATTCGACGGATATAAAAGTATTATATACAAGAAAGTGATTTTAGATATTACATTTATTATTACGTGATACATGTACTAAAATATATGTATGAAATTATACTATACACTCTGGCATAATTCTATCTGTCTTTTCAATTTTTAAATTTTGCCACAGAAAGTTTAGTCACTGCGTGTTTTTCCATAAGAAAGAGCGAAAAAAAATATAAAAGACAGATAAAATTATGACTGCGAGTGTACATTTAATACCTATACCTTGAAACATGATACTTAATTTCTCAACTTAAAAATTACGTGGTGACGGGATTCGAACACTCGGTTTTGGGTCCAAAGGCGTGCACTCTACATGGCAAAAAAATTAGAAGTACAACACAACCATATTATAGAATTAACAGTGTTCAATTCGGTCGGTGCTGATGTACTATGTCGGTCTATGATGGTGGCTTGAGAGCGCCAGCGTTCAATTTCATGACAATCTACTGTCACGCTTTTGTTAAACAGTTTGACATATTTTTACTCAGAGGTTTTCCAATTCTTGTTATAAATATAAAGTTTATCTGAATTAGCTCTATAAGCCATATTATTAGCCGATAAATACAGTATAATATTCATTAATCTATTAAGTATATATTTCCACCGTAAACGCTTTTTCAATCAATTTCTGTTCTGCCACATCAGTAGTTGTTTCGATTTTCATTCTAATTTTAATTTCTTTCTATTGTCAATAACATTTTTATGAATGATATAGTAAAACCAGAATTTAATTTCTTGACGAAAAGTCGGTAACGAAAACAAAAATTCAGTTTCTATAAATTAAATATTCTAGCCGTTGCTGTTGAAAAGATTAACAAGTTGCTAGTTCACTTGTATAATATGACTTTAAAAAATGCAGCTTCTTTTATCTTTAGGATATTTACCTAATTTTATTTGTATTACACCTTTTTTGATATTTGCTTTTATATAATTACGGCAGCATCAACTGTGGTGATGTTGAGAAAATTTGTATTTTGAATTTTGTTCGGTGTTTAGTCACCAGGTGGCACCAGCTGAACGAAGCTGTACCCAACATTGCTGCGAACGCAAATTGAATGTAGATCCTTAGAGCATATCGGTGCAACTCCGATCTTAGATTTTTTTAAATTTTAATTAACCGATAGTCACTTAATTCTGTTTAGGAGTCGAAAAGTAGAGATTCGGTGTGATCTCACAAAAAACGGAGCAGTCCTCGCAGGAGAGAATAATTAAATAAAAATATCCAAGAAAAAGTACTTTATTCGATCGCTAATAAGTTCGGTAATCATTTAATCGTTATACCTACCTCTGTTTCAGATCCCGATGCTAAGGCTCAATCGGAGGACGGATCTTCAGCCGTGTCGGTAACGTCTTCATCATTAACTGAGTCTGAAGACGAGGACGACGAAGCAGCCCAGTAGCAACTACGACTGTTCGTCGCTGAACTGCATGCGGATTAGATCCGTTAGCAGGTCGAGCAGCACGACGTATCATTGGTAGAGGAGGGATTCCCCAATAACTAGCAATCATCATTAACTTTCTTTGAAGAAGATGAACAATAATATTAATCATATAAAATAAATGATAAAATAAAAATACAAGTTTAAAAATAAAATTTTTATTAAAAAAAATTTAAGTATAGCTGTTACAAGTATACCTGCAAGCAACATACTCAGTCATTTTTTAAAAGAAAAAATAATACGAGAGACAAGTTTTAAAGAAAAGCATTTGTTTTTGTTCTACGACAATGCTGAAAAAAACAAGTGTAAAGTGTATACTGGGCTTAATCAAGGTGTGCTGGAATTAGCCACATAATGTACTATACTAATACTAATAAATTTCCCACCCAATCAACAAATGCTTTTTTTGAGACTTGACCCTCTGAAATTTGCTTTAACAACTCCGAGCCCTACAGCTATGTTTTGGACCACACGGGAAGCTTTTGTTCACGCGAACGTCCCATCGTGAATGGTCCTTTACACCCTACTAAAGTTTATCAGCAAATAAAAGCACTTTTTTAAAAATTAAATAACTCTTCAAAATTAAAATTTTTAAATTTAATAAGAAAGTTTTTTTAATTATTTTTGAATGATTTTAATATTATATTTGAGGTAGTTAGTGTTAATGTACCGTCAGCATTTTTTTCATTATAAGAAATTTAAGAAATTTTCGATTACCCGAAGACTTATCAAGTATTTAATAAATAAATAAAACCCAAAAGAAAGAAACAAATAAATAAGCAAATAAAGCAAATAATATTCATAATATTATTTTCTCGGACGCGCACTTAACCTTCAATTTACCCGCGTGCAGTCCTCCAAGCTCCGCACCTCGAACAAAAATCCTCCCATCCTCGTTCCCACATACTTCAGTTATACAGACACACTCTCACGCACACTTAGTCGCATCCCCAGAAGGCCTCCCTCCACTTTCAGGAAAATGAGCGACGAGGACGATACTCGCTACTCCTTGGCGGCGGCGGCTAAGTCCCTCGCCGCGGGTAATCGCCCCTCGTAAATTGGTAGCGCGCGGCTCGCTCTCTCTCTCTCCTCTTTTCGTCCTTATATATATAAATTCGAGCCGCGCGCAAGCGGTAGCCAAGCACGACGACTGCGCGATATTCGAGTAGAAATTACGAGCGTCGCCTCGGCGCGCACGAAATAGTCCCTCTCTCTCGCATGCCTGATCATAATTAATAACGGCCGCAGCCAGCGAGCGGCCGCAAAGCTGTCGATACGGCTGGACCCGGGGGCTTTTTGATATCAACGACGGGGAAAAAGAGCAGCCTCCGAGAGGGAAGAGCCTCCCGATATTCTCCCCCGAGTTTAGCCATAGATCTTTGCTACGGCTTTTTCATTTTGCTGCCGCCGTCTGCTCTGGATACGGGGGATGCATTATGTCCCTGATACTCCTGATGGCCGCGGCGGCGAGCGTTTGTGCACGGGGCCGGCTAGTAGAGAGAAGAGTCTTTAATGGCGAGCTGATAGAGAGGGTTTCTTTAAGATTGGATTAATCAGCGGTTTGTTTTACGGCTGCGCGGGCCTCGACTGTTACGCGTGTTGGCTGACAAAAATCTTTGATCGCTCTTTGGATAAACGATCGAGCTCCGACTATTTAACTTTTAAGCTCTTGCTGCTCTTTTTCAGAAGCCGCTCGATAAGGATTTTTGTTGGCCTTTGAAAAAGGCGATCCATAACTCGTTTTTTCCTTTTGTTTATGAGAACACGGCGAAAAACGAAATGCGAAAAGTGAAGTTTACACTCGCCTATCAAGTATTAGCTTTCGTATTTTGAGGAAGTTGCTAATTTTCCGTAATTTCCAGCTGAATAATTTAACTCTCTAATTTCTCGTATCATCAACTTTTTCCGACTTGGACTCCTTGTTACGCGGTATAATTTAACATACATTAAACTAATTTTACAAGATTTCTCTGGAAAAAAGCTCCGGGCTTATCAGCTAAAAATAAGCGAACAACAGCCACTTACATTATCCAGCCGCGCATTGTTCATTAATAACAACAATGTAATCTCAATCGACACACAGAGCTCCCCCATGTAAGCCAGCTTTTTTCCAATATCGCAGCTCTCTTTCTCATATTTACATCTAGTCAGCGCAACACACAGCAGCGAGAGCCCGCGCTCCGGCCCTGCACAAATCATGTCCAGGAGCAGAGCTCGTGCCAGCACAAGCAAAAAGCCATCCAGCTATTCAACACGACAGGCAGCCGGCAGGCCATTAAAGTTCGCGTGGTCGCCAGCGTCCCTGCGCATGTCTGTGTACGTATATCGCGTAACGCTCTCTCTCTCTCTCTCGACACATGCATTATGCGCTCTCTTCTGGGCTTATATAAATTCGAAAATCCATATCGACACCCGCGGCTGCTGCGCGCACCCTCGCCCATACATACATACATACACACACAGATCTCCGGCTGGGCGGATGAGCGGAATATTACAGGGCTCGGCTAATAGACTCTCCCTGCCGTACGTATATACGTAGGTTATGCGCGTGGAGGCCTCTCGAATGGTTATAAGGCACGGCGCGGTAGGCAGTCCCGCGGAGCTGTCATAAATCCATTGGGCCGAGAGCGGGCAGGGCCGCGATAACAGGAAACATAATATCGCGTGCTATGAGCGCGAGCGGTAGTAGCGAGCGGGAGCTATAGTATGGACGGAGGTGACGGAGATAAGACTGCACCGTGCGCGCTCGAAATTGCCAGGCTGGAGCTTTTGCTTTTAATGCCCTGCTTTTCTGGATGATTGCTTTGTTGCTATCGGAAATTTATAGTGGAATTGACTCGTTGTTGATGAATGATTGTAATTAGTTGTTGGGGTTTCTCGGCGTGGGGTAATGTTATTGTTCTGGGTTGCCGATTCTGGAGTTGGGTTGGCTGATTAGTTGATTCGTTAGGTGGGATATTGGCTAATTCGAACTTACATACAATAGAATTGACGAAATGTGGCGTAATGGTAAGAGCCGAGCGCTAGGTTTATGTATAGGTAAAGAAAGCTACGTCTTACCTAATAATTAGGGTAAAGTTAAAAAATGCTTTAATAGATACTGGTGTCGGAGATTTTTATTGAAATTAGATAGTCGATTAGAGTGTGTATTTGTGTCCGTAGGCTAACTAAAATAAAAACAATCTAGTAGCACTACGCAAAGCCGATAATCGAATAGACACGTCACCGAAAAAAAAAGAAAATCCTCGCAGACGGTCCACTCGATAAATATTCATGGTCGCCCGACGAAAAAGTAAAAAAAAAAAGGCAATAAACACAATCTCTATTTCAATAGGTCCCGCTAACAAAGAGCTTACTCCCAATTATCGTCGCTCTCATCGACTCCCTCCTTACCATATATACAAATTTGATTGAGCCTAACGTTCATTTCCCTCCCCTAATCGAGCCGGCTGATCTCTCTCATCGCGCGCGGAGAGCAAAAGCAAGAAAAAGAAAAGGAACGAACGCAGAGAGATAAAAAGGAAGGAGAGAAAGCGAGCAATTAAGGAAAAGCTCGGACGCTATCCATAAAGTCTCCTCTCTCTTGGCCCTTAAGCGCGCAAGGGACGCCGAACAGCGAACGTCAATTCCAACTAATAATAATCGGGAAGGATACATCTCTCCCTCTCTGTATATGTATAGGTGCGTGCTGTGGCGCGCGAGGACAGAAGGGGGCGAACAAGTGGCGGCCCATTTCCTAAAACGAGTTCTCACGCGCGCAAGTGAGCACGCTGCGCGCAGGTATATCCCCCTCTCGTAAAAGGGTGACACACCCATACAGTCGCGCGCTGTGGCTCAGGGGGCGCGTATACACTTGCCGGGCCACGAGTTACGACGTCCTGGATTATAAGGCACACACACACTCACACATATACGCACGCTTGCTCGAAAATTCCCTTTCGGATATGAAGGAGCAGACGACTCTCATCCTTGGCAACGCCGGATAAATCGAGAGCGCGCGCGGAGGGGGAGCTGAGAGTTGAAGAAAGAGAAAAAAAAGCACATAAAAACGCGCAGAGGAGAAGAAGAAGAAGAAGAAGAAGAAGAAGAAGAAGAGGAGGGAAAAAGAAGTAGGGGGGCCTGGGGGGCAGGTATATACGTATAGAGAGCGAGGCGCTCCCTCTCTTGCTGTTACTTCTCCTCGGTTGAGTCTTGACTCGGGGGTGTCTCGCTCGCTCTGACAGGTGCATCTCTCTCTCTGCTGCCCCGTGTGTGTATGTATGTATATACGGCCGGCTCTGAGATTTTCTCGGCGCGCACGGCAGCAGCCAACGTCTCCCGCTGATGTTTTACCTCTGTGCACGCCCACGTGAACGCGTGAGAGCCAAAGTTGCGCCGCTCGCACGCAGGTAGACTTGTGTGTGTGTGTGTGTGTGTATGTGTGTGCGTAGGAAACGCGCGCGACTCGTGCGCCGAGATTATCTGAGGTGAGGGTGGGGGAGAGCGTCGTATGGATGAATATCCGATTACTCGGCCATTCAGAGGGAAGCTGAGGGAGGACACAATTTGTGACGCTGATTCCGAGGAATTCCAATGCGTATATTATGGGGTTTTCGTATTAGGCCCGATCGCTTCTCTTTTTCTTTCCCAGTCTCATTCTTTTTGGCTATGGGAAATCAATTGTTTGCGATTTTTGAAAATTAATCAATACCTTAAATTTTCTTTTTAACTTTGTTCAGACAGTCTTTGTAGTGGAGAACTGTTTCGCTAATGTTATCAAAGCAAAATGTATTATTTAAATTTTTGAAAATAAAATGAAAAAATACACAGAAGAAAATTTAGTCTTTTGAGTTAACTAGAAATTTGGTTGAAAGTATCTTTTTGTTGCTTATGGTAAGATACCTATTCGATATTTAAAAGTTCAACACAACAATTTCATAATGATTATTTTGAAAACGCTTATTTACCTCGAACTTTACGTAATAATTAAAGAGAATTTTTTTGGAAATTTCACACTGTGAATGATCATGTAATCGAAACAAACACGTTAAAAGCATATTTTTATCACATAAGATAAATACACTACGCTTCTCAAAAAAAAAAAGAAAAGAAAATATCCCAATTACAAGAGCGCACCGCGTGAGAGGCGTTACATGAGTACTCCCCGGCGTTATGAATATGTCATTCTTGCGCGAGATAAGCGTTACACTCGCAACAAAATCGAGATCCGTCACGGTTTCAAAACGCTCTTCCTCCGTTAAAACATTTAAAATATAATTGAATGTAAAGTTGACAGCGCGCCTGATATATCCAATCCCGATGATTGAGCTCCTTTAATTTCCAAGATTGATTCTCGTCAAAATTATTCAAATATATGTATATATAAACGCGATCCGATCCGCGTATTGCATAAAGTACTCACGCATATATATATACGATCCCGTCACCGAAGCCAGGCACAACGCACCGGCCAATTTCACAAGCCCGCAGCCCGGCTTTTAACCATCATCGGGCCCTGATCTCTTTTTAAAGCGAGCATTTCGGTAAAAGCACTTCCAAGAGAGGAAGCTTTTCGGCTTCCACGTTAATTACGCTCGCGCGTGATGCTTTGGAAAAAGGCGCGAGCGCCGGGTCACGCGAATCAGGAATTATGTAATCGTATTAAATTATACACGCGTTGCAAATCACCCGGGCGTTCGTGTGCGGAGCCTTCTTTCGAAACTTGCCGGGCGCTCCTCGGGGGCCGCTCTTGCTTCTTCTTTTTTCTTAACTCTCTTTTGCAAAGGATGGCCGGGAGAGTAGAGGCAGAAGTTAAAATTGAGATTTTACATCGCGACGGGCACTCAGCCGCGGATCTTGGCTAAAGGGGAATAAATTAATGATAATCGCCGCGGATGTTGATAGTACTGGGATTATGCTATTAATATGCGTTCGATTTCGATTTACGTATATGGGGAATTTTTGTTTGCTTGAGTTGGAGGTGTTTACTGGTATAGGAGCGTTTGAGAGCTTCTTTTTGCTCGGATGCTTTTGGTTTTGTAAATCTGGAATCGTAAAAGAGTCGTAAAGTTGTATTGACGTTACTGTACTACCGTAATGTTTCGGTGTGAGGATGAGTCAGGCGTGACTGTTCTAAGAATAGATAGTTTCGATTGCCGGCATAAAAAATCACTTGGACGTAATCTGTTTGAACTGTGATTTCTTTTTGTAATGAATAAATTAATCCAAACAAAATTTTAGAAAATTATAGATTTTTCGCAATTGTAAAATTGATTAATAACGTAAAGTTTGTGCTAATAAGAAGAAACTTATTTTAAAACCAAAAGTCCAGGAAATCCGTGTTATATATAGTATCCTCTACTGTAACTATTGCATAATCTCCCTAGTAGAAAATTGACCAGAATTCTGGGCAGAATTTATGGTCAATTTTCTACCAGAGCTCAAACATAAAATTATCAAATTTGGTAACTAAATTTTCTTCAATCATATAAATCTAAAATGCTTATTTGTATCGTATACTGTTTATTTATCTTCTACATTATGCAAGTACAATACAACTATTACAACCAACTTTCGCCAATCTTTCAAAGAAGCTCACAACAAAAGCCACGCTCAGCATCTCCCCAGCCTCCATAAAACATAAAAATTTCCCGATCACTTTTCCGCCGTTCAACGCGCAATACCCCCCGCAAAAAAGCATTAGCCAACAGTTAGCGAACCTTCTCACGATCATCTCGCTTTGTCTAAGCCCATCCACTAGCTCGACTTCCTCGCGCGGGTCTCGCTTGCGGGACCTGAGCGCGTACGCGCCTCGGGGCTCTCTTTTTAAGGCGAGCCCGCAGAAAAAGAAGTCGCGTCGCATGCTCTCGCCTTCCTCGACGTCGTCGGGCACGCGCGCCAGCTACCCGAGATGAACGCGACGATGCCAGACTCGTACCTATACAGTCCTGATGCTGTATCGTAACTGTTTTCCGCTTATGCAGGAGGAGATCGCCAAGTTGGCTCTTTCTGCACGTGAGCTTTCGAGTTGGGTGTAGTCGAGGAAGTGGATTAGTTAATTAACTTTTTTTTGGGTTTGGTTTTTGAGACGGTGAATGGTGATGGGTGTTTTGGAAAATGATGAATTAGGTTTCTGAGTGCATTTTGAAATTAATTATTGCCTTAATTTATTGATTTGTATTACGTTAAATCGTGGCCTAGTTAGTTAGAATGAAGTGTATGGCTAAACAATGTAGCGGCTATCAGGAAAACATTAATTATTATTGTCTGATTAAGATTCTGATTAAATAAAATAAATTTATTAGGCGTCTGAAAAAAAAATTCAGGAATGTCGATACAATTAAATTTTTTCATTATCTTTGAGTTTTGGTATAAAAAATTGATAACAAAATATATGTAGTTTTAAGTAACCCAGAAAGCAGAGTGACATAATGGCACTTAATTATCTAGTTAAATACACAATAGTTACACCAGTTAAAACGAGGTGATAAAAAGAGGCGCTTAATTGTCGTGTGCTCATTTTCGCACTAGAACCGCAGTGCGCTGCAAAAACGACAATGTGAATTACGGCGCAATTTTTTTTCTACCCGCAATCCATTAAAACTGTGGTTTTCCATTACCCAATAGCTATACTACAGTCTCGCCGACTCTAAACGCTCCGCGCAAATTACATTATTCACAACTTAACTTTGTCATTTACTTAACTCCGCAAGGAAGCAATAATAACAGAGCAGTTTCCTGCTCTCTCCCTCGAAATAAATCGCGCCAAATGTAAAAACGATATCAATATCATCATTCACTGTGGAAGATCAATTTTTTTTTTTTTCAAAGCGATAATTAAAAGGCCCCGCGGCAGTTCGAAAAGCTCTAATTAACGAATTTAAATGCGCGGCGCGCGCAATTTTCGCCCGAAAAGAAAAATACAGCGCGGCTGGTCGCATTATTCGCGAGTTCTCACGCTCGGGGCGCAGAAAAAGTTGATGAATATATTCAATCTATATCGTCCCTGGTAACATCAATTATTCCGCGGCGCACACTTTGTTAAAGTGGGAGAGAGAGAGAAGAGAGACTTAACGAATCGAGCTGCAGTCGCTGGGCTGTATAACGGCCGGACGAGGCGGCGCCGCCGCCGCGCACGCATGAAAACGTACGATGATAAGCTTTATGAAGGCTGACAAACTCGATATCCTTATCGGAGGCAATAACGTTTCAGCGTTCGTGAACCTCCCTACGTACGCGCCTGTCTTTTTTCCTCCTCTATTTTTCTTCCTTCTCTCTTTGCCTCGCTCCTTCCTTCGCTCCTCTCTGACTGCCTCTCTCTGTGTGTGTATGTGTGTGCGTATGTGTGTGTATAAGCGCTCGTCTCAACGGCGCACTTTATTTTTTCCCATTTGTCAATTTCGCCGAGGAGAGGAAGAGAGGAAAAAGGAGGAGTAGATACGTTTCGCGAGGGAATGTCTCGGCGAGAGCGAGCCGGGGATGAGAAAAAAAGTGTCTCTCTTTTCTGAGACACAGCGCGAGAAGAGGCTCGAAGGCCGATATATATAAAAGAGAGAATCGAACAGTTCGTGACTTTCTCTTTTTTGTATAATAACGTTGACGTTTTATTGCTAACGTTTTGATGTAAACACGCCGTGGGGGCCTTTTTCCTTTTTATTTTGCTTTTTCTTGCAGCGCGTCTTTTCGATCGTTTTTAAATTCGATTAGGAGATTTTTTCCTTTCAAAAACTCTTTATCGGGGAAATTAATGGGCCTTGATAATATTCTTTTTGTCGAATGGACTTTGATTTTGTATAAATAACCGTGTGTAGAATTTTTATTTCTCAATTTTTGTAGAAGAATTTATTATAGTCTCTGATAAATTTATAATAATTATTCCGATTGCTTATACAAATTAACGTCCCCGGTATAGAAAATCGTGCTATCAAGATCTCGATTATTCACAACGAATAACTGCCTCGATCTTCATAAATCGTTATTATAAAATTTTTACCACTGACGTCATCAACCGAACTTAAATTATCGTTACATAAAACTCCACATAAACTTCAGACATGCGTGACAATAAATTCAAAAAATTCCATCAGTACAACGCCCTCGGCCAGTGTAAAACAATATCCACTACGACACCACCAAGCCATCGTCAGCAACTACAAAACCTACCATACACAAGAAGCCCCTGATCTCGGAGACTTCAACGAGCCGGCACTCACACAAGCGATGTGCCCAAACTCCCCCACCAAAAACCTCAACTCTCTTACCGCGCTCTAAACACTCGCGCAGCGCAGGCTCGCAAAGTGAAACGGGCGCTAATTGGCTCGTGCGGCTGGCGCCGATTTTTCGCGGAAGCTCAGTCGCGCGTATAATCGACAATCGATCGGTAAGAGGAGCTTACGTATGGCCGAGCGAAAAATCGAGCGCTTGATAAAACGTGTTCCAGCGAGAGCGCGCCAGAGAGATAAGGGCCACTTTCACGGTAAACAGCCGAGTAGCGCGGGACGCTTTTATCGTTTAATTAATGCGGGAGTCGGCTTTTTCCGCGCGCGCAAGCGCAGATTACCGGCTGACGTGATAATTCATCGAGAGCGAGAAAGAGAGAGGCTTCTTACAATTGCGGAACGCCGAGCTGCGGTAGCGGATATGTTTAAGAGAGGAGAGAGAGGCGAGCGTGCATGTATTTTCGAGAGCGAAGGTATAGCGATGCTTTTTCGCTCTTTTAATTATTATTATTAAGCGGATGTTCCGGGAATGTGTGAATTAAAGTCGAGCTCGAAAATTTGAGCGTCGCTCTGATAATACAGTCGAAAGAGCGTGTATATACCGAGTCGGCGATCGTTATAACGCAATCCGCCAAAAGCGCGCGGCGCACATGCATTAAACATATACACAGAGGCCGAGAGCGGCTCCGCAGAAGCAAGAGAAGCTCAGCTCGAGATCGGCCAATTTATCCTTACAAATTGCAGGCGCGCGCGCGCGTTCGAATCGTTTTCTGCTCGTTTTCGAACTTTCCATCTCTCTCGGCTGCTTGCGTACGTATACGAGCGCTCGGCTGCTGCTGCGATATATACACATATGCCTACGCGAGCGTCTCGAGAGAGAGAGCCGCCCACGCTCGTCCGCTCTTTGCGTAGGCGGCCGCCTTCTACACTCGCGAAAACGCGGGGAAGGGGAGAAAGAGAGAGGGAGAGCGGATGTCCATCGCTCGCGAGAGACACCCTCCGACAGTTCACTTCCTCTCGCTCGCTTGCCGATTTCTCTCTCTCTTTTTCTGCTCTCTTTAATCGCTCTCTCTCTCGTCCTCCCGTGTGTATATGAGAGCTGTGCACGTGTGCTCCCTCAGCTCCCCTGCGCGCGCTCGCGGTGGAAGCGATTGAAAATTTTCCACGCCGCGCGCGCGTTTTAAGAGCGCCGCTGGAAAGGTAGATGTCTGCGCGAGCGTGTGTGTATATGTGTGTATACGCGTACTTATTTGCCCGTATGCGAGAGAGAGGAGAGGAGGGTCGCATTAGGCGGCACAGCCCGAGGCTGTCTTCTCTCTCGCTGGCTGCCCATTTTTCACGAGTCTCTCTCTCTCTCTCGCTCGCTCGCTCCCCTGCCTCCCTCCGTTCGTTCTCCGTCTTCTTTTTCTTCCTCGCTTCTTTCGTTTCTCTCTCCCGAGCTCCTCTCTTTTTTTCTTCTTATTTTTTTTAATTCCGTCTCCTCCTTTTCTCCTTTTAATCTCCCTCTACCAGAGAGTATGCCTGCGCGCTGACCGTATAGTCTCCTCTCTCTCTCCCTCTCGCCTTCTTTTTCCCTCTCGTACTACATACGCTTCGTGTGGATCTTTCCTTGCTACCTCCCTCTCTTTCTCTTGCGCGCTTATACATATTCCTGCATAAGAGAGAGCCTCCTTTGGCTACATGCAAATCCGACTTGGCATCCATTTCTTTCTTTCGAATGCAGCTGAATTTGAGAAACGTAAATTATCTCCCATTGTTAATTGCATTGTCGTGATAATGAAGCGCACTTTTACATATATCCAATTTGAAAGCAAGCTCAACCTTATATACCTACTATCTCCTTCAAAACATCTAATACTCGCGCGCGAGCGCGCATTTTCAATTTATCCCTCGCGGCATGAATACAAGCATGACAATTCATTTCTTCCAATCCCAGCTATATTAAGAAAATAATCAGCGGCTTTTTGCACTCGTCGCACAACAGAGAGAGAGAGAGAGCGAGCGAGAGAGCAGCAAAGCCAAGCCCGATTTCCTTTTCATGCTTCTCAGCAGCGACTTCTCAGCACTTTTTTGTGCACTTGTATACTCACGCACACAGAGACGCAGAGCGACGCACCTTCCCCAGCCCCCCAGACACAGACGGATATCTTTCGCCTCGGCTGCGCTGCGCTGCTGCAACGGTGGCGTCGGCGTCTCTCTGCGCGCCTATATTTTCCAGCTCTCTTTCTCTCTCCCCGCGCGCTCTCGGCGCGAGCAGGTATATAGCCTTCTCAAGGCAGCAGCCAGAAGAAAGACGGACACTTTGCTATACCTCAGCTCCCCCATTCTTCTCTCTTTCTCTGCGCGCAAGAAAACGCACGTGGATACGGTATACAGAGCCGAGCGAAATGGAAACTCGACTTTTGGCCGATCAATGGGGGCCCCTGCTGTCTTTCAATGGGAGAGAGAGAGAGAGGGACGGGGCCCCGTCAATACCGAGCCGATTAGCACCTAACAAACGACGGAGCAGGTAGTGCTCTGGATCAACGGCTGAGTGCGTAAAATATTGACGCCGGACGCCTTTAAAAGCCGGCCTATTCAGAGCTCGGGCTAATGTCGTAATTTAATGGACGCCCGTTTTTACAAACGATCGGAGCTTCGATTTTGCAATTTCGCGTATGCGCGCACGGAGTAATCTGGAATATTGAATTTTTAATTGCGGCATTGACCGAACGCTGGATGTTCATTAATAAATTCGTTTCGTAACTTTTTTCGCAAAGCGATAGCCAAGTCAGTCGTTACAAAAATCGCATAATCTAATCCGCGACGAGGATTGATAACTTTTTAACGAGCAGCATTCAGAGAGCCGAGCGAGGACCTATTATTACGTGTACGCGCTCGGCTGCAGAGAGAAAAAGTATCGAAAGCCTACACACACGAAAAGCAGACAGCTCTCGCGCGTATGTTTACCTTGGCTAAGAGCTGGCTAAACTATTGACTCGCGCGAAAGTCGTAATAATGCTCTCTCTCTGAGCGTGATACGCGAATTAGCGCTCGATTCATAATAACAGGCACAGATCGGCCGCGTATATATGCATACAAACGCGCAAGGTAGTAGTTTTCGCGTTAAGCTAAAGCTCGCTCGTTCTCAAAGTCATGAGGCGAGCCAGGGCTTGAGCAGCAGGCTGTAATTTAAAACCGTTCGGCGATCGATCTGAGCTCGCCTCGCGAAACTACCGTTCGCCCCGGATATGCCTCGAGAGTGTGCATATATACTCGTATATATGTAGAAAAGGCGCGGGCTTTTAAAAAAGCCAGAGCGGATGCGATGCGCGATAAAAGCCGGGTGGCCAAAGTAAAGATTCTCTCCTCTGCACCGGACTGCGGGAGAGAGTTTTTTTTTTTTTTTAAGAGACGCTCATCTCTCTGTGGCTTATACGCAGTGCGCGCCGGCGTCGCGGCTTTACGTAACGAGGCGGCTCTCTCTCTCTCTCTCTCTCGGGCAGCAGTCATAAGTATAGGACGGCGACACATCGTCGCTCCTTATCGTACGGATGCTGAGCGCGACGCTGCCGTCGCCGCGGCCGTCGTATTCTCTCGCGCGCTCACGTATATACCTGAGAGAGAGGTGGGAGTCGCGAGGGTCCAGCGGCGCGAGGGGCAGAGGAGAGGGAGGATTATATAGAAGCGAGACGCGCCGATGCTGAAAGTCGGAAATAGAAAGAGAGAGAGGAGGCAGACTTAAGAGGAGAGGGTGACGTAGCGATATATACAGAGACTCGCGGCCGAGTGTGTATATACACACAGTCTACCTGTGAGTGTGTGTGCGTGCTGCGCGAGAGAGCACAGGTAGGGATTTCTCTCGGTCTCTCGAGAGTGAGAGTGAGCGAGAGAGGAGCGAGCGAGCAAGAGAGAGAGAGAGAGAGAGAGGGAAGGCCGGCGATTCGTATCTCTCCTCCTCGTCTCGCTCGTTCGCTTCCTCGAGAGAGCGAGCGCGCGCCGGAGCCAAGGCGCGCCGGAGCGAGACGGACGCTCAGGTATACGAGCCGGCGCGAGCGAGATAGAGAGAGAGAGAGAGGAGCGAGAGGGGGAGGCTGTATACTCGGATGCTGGGAGGCGGCGGCGGTGGACTCGAGGCGGCCATGTTGCCGATCTCTCTCTCTCTCTTACTTTAGAAGTATCCTTGCTCTCTCGCGTGTGTGCGTCTATCTATAGCTGTGTGCGAGGTTCGTTTCTCTCGCTGGGCACGGCCGGCCAACATTCGCCTCCTCCGAATATATCGTCTGGACCGAGAGACGCATTATAGCTGCTGGCCGAGAGCGGCTGCCGAGCGCCGCCGCCGCCGCCGCTCTCTCACTCTCTCTCGCTCTCTGTGTATACACACCATATAGCCATACGTGCGTGAGTGTGCGTGAGCGGAGGAGATACACACTCATCTCTCTCTCTCTCACTCTCGGCCGATCTCAGGTGTGCGTGAGTGCCTGTGTGAGTGTGTGTATATGCGCGCGCGGTGTTGCGGCTGCTGCTGCTCTGCTGCTCTGCTGCTGCTGCTGCTGCTCCTGCTGGCCGCACGGGGCACACAAGACAGAAAGAGAGAGAGAGCGCTGCGACGCGTCGTACGTGGAGCATCTCGAAAAGCCTCCTCTCGAGCGACGGAGGCTGCAGCAAGCCAAGAGAGCCTGGACTCGCCCCGCAGCCGGCTGGCGAACCGATTCCACCCTCGCAACCAGCAGCATTTAACCTATATACACACACACACAGCCACACACAACAGTGCTACGACAACGGATAAGCATTAATTGAGTGGGGGGAGAGAGAAAACAGCAGCAGCAGAGAGTGCAGCCGCGCCAACCTGGACCGTACGGACAGTTTTCGCATTTTCAAAAGTGACAGTGTTTCCCCTGTGTGTGCTCCGAGTTTACAAAGCCCGCGCGCGCGCGCTCTCCGTGCAAGATAGAGCGAGAGAGAGAGAGCTACATACATGTCGGCCGGTCGTGCGCGGGATTTTTCGCGCGCCTAACCGGACTCGGCCTCGGATGTCGCCGAGGCGGCCGCAGCCGGCGAGTGCAGCAGCGCATCACCAGCAGCAGCAAGTGTCCATCAGGCCTGATATAACTGGCCCCCTAAGCGCCAGGGAGATGTGAGCCGGCAGCCCGAGGAGCCCAGCCCCCCCAGTAGTTTGTAGTTCTACACCCACAGAGCCAACCAAAGTCTCTCCAGACGCGCGCAGCGAGATATCGGCCTTCCTCGAGGACAAGCCAAGCGCGCTATACTCGCACACAAGCCATATACGCACACACGTTGACACACACACACACACACACACGAGCACGAACGTCTCGAATCTTCCGAGATATGATACTTCGCAAAGTGAGTATATACTATTGCCTTTCTGTACACTTGCTCTCTCTATATGCTTCTGCTTCTCTATAGTGGGTAGCTTGGTAGTGCTTTTTCCTGGTTCCGCGAGAGCAACTCTCTCTTTCTGGCCGGCTCGAATTCGCGAACGTTGACTCACTTACATCGAGCGATAAACAACGCGCTTTTAACATCGCACCTCCGACCAATTCGCGATCACTGCCTTATACTCGCGCGCGCTTCGTGGAATCGGCCTCGAGCGCTTCTGTGCTGAGTTTTTCGTCGCGCGCGCGCGTGGCGACAGGTGCCCCGCGTAGATGCGAGAGAAAAGCGACGGGCCAGAATGCGATTTTAACGCCGCGAGCGCCGGCTCTCTTTTATTGTTTTCCCGTAAAAACGAGCTGGCAGCTCTTTCAACTCTTCAGCGCCGCCGCCGCCGCCGCCGCCGTCTTTTATCGCCCCGGCAAGTAAATGGCCTTTTCCCCGTCTTTTTGTGCCTCGCCGAGGCGCTGGGGCTTTTGTTGCCCCCCTCGCCGTTTATTAAATATACTGCTCGGCCGAAGGTTGTACTTTGAGAGAGCGCGAGAGCTGCCTCCGCCGACAAAAACTCGCGCGCTCGGCTTTACCCTTGCGCCGCGCGCGTATCCAGCTTCTTTCGCACTGTTGTTTACCCCAGGCCGCTGTTAACACTTCCAACCGGCGTCCTAATATATCCCAAATCCGGCTGCGGAGCTACTATACCGATCTCACTGGCGATCGGCTCGACTCTAAGCGTGAATCGGCAGCTATCCGGTCCTCTATCCCCGAAGACTGGAAAGACGTCGAGGCGGGCCAGCTCGGGGGGCGCGGGCGTCCGCTGGCTGGGCGAAAGAAGAAAAGACGAAGCGCCCGCGGAGAGGCCACTGATGGCGGAGGTTGCGCCCGGTTTCGCGGCCTCCCAATCTGATCGAGTCTGGCGGCGGCGTGCGCGCACGTCAGAGCCAGCCGGCCAGGTTTGCCCTTTGGACGGAATCAGGTTAGACCGGCCGAACCTGCTCTCTCTCTCTCTCTCTCTCTCTCTCTTTGCACACAACACGCGCTCATCTCGCGTGCGGCCCGGCAGCCTGCACACGCATAGTTCAAAGGAGAGAAGAACAACAACAACACAGAGCAGAGAGAGCGGGGGAGAGGGAAACGAGAGACGAAACGAGATCTTCCGCTTCTTCCTCCTCCTCCTCCTCCTACCGGTGCGAGGAGAGACTCGTTCTTCTTCTTCTTCTCCTCGCGCTTGGTCTGGTTCTCTCTCTCTCTCGAGCCTCTTCCGCGTTCAGGATCATCGAGCCCGCCTCGAGGAAGGTTAGAGGTGGCACTCCGAGCCTTCCTCTATATAAGCAGTGCCGGTTTTGCGGGATGTATGCAGGCATAACGCTTAGTAGTCGAGCACGTGCGCGGGAGGGGGCCGGTTATAGAGCCGCTGCTGCTGCTCTCACCTGTTGCCACGAGGTGGGCGAAAAAGCCGCCTTTAGCAGCTTTTTTACCGGGATTATGCGCGAGGTAATTGCACCTAGGCAAGAGGCGATGATTGTTCTATGGGAATTTTCGCGCTTTACGGCGTGGGCGTAATTGCGCTGTTATTGGGCGAAAAACGGCGAGCGAGAGCCGGCTGCATTGTGTTTTACGATTGGCTGGGTGCAACAAAAGCGATTTATGGGGACGATGAATTGCGCTTTTAATGCATTCAATTAATGGCTTTTCATTAGGCGACGATGATTGCGGTTGTACTTTCGGAGAGCGCTTGTTTCTTGTTCTGTAGCTAAATTATTAACGCGTGATTCGGTTTTTCAATAAATGATACAGAGGGAGTTGTAGGCAATTTTAGAAATCGGCATTACGTTATCGATATTTATAACATTCCAGCGCGCTATCTGGCTAAAAATGTTTATTTATAATAGCGATTCTAATGAATCTATAATAAATCCCATAATTTTTCGCCTCGCTCATGAATATTCCGAGCCCCGGCAATTTGCATTTCCGTTACAAACCCATAATTCTAAAAATCCCCGGCCGCGCGACGAAAATTCGCCGCTTCTTGGTTTGTCGTCAAAAATAAAAAAAAAACGAAAAAGGTCAAAAAATTGTTGCCGCAAAGCAAAGCAAATCGCTCCTCCTAAGCCGAAGGCCAATTACTCTCCTAGAATAATCCTCGGAAAGAGAAAGTGCCGTTTAAAAGCACCTAAATCCCCGTCCGTTAAGCAGCTCGCGCTTGCATCGCTCAACCGCAAGATGAATGTTACGCGCAAAAAGAGACGCGCGGCGCAAAAAGGCGATAAAAAAATTTAATAACCGCGCTCGCGCCGCACTCTCGTCATCGTGCCTCTGTTTACGAAGCCATTTCTCTATAGACGAAGCATCTCGCGCAGGATAGATGGTCTACTGCAGTAGCGGCCGACAGCCAGCGGAATAGCAGCGTAAAAAGGAGGAAGAGAGTTAGAGCAGCGCTGCGTTCACTCTCGATCATCGCTCGCTCGCTCGCTCGTCTCGTCTATTATTACACCTGTCTATCCGTCACGCTCGCGCGTCTGTATGTATATACAGCGGGTATAGCCGCTGGATTCCAGTTTCGCGCGCGCGGCGGTCGTTGTACGAGAGAAAGAGAGAGAGAGAGAGAGAGCGATGACGATTCGCCGACGACGCCCAGACCAGTAACACTGGTCTGTGGACCAGCTGATCGACGAGATTCTTCTTCCTTCCCACACCGGTTACTCGCTCGCGTTCTTCACCTCGCTCTCTCCCTGCCCCTGTGTGTATATGCGCCTCGATGACCCTGGCCCCGAAACCTGCGCAACAGATCGCGCATATACTCCTGTTGTTGTGGGATAGAGGATTTCGAGCAGCCCAAGCCTGCAGTATATATAGCGCTGCAAGCCTGGGCTCTTGTGTATGCGGGCTTTATGCTCGCGTTAGCGGGAGGTTATATGGGACTTGCTGCATGGCTGCGGCGGCTGTCAATTATGGGATGCACTTTGAGGCGAGCTTTATTTTTACGAGGATGCCGGACGCGGACCTGGGGGGATCTGTATTGTTTGCTTTGGGAGATGCAGATTTGGAAGCTTGTTGCTTTTTACGAGTTTGCTTCTTTTCTCGCTGACTTTCTTTCATGGCTTGTTTTCATTGCGTTTATTTCTTTCTTTCGATTGTGTAGAATGTAGTTTGATTTCTTCCTTCTTTTTATTTTTAAGTTATCGCTGGCACTATTAGAAATTAATATATTAGAACTCATAAATATATTTCGCGTAATTATATCCATCTATACATCGAGCGAAACGAAAGTTACTAATAACTTCCTTAAAACTCCGAGCAAGATTAATAACACTTAGCGTCCACTTAATCGCTCGAATTAGCCAAAATTTTCGCATTTATCAACCACAGCCTCCGCTTTAACGCACCTATCATAGACAAAAGTGAAAGCTTAAAGCAACCTTACAATAAAGACAGGATCCGCAACATATTAACGAGCTCCTCCCTGCTGGATTTGCTTTCAGGTTCTGACCTCATTCGACGCTTCCGCAAATGTGCCATACACGAGCCTCGAGCTGCAGCAACCTGTGATAGCGAGGACCGGAATCTCCATCCGGAATTACGAGTGCTCCTAGTTCTCAGTTTAATTTTTTTTTTATACACGCAACCCTTTTATACACCGTTCTTGTTTGTTTGTTTTTTTTTACACGTCGTATGACGCACCGAGCTCGACTCGGCAGGGAAGAATCAGAGGGTAGAAAGAGTAGATAGAGAAGAAAAAAGAGAGAAGAAGAGGGAGAAATTTGGCAGCGAATCAAGAAGACGCAGAATGTCAACGTGCACCGAACCGGACAACGCAGCGGCCGCAGCGGCGGCCTTACACATGCAGGAAGCGCTCTCACCGGTCAGTATATATACATAACCAAATAGATACCTAAAAAGGTCCTAACTAGCCCGTTTTGTTAATCAGTTCATTATCATTGCTGGTTAGGTCCTAGTTAGGACCTTCATTAGAACCTAACGTTACTTTCAAACACACGCACTATTATCGAGCGCAGCACGTACTCTCTCACCAGCACGATCATTTTCACACTCTCGTGACTCATACACCCATACAAACGCACATACATATAAACTGGCCGCTCTTGGCTCCACAATGTGTCCTCCCCCTTTAATTAGCCGCTGCATTCGCGAGCGAGCCGTGCGTGAAAGTGCGAGGCTCTTGCAGCGCGCTCGCACATATAATGATCGGACGATGCCGAGGGCAGCACGCGAAATTCTCTCTCTCTCTCGGCTCGTTTAATTTCGAGACAGCCCCGACCGTCCATCGACAGACGTAAACTAACGAAATTATATCGACGGGAGCCGAGCTGATTTCGAGGTCATCGCGATAAATTGGCCGCTTACGTGAGCCGTACTTTTCTCCTTGCGACACACGGGGATGCGAGGGAAAATGATGGATGATTTCGATGCTCGTGTGGAATTATTTCGAAATGAGAGGGATAGGGTAAAAAGTAGTGATTGTGCGTTGGGCTAGCGGTGAATTATTGCGCTACTTATTGAAGAGGAGAAAAGGAGGAGAGACGCTTTTTTAAGAGAGTTCTTTGACTCGGCGAGCATATTTTATCGAGTGTATTTTTACGAACGCGCGGGCATTCGTTTTTATATTTGATAACATTTCTTTGAGTATTACAAAGAATAACGACAGCGGGGACGAAAATTTATCTACCCAATCCTATATTTCTCAGCCGCGGAGAAGAAAGAATCCAGCCCGGAGGCAGACGGCGCGCGAGTTAATCGTTTAAATCCTTAAAGCCTGCGTCATTAATAAGACTCTTTAGTATATCAAAGCGTCGTTTCATTAACATTTTTAAGCGATTAGCGCGCTCCCGCCGCGGCCGATAATAACAACAATACTCCAACCGCAGTGCAAAACGTAAAAAGCAAAGAAACCAACCAAGAAAAAAGAAGCAACGTACAAATTGTCTCCATATATATATATACACACACCAATCGCCGCGCGACACCTGCTCTCTTCACTTGCCAATATAACTCTCGGCTCGAATCCCAGCACACAATAGAAGCTCGGTGCGCAGTGTCAATAGGTCGAGCTCAGGTGCTCTATCCCCTAGCCACAGCGCGAAGGTTAATCTATCGGAAAGGTATACACAGACGCATAGGCGTTCCCCTCCACGGATTTTCCAGCTCTTACGTTTTTCAAGCGCACCGCCCGCCGTGAGCTGCCGTGCGGGGGATCAGAGAGCCAAGCCCCGTGAAAGAAAAGCCCGCGAGGTGCATCGTATTTTTTTCTTCTCTTTTCGGAGCAGCAGCCATAGGCGAGAAAGACAGAGGGGAGAGGAGACGCGGAAGGCGCAGCTCGGCTGTCGTTAAAAATGATTTAGGCGCGCATTACAGATGCGCGCGACCGATAAATCCGCGAGAGGAGCCCGGGGTCGTAAATAAGGCAATTAAATTCCGGGGGAGGCGAATAGATATCGAGCCGGGCGTTATTTACGAGCCTCCGGCTTTTACGTCCCATGGATATGTATAAGCCAGAGAGCGCGGGTCGTTTACTCTTGTACCAAGCGAGAGTGGAGCTATGTGTGATGTGTGAGTGTGTGTGTGTGTGTACCGAAGGCTTTTTCATTGTTTACGTTGGCGGTGCGCCGAGCGGCTTTTATTGTCGAGCCGCAAGCTGGGATGAGTGTGTCTATGCGCGCTTGTGTGCACGGCGGAGATCGGAGAGACACGACGACTTCATTCATTTGTGGGATGGTAATTTACAGTGATTTCTTACGCGCGCTGGGATTTGTATGAGATTTTGGCTGCGTGTGATTAGACGAGGAGGATAATATTTTTCGGAGTTTATTGAGTTTTTTAGGAATTATTAGAATTACGAATTTTTTATTTAAGAAAGGCTAAATTACTCGACTGTCATACATAATTATCAAGTTCCGAAAATAAACGCGCGATTACTACTTCTCTCCCCAACTATAAATTGAGCAAAAGCACTTATTCAAATAGCCGAGCGGCTTAGTTATAATCGATCGACAGCATTAATTCATTCATCAGCAAACTCTCAAGACTCGCGCTTTATTAATGAACACGTCCCTCCGCGGCACGATAATAAAAGCAGCTCAAACTCACACACACATCTCTCTTGCGCGACATTTTTCGTAACTCGGACATTGAGTATTCATGAAACGGCGCGCGACAGCTCCCTTATCTATCCGGCTTGCGCCGATTTTTCAATCGGTTTGTTTACGATCTAGCGTCTTACTAAATCAAGCGGCTCGTGACAAGTCCGAAAAGAAAAAAGAAGGCACCGTTCCGAAAACGACGAAAAAATTTATATATATACACACAGCTCGCAACGTCCTTGGGGGAGGGATCGGCCGATTCGCGGAGAGACTGTCGCAAGTGCGTCTTTCGGGGAGGGAGGGAGATTTTCTGCGTGTGCGTGCATGTGTATACGACACTGCGGGCGCCACAGCAGCAGCCGAGAGACGGAATGGCGCGCGTAGAGAGAGAAAGAGAAAGAGAGCGCCATTCTTGCGAAATGTCTCGCGGAGTCCATGTTGCTACGCGCGATAAAGCTCGGCGCTCGCTCGATTTAGTTTGGAGTGTAACTGCGCTCCGAACCTTGGGGCTTGCGAAATTCATTATTGGAACTTTGGAGGAAAGAGTCTGGGTTTTTTGCCGGTTTATTGCGCCAAATCTTAATTAATTAACTGTTTGATTTCGCGTGTAGTAATAAATTGTAATATTAATGCAACGTCCTTAATTCCAAGTTTCCTCGCGGTAATAATAGCCTCGAAATCACGTGAATTAAAAGTTTACCAAGCGCGACTCTTAGGCACGAATTAATCAGCCTATGAAAAATCTATTTTTAAACGCCGGTAAATCAAACGCTTTTTGCAGCCCGGCACACAGGACTTTGAGCGAGAGAGCTCGGAACTCTCGCGCTCCTCGACTCGAGCAGGGATGAAGCGAATTTTATTTTTAATCAAGCTTCAACGTCCTAATTTAATGCCCGAGAAATTCCTTCGGATTCACTCAGCAGCCCACTGGCTCTCTCTCGAGCGCAAAGCCGAAAGCCCGAGCTCTCTCGCGATTCGAATTTAACACACACACACACATACACACACTCCTTCGCTCTCAGGCACACAGCGACGTCCAGCTTACTTATAAAAAAGAGCCCTTCCACAAGCGAGCGAGGCCCCCGAGGAGGCCAAACGCTAAATTGCCCGCGGGATGAGAGAGAGAGAGAACGTCCGCTCGCATCGCCCTCTCTCCCCCCTCTCTCCTTTAGGCCGCGAAACTCGAGACGAGCGCCGAGGACGAGCCGCCGCCGCCGCCGCCATCGTGAGATGACTCTTCGGATTTCTCGCGCGCACGCGTACCTATATATATGCACCTCTCCTCTTCGACGAGCGCTCTTTATATATTTATAAAGTGCGCTCGGCCGCCCGGAGAAAGAGAGAGAGAGAGAGAAAAGGGCAGTCGACCTTTGGCCGGCGATTCGCGCGCGGCCGAGAGAGGCTTTTCAGCCGCCCACGCGCGCACGTTTGTCTGTGGGTATATAAAAGAGAAAGAGAGAGAGGGAGATATCCGGCGCGCTTGGGCTTTTAGTGCTTTTCTTGCGCGCCCGTTGATGCTCGTTGCTGTAGTCCTTTTGCAAGCTTTTTTTGCCAAGCCGAACGATCGCTCGATTGTTCGCGGATGTGTATACGCGTGCGTGTGTGTATATATGAAAGTTCCTATCCGAGCGCTGTTTTTGCCCGGGAACATCGCGGCCTCTGATTCATGGGCCGCGTTTGACCAATGAGAGCTGGGCCCGTTGACGATGCGGGCCGATCGGAATCTTTTGTTTTTGTTCCGAGTTGAGAGCGAACTTTCTTTGCGGAATCTGCGCGCTTACTTGAATAGAGTTCGTTTTGAATGAGGAATGTAAAGCTGTTCCGAGATCGAGAAAAGCCGTAACGTCGGGGAGAAAAAGTTAATTAAATTACGATTCTTGCAATGTATTTCCAGCTCGTGTATCGATAGTTGGCGTAGATAGCGATAATTTATTCTTATTAATTTAGCAAGAAGCAACGCACATTTTACAATCTAATTAAGCATAATTCAGAGCAAAAAGCGCGGATTTGTCGGGGCTCGGCGTCTAATCGGAATTCGCTGGGGCTGTCGAAAAAGGAAAAAGCCAGGAGCCAACGACACCTTAATTCATTCAAATGAGAAATTGCAATGGGCCGGCCAGCGCTCCAGGAAATCAGAGCTATATCACACACGACGCCGGACTCGCGTAATGCACCGACAGACGTAACTCTCCGCTCCGGTCTAGCCGTGCGCGCATATACATACTCGCGCGGCGCGCGCGGAAAGTGTTACATACTCGGGGAGCATTTACTTAGGAGGCTAAATCCGACGTTACTAATGGCATTTAATAACCGTAAATATGTAATAATTTCCACTTAAACGTGCCCCGAGAGCTCGAGACTGTGTCTCTTGCGAAACGCTCCTGCTACTAGATGCTAGCTGGAGAGAGAGAGAGAGAGTTTCTTTTTAGCGCGAAATGTCTCCGTTAGTTACCTCACAAGCGTGTCTGGCAAAAAAGCTCGCGACAAAAAAGCAAAGATGCCAGAGAGGGAGATGCAATGCGCGCTCTCGAGGCGTTAGAAAAAGCCGATGAAAAAGCCGGAGTTATTGTTTTGTAATTCGGTAATTTCGCGTCTCGTAAATCATGTTGCGACCGTCTCGCGAGAATCGCGATGTTTGGGACGTTGTTTCAAAATTTTAAATTAACGACGGGTTCTATGCCGATTGCGTTGCTTTAAATAATGAATAACGCGTATGCATAAGGTTAAATAATTTATGCCCGTTATTAGCATCCCTGAATTTTAATACTTCAAATTGAATTGAAACTCCGACAGGTCAGTTTGTTCTCAAAACAAACGCCTTTTCTAACATTTAAATCATTGCCACACCATTTTCGCGCCATAAAACACGCATTCTCTCGCAGATCCGCCTGAAATATCTCCCCATCGGCGCGTATTTCTCCTCTCACATACGTATTTTTATCCGGAAACGAAAAGAAAGCCATTCGAGGAACCCAGCTCCCTGTCCATATAAATAAAACGCAGCGCGCACATGCACAAAACGCACTCTCTCTCGCTTCGAGTTCGCGCTCGCGCGCGGACCAATTAACCGGCATTATACACTCCGCGCGACTTGTTGCCCTTAAACAGATCTCGCTACCGCCTCTCTAATTTCCCTCACCCCCCGTCGCTCAGCCTGGCCATTAGATTCTTTTTCCTTACGCGCTCGCCGTTATGTCAGACTAAGCGCGACTCCGTGTCGTTTTTTTCTCTCTCTCTCTCCTGTGTCTTTGGAGAGGGAGCTCCTTAATTGCGAGAGAGGATGATTAATAATCGGAACGATCGAGAATGCGAAGGGCAATCGCCGCAAGAGAGAGAGCGCCTTTAGCGCGGAATTTATGTATAAGCCCGAGCGACGCGCGTGTACTATCTGCATGCGGGATGAGATTAGACGGGAGCAAGAGTTATCGGCGGAGAGAGTGGGCTTGATCGTTTGGAATTTTGTTTTCTTCGCTTTTTTTTCTCTCCAGCCCCCTCGTCAGCGGGGATTTTTCATTGAAATTTATGCGGAGCAGGATAAAGTGTCGCGGCTTCTGGGATGGCTCTCTCGCGCATTTTACGGTACGAATTTCGATCGCGGACGGATCGGCCGATAAAGTAGGGTTTTCGAAAATCACTGGTTGATGCGATACGAGAGCGGATGCGTATATTTACAGCGCCTCCAGTTCTGCGATAAAACTCGATGTTTTACGATTATATACGCGGGGCGCGGAAAAATAAATACACTTGACGGAGCGATTCCCAAGCTTTTGCGCGATAAACAACGAGTTTAAGTCAAAAATCGTCACCTTCATAAAGTTCAACATAGTCTGCGGAATAGCCTCTGGAAAAAAGGCTAATTGTGACGCGGCAAAAGCTCATAAATTCAGCATCCAAACCATAAAGTCCGTAACGACGTAACCTCGGGCCGGCACGAAAAAAATCCTCCGAAGCCATAATTTTCCCCCTCTCGGGCTTCATTAAAATTCCCCCCTTCCTCTCTCTCCCTCGGAAACAGTAAAATTAACCGATCGCGTCATCTATATCACCAAAGTTTCAGCGCGTAACCACTACTACACCAGCGTGGCGCGTAATTCTTCTTCTAACTCCTCCGTCCCCGGCGTCCACTCAGGACTCCAAGACACATAAAAATGAGAAGAAGAAAAAGAAACGAGCCTTTGAGAGGAGGCTAATGGCGTGTAGAGGATGCGCGCTTATCTCTCATCTAATCTCGGAGGCTCTCTCACTGCGTGCGGCTCGTGTATAGAGCCGAGAGGAGGAATCGTTCGAGCGGACGCGTATACATATATACAGAGACGCAGACGCGCGCGCGTAGAGACGTATAAGTGCGCGATTAATTATTATGATCTCGCGAGGCGAGCGCGTCGATCTCGCGGACGTTGTAATACGCGACTTCTCTTCTAATGCCATTCGAAAATCGCGCGCCGTGAATTAAAACGCCTCGTTTCTTGCCGATCGTTTTTTACTCGCTCGCGCTGAGAGTATATACGTAAGCGTACGGATACGTGGATGTATATACGCGGAGAAGATGACGAAGCGAAGGAGGATGCGAGATTCCCTTTATCGCGGCTTTAATTGTTTATTTATGGGCAGCCTGCGCGCGGTGATTGAAGACTTAATTCGTCGTGGGGAAGAAAAATATTGGCCTGTAATGGCGTGGCTTGTTTCTCGCTGTTGAGAAAATTACGCCTATGCACGTGCCGCGAAATTTTCAATGGTTTTAAATGTGTCTGTTGGTTTTGGATGCTGGGTGTCGTTGTAGGTTACGCGATTAAGGATTATGTTTTTGCTGAAGTGTAATCAGAGAGGTATTTTATTCGCGAGCGATGAGCGCATTGGAGCGGAATAGAGTCGGACGATAAATTAAATTTATAGAGTTTGTATAAATGTTTGTATTAATGCAAAAGTTTTCTTTGTGGTTAGATATTCCCGGGATTATTAATTGCTTATGATGTGCGCGGCTCGTAGAGGCTGATAGAACCTAAATGTTAAATACGAAATTAAGCGTATGTGTGTCATTTTTTCAAATAGAAATGACGCACACGTGTGTTGATCATGAATGTTTTTACTTTACGAGATATTTTCAAGGTGAATTTTTTTTTTCGAATCATTATTTTCAAAGTTTATTCACTCTGTATTCTTGTAAGCGCGTCGCGATAAAAAACTACAAAAAATCAACGGAAAAACTAATTCTTTTTATCCACATACTTAAATTTATTATTCAACTACTAAATAAAAAAACTGATAACCACAACGCAGAAATCACTCAAACCATCAAATCATCATCCACGCCAAGATTCCCGTGAATATCGAATAACTCGAGTTATTATACTCCCCCATCGAAAAAAGAATCGCGCGCGTTAATTGCCCCCACATAGCCTACCCCCGAGTTCCCCTTAATAACGACTCGAGCCGGCACCCGCTGTACAAAGCCTCTCCCGCGTTGCGCGAATGAAAAACGAGCTTGAAAAATCCTTCGGCGAGTACTCTTAGCGCGCGTATACATTAGAAAACGAAAAAAGAGCAAAGCGGAGCAGAGATTGAAGAAGTAAAAAAAAAAAAAAAAAAGAGTAGCTCGCGCTCGCACAGACACGGCGGCCTCCCCGAAAGGGGGCCATTTTCGTGCGCGTTCTAACGACCGCTGGGCTCGCGCGTTTTTTGTACGGACACATCCCCCGTGAGAGTGTAGGTTTATACAGCGCCGGGAGAGTTAGGGCCATTGTATAATCGGACCTCGGCTGAGAGAGGCTAGCGAGGGACGCGCGCGTTCTTCTCTCCTTTTCGTGCCCAGCTCTCTCTCTCTCTCGGCTCTCTTTCTCTTCTGCTCTGTGCGTATATGTGGCTGCGATCCTTTCTGAGAGAGGCTCGCCCCCTCCTTTTTTCTCTCTGGCTGGTTGGTTCTTCTGGAGGATTTGTTTTGGCTGTACAGACGGAGTCGAAAGTGACTAGGAGAAAATGTTTGTCTACGTGATAGAGAGATTTTTAGCGCTCTGTCACTGTTGGCTTAATGACTGTTGAGCTGGTTGAATTAATACGTTAGGGACGCGAGAATCTGTTAACATAGTGCGGACGCGCGGCATTTATTTGTTTATTTATGCGCTCTGTGTATCGAATAATATTGTCTTTGAGATTGGTACATTTTATTGTTTATATCGGAGGTTTTGCGCCGACTCTTGGAATGTTAATTTAGGCTTCTGGTGAAATGGAAAGTCATCTGGACTGATTCATTCGTAGTGCTGAATGACTTTTTCATGTTGAAAAAATTCATCATTTCTTTACTTTGATTTTTCAAAACCGTATAAAATAAACGTAGTGTCGTATTAGTAGTTTTGCCGAAAAGTTAAGTTTGACAACAATGCATGTTATTGATTTTGTTTGAGAATAAAAACCGTAGTTTTTGCGTCTCTTCCCTGCATGTCTCAGTAGATCAATTTAAACCAAGTTAAAAATAACCCGAATCCCTCACTCACGCTGGATTAAAAAAACAATGCCAATTTCCCATCCGACAGTAGCCGAGAGCCGGAGCATAAACCCGCCGACACACAGTCACACGCAGACACCGGCTACCGTCCGAGAAACACACTATAGAGAGTGCGTCGCGCTACGTCACAACCGTTCCCCAACGGTAAACCAAAAAAACAAAAACAAAAAAATAACGCGAACGCGTTCTTGAAAAAAAAAACGCAGGTCCAGGAGGGTCCCGTGTCGCCGGCCTCCTCCTCCCTGAGCAACCCCACGAGCGTCCAGCAGCAATCCGGCCACGACCCCAGCGAGCAGGTGCTCCTCGCCACGATGCAGCCCGTGAGCGTGCTCGACCTCCACGAGCCCGGCCTGCACCCCAAGTATCACCACCATCATCACCATCACCATCATCCCAAGTACAGTCATCACCTGCACAACAATCACCATCATCATCACCAATCGGGCCACTTGCAGGCCCAGTCCGACCCGGACGACCCGGCCCAGGGCCAGACCGACCCCGAGGACGGCCGCGTCACGCCCGAGTCGGCCGTCGGCGAGCACAAGATGATCGACCTCATCTACAACGACGGCCAGAAGACGGTCATGTACACCCACGACAAGGAGATCATCTACGAGAGCGAGGCCGACCGGGTCCAGGTCGTCGAGTACCCGCCCCCGCCGCCGTCGCCACCTACACCCTCGCCGCCGTCCGTGAGGAACGGAACGGTATCGGCGGCGAGTCTCATACCGGTCAACTACGTGGCCAAGGGTGGGACCACGGCGGGCGCGACCACGCTGCATCTTCACTATCCGCAGCTGCAGCTGCAGCACGATCAGGAGCTGCCGAGAGCGCTGGCTAATGGAACGTCGGTTTCTGTGGGTGGTGGAGCGCCGACGACTACGACGGTGCTGGTGCTGTCCGAGCTGGTGGCCGCCGATCCGGGCCAGGGCGCCTCGCCGGCTCACCTTGCGCTGGCCACTGCGGCCGCTTCGCTGAGAGCTGGGTAAGTTGCATGATTTTTTTTATTTTTTATTTGTTTATTTATGTAGCTTGGAGTGTAAGCGTCGCTTATACGTTGTTTATCAGCGATGGGGTTATGTAAAATTTTGATATCTCGGAGGATCGAAGTAGCGATGCGCGGCGTTTACGTAATTAGAGTTGAGGCTGGAATAGAATTATAAGGTTAATGTGTGATTACGTTGAGTAATTGAGATTGACTCAAAGTATTCCCTGAGTAGAAATAAATTATTGGGTGACAAATTTTTTATATAAACCTGCGTGTTTGCGAATAAACTCGTTAAAAATTTTAAAGCGACTCTTTGATAATCTTGTAAAGCTTTTGCTTTATAAAAAATTGATGTTTAAAACATAGATAAGGTAAATTAAAATATTATTGCTGAGCTAGAGCTCGTTAATGTTTTCAAGAGAAACTTTATGATTACATTGTTACACTAGAGGTATTTTCCTCTTTTATTTCCCACGTTGCGTATTTTAATAAAATCGGTGATTCTCATTGCTCCTTGTTTTGAATTCACGGGTTTGCATATAAAAACTTCTTGGCTTTATTTTCAATGCACTTTTTTGCTATTTGTTTTAACGATTTTTTTTGCCGCTGGCGTTCGTAAATGGTATTTATGAATCAGAAATCAAGGGAATACGTTTTTTCTCCGTTGTAGGAGAGAATTTTTTTGCCGATACGAATAATTAGCAGCTGATAAAGTGGCGTTTGTGTAATTAACATGTGGCTGGACTTTTAATGAGGCATTTTCAATTGAGCTATATTTATTGAATGTTGTAATTTTCAAATTAACATTATTTAATTAGTCCATTGCTTTTCACGTAAGCTACAACGATTCCACATTCGCAAGAAGCACTAAATCACGCGCAATTTCAAAATCCCACCAAACCATAACCACACATCCAGCGCGATGAGCAAGCCCGCATTAAAAAGCAAAACATCCCACTAACGGAGCAAGCAACTCCTCTCGCTGGCCCAAAATATACATTCCCACTCATTAAAAATTCAAAGCCATCAGCCCCCTCAGCGAGTAACCCTCCCTCAACCATCGAATAAATAACGAACCAACCCAGCCGGGCTTCGGGAAAAAAGCCGCGCCCCGTTCCTCTTTCTCATCATTCTCCGAAACGCGCATAACAATAATTCAGAGCCCTGCCTCTCTTCCTCTCTCTGCATTTCCTCTCGTTATCGGATCTTTTCATCAACGCTCGCGCTCCTCACTCTCGACGCAATTTCGCGAGAGGTGCAGCGCGCTCTCGCATCAATGAGAGAGGGAGAGAGAGAGAAGTCGGCGAAGAATGGCGGAGAGAAAGAGAGAGAATGGGCGGCGGCGCGATTAACAATTAATACTCGAGCCAGCGGCGGCGGCGGCGGCGAGAGTAAGTCACGTTGGCTCGATAGAATTTATTATTACGCGGGGCTCGCGCGCGCGCGAGCGATGCTCATGTCCGGCCTTTGTGCGCTCTCCGTGGGCGATGTATATCTATAGGGTATTGCGAGCCAATAACCATTAACTACTCAGCGTGCCACCTTGCCTTTTTGCGATAAATAAAAATTTCATCCCGCCGCCGGTATAATCGCCGGGCCGCCCGACGAGACTGCATATACACACGCGCGTACACCTATATACCTACGTACTTACATACATATAGGTATGAAAGTACGCGGGCACGCGTTACGGACGTATCTCGCGCTGCACGCTCGCAAGCAAGAGACCTTGAGGGCCCCTCAAAAACACTGTTTGTGCTGAAGCAAGCTGGGGATTGCTGGCGGGCCCCCGCGCGTGTGTTCGGCTTCGTTTCTTTGTATAACTCGCGCTCTCTCTCTCTCTCTCTCTTATACTTACTCTCTGAGGTTTCGCGCTTCTTTGTTTTTCTGCTGCCGCGCGGATTCTGCGCTTCTGCGCTTACACTTGCTGCACTCGCGCGCGCAAGTGAGAGAGAGGGCTGTAATAACAAAACGGACAGTCTGTAGTGTTTGATTATTTTTCGAACGCCTCGTTGCTTGCAACGCCTCGGAGCAAAGTACCATTTGTCAAAGTATTACAAAGATCATTTGTCAAATGTTAATTAGAGTGAGAGTGTGTCGAGATATTAGTGCGAGATTGGCGCTTTTTTCTCCGTTTTGCAATAAAGTGTCGAGCGACGCGAGTTGATAATGCAATCTCGTCGCTGGATCTTGCGCCGAGAGTTAGCGATGTATTTTTTTAAATTTTCTGAAAAATTTGTTGATCGATTGATTTTTACGTGCCGGGAATGTTTGGTTTTAAATCGTTTTAATAAGCGTATTTACGAAAGCCGCGGCGCGTTAAAAATGCAAAGATCCCTGTCAGCTCGATCCGATCTCCGAGAGCGAAGCATGAATTTGTACATTTTAAATTAGGAACGCACTTTTTTATATTCGACGCCTTTATTTGAGCTTGATTCAGCTGGACAGTTAATGTATATCATTTGAGGAATGGAGTTTTAGAGTCGAGACGATCATTAAAGGCTCGAATAAGCTCCTGTCACTAGCACGCGGCTCGCATCGTTTCTTAGAAAATTCGGGCTAATCTCCTTACATGATTGAGTGACGTCTTTTCATTCGCGATTGGAGATGTAAACTACAGAAGGATCTATGCTAAAGCACTTCAGGTTTTTTCTCAAATCTTTGACTTTATTTAAGGATTTATGGGTATATTTAAAAGTACATTACAGTGAGATGTTTGTTTATAATATTTTTATTTTAAGACTAAAAAATGTTAAGTTCGAAAGTGCAAATGTATTTTTAGATGATCCAATTTTTTCGCTGATGTAATATCAGTTGTTTCTTACAGTATGTGTTTTTAACGGTTTTTTCGATTTAAAACAAAAAGCAAAATTTAAAGAAAGTTGCTCTGTATAAAAATGTCATTATGACAAGGCAATACTGCAAGATTCAGTAATCTGGCATCATCGTGTTTTGACTTTGAAATGTACTTTCTTCAGTCTTACAAAAGCAATTAATAAAATATTAAAAAACAATCATCAGGGTATAAGAAACGATGCAATAATAAAGCGCTTAAGTCGTTTCTTACGGTACACAACTTTCTCAAGCGCTAAGACCGCAAAAACACTATCCTCGCTCTGTAGTGGCATACGATTTTATTATATTTGGCCATTCGCGTATCTTATAAATGCAAAACATACATGGGCAATTCCACAGAAAATCGATCCTTTTTCAGATGGTCAGGATTTTTTGCTCATATTTCGACTGATCTAGATATAGCTATTAATTAAACTGAAATTGTTGGCTTGCGTGGTGCTACTTCAGTAGATCCATTCTATAAATTTATAATTTCACTCTAATTAACACTTATATCCAAATCCATCGTACAATTAAGAAAATCGTGACCGTCTGAAATTGGCCAATTTTACAGGAAATTGCTCACTCTAGCGTAAATTGAAAGTGTTAAGAGAACGTGTATCGGATCTTTGAACGTATTTTTACTCATTTTTTGACATTTTCGTATTTTATGTGATTTTTTTTTTTTTTTTGTCGCCACTTTCCGTTTGATTTTGCAAGCTTTCATATAGGTATTTAAATACCCAGATCACATAAAGCAACAAGTTTTTGGTATCTATTAATCGATTAAGTGTAGAATATACATAAATTTATGAATCTTTAAAAAAATGTTAGAAAGAGTAAAGTATAACTTTAGAATGAAAAATAAAAGTGAAAAGGCTATTAAATCTTATAGAAACGTAATTAAACGTAAGTAATTAATAACAAAGTAATTTCGTTCGATTTACATTATCCTACACTAATTTACACATTTTTATATTCATATTTTTATTTCTCTATATATAACAACATTTTCATAAAACCATCAAATTTTAAAATCACGCTTATTGTCAACACCCACCCTTCCCCACAACAACAAAATCACCGCAACAAAGCAAAACCCCGTAAAACCTCAAATAATCAAGCAAAAGAACCTCCTCTCTCGCATCATCATACCCAGCCAGCAATTAATAACTCCCTCGGCTCGGCAACTCAGCACCGGCATAAATCCCCCGCTCAGCCATGAATTTCTCATATTCGCGGCGAACAAAGTGCGCATAATGCAGGCTACAAGGGGAGAGGCTATCGCTCACCTTCGCGCGGTTCCTTGTCGCTCGGCGCACGCGAGAGCCAACGACACTTTGGCATTGGCTTCGTGTCCCTCTCTCGCGCGTTATAATCATATACGCGCCGAGCGAAAATTTGCGATCTCCCTTTCACTGACCGCGAGCGAGGCTCTTTGATCGGGCTCGCATAAGCAACGAGAGCCGATCGCGGAAAAAAGGATAGCTCCCAGCGACGAGCAGCCACCTCTCAAGGCTCTTCCCTGCTGACGTACTCGGCTATACGTAAGTGTGTATATGTATGCTACTTTATGGCCGGAATGAGACTGTGTGGGTATTATGAAGTTTAATCCTCGGCTGGGATCGAAGAGAATCGATACGATCGCAGATATGAAGGAGGAAAATTTCTGGACTTTGGCGCGAGCGCGGCACTGCGCGTGAAGTTTATTGTGCTTTTTTCCTTATGCAAATCGTTGCTTTAAAACAAGTAATGCCAGAGTTGTCTATTATACTTGATTACAGGCTGCGCGTTGAATTTAGCCATTTTCACCAAAGTATATACGCGTAATTTGCATTATTAAACGACGCTCTCCTATGAATATTGATATACAAATTAGAATATATCCAATAATTTAATGAACAATTTAAATGCTAAAATAACAGAAATTCCCCCGTCTCATTATGAAACTACCAAAAAATTTTAATTAACACGTAAGCCGTCCCCCTCGAGCTCCACATCCACAGACACGCGCATTGAATTGTACCAGCCACCAAATTTATTACCCGAAAAGCAGATAACGCAAACACGCAAAAAGGTTTACGCTGTAGCTTTAACGTCGCTCGCTTGATTTATTCGGCCTTTGTGCTCAGCCGAGCGGACTGTAATCTTCCAACTGTAAAGAATTGATTTCGATTTGAGAAATGCGCGCGGCTCTTTAGTTAATGAGAAAGACCGCGCGCGCTCTCGCCGGATGAAATTGACGGAAGGGAGAGCACCGAGCGAGCCTCTTTACAGTATATATATTCATTATTTTGCTGATGAAATATCGTTATTGTATTACGTTCTATAAGGCCCGGCGCGCTTTATAACCGTTTTATCGCTCGATTTTTCGCGTAATCGTTTTTCCGCAAATTAATAATCTATATAACGGCAATTATGTACTTTCACTCGGTTCCGCGCGCGACTTTGAATTTTGAAAAGGCCGCGCGCTCGCTCGAAAATTAGCAGCGCTCGCCGGCTCGGTTTAAATGTAATACGCGCTCGCCTTAAATTAATAAAGAGCCGAACACGTGTAAACCGAAGCATTCCAGAAAACGCGAGTATAACTCGGCGCTACGTTACGCCGGCGATTTTTCTGCTTTTTATCTGCCGGGACCGCAAAAACCTTTTAAACGTCCAGAAAATCCTCGCTCTTATCGCGAAAAATCTCCGAACGTATCCATACACACACAGAGTGCCGAACGACATTCGGCTAAGGGCCTTATTATCGGCTCCGGTCATTGTTTTATTGAAAAGCCCGGCTTTAAATATCCCGGGCTTGTATATAAAAAGCGGCGCGTAATTGCGGGAAATCGTAAAGCCGGCTAAAATGTGGCGCGAGCCCATTATCGCCTTCCGCGAGCGCGATTACAACACGTGCGCGCTGCGCGAGAGCTCGCACAATTGCGCCCCCGAGAGAAAACGATAAAGCCAAGCGCGCGCGCTTATGTATATACATGTATATACGCAGACGCAGGTCTGGTTAATATTGTGAAAAAAATCGGCCGAACAAAGCCAATAAAATTTTCAATTTTCCCGCGCTGGATTATTATAAAGCGCGAGCGCTTAGAGGATAATAGCTAGCGCGAGCTGCGAGATGCGAGATAAGCAGGAAGGTAACGGCGTTTCCGCATAAATATCGGCCCGCGTCACCTTATCTACGTCTCCCCGCCTCGATGTATCTATGGAGTATGTATATATAGGTAGAAGCCGCCGCGTTTTTTTTCTCTCGCTCAATCGAGCCCGAGCGATTCGTATTCCGCTGTAATAATAGTCTTTTCGGACGCTGGCTCTCCGATATGTACAAGTGACGTCACTATAGCCGCGCTGGCAGAGAGGCTTTTTGCTCGCTCGGGAATTATTTATTTGACAGATCCCCCCTTAAGGGGGGGCATTCCTACATTTATAACTCGGCATAATGACCGCGTGTACGACGCTCGGCGCTGCGTATCTTATACGCACGTGTCTTTGTAAAAGTACACGCGAGTCGCTCGCTTATTAGCGCGAGCCGAGGTATATATACGCGTGTATACACATACCGGATTGCGATTATTGTGCCGGAAACGAAAGCGCGAGCGCGAATTTCGTGATTCGGTCGTCGTCCATTTTTTTCATCCTGACCCCCCTTCTCTCTCTCTCTCCTTCGATCCGGCCTTCTCTCGCCTTCCTTTTCTCTCTCTCGCGTGCTTTGGCCTGATTCTTGTGGTCAAGATCCGAGCTGCGCTTTTTTTTCCCTTCTTTTTCGTCCGCTCGCTCTCCGAGGTCCAATTTACATTTTGCGCGCGGCGAGCGATATCGCGGGCGAGCGATCTCTTTGCGGTGGATTTTTCATCGGATAAACAAGTATAGTCTTATTTTTTTTCAATTAAATTTGTCGCTCGTTATTAACGTCCGAGCTTTTTATTGATGAAACACTTTTATTTTACGGCCGCGCCCGATCCCCTTCCTTTTTTTTCTTACTTTTCAAATAATTGATTCCGCTGCAAAAAAAATCATTAACACGGGTTCTCGACGGCTTTCCTAATTACCTTGATGCGCCGGTCGGCCATCGCTGCTCTCTTATTAAACGAGAAAAGCCGTGAAGTACAAAGTATAAGATGTACTCGGCTCGATTTGCTGTTGCATCTCGGCAGGCGCGAGGTAAGCGGACGTTCGAAAAGGCTAGCTTGTGTGTAGGTAGCGCGCGAACGAAAGAGAGTAAGACGACACGGCTGCTATATATGCGCACACCCACTCGTGTCGCCGGCCGGCGAGTCAAAATGGCCGTTTATTCGCTCCCCCTTGGCTGGTCCACTCCTACGATAAAGCATCCTTTATTCGCGCTCGGAGACGTCTGCGCTGGCGTTTTGGCTATCGAAATTTATAGATTTTCGTTGTTAGATCCATTAAAGGACGCGTTTGTTTATTTTTCGTTGGAATATGCGGCGAGGATGGAGGTAAAGGTATTGAAAGATTTTTTGTTAAAAGGGTCAGAGATTAAAATGCTTATCGTATGAGGCGTATTAATTTACTTCTCCGGATAAAGCGAATTAATTATGTATCGAGCCTCACGTCGGCCCGGAATAATGGTTATTTTATGCTAATTCCCGTGCGCGGATAATTTTTCATTTTAATCGCGAGTCGAATGAGTAAATCAAAAATCCATTACCAAAACACAAAAAATCTCAACGAACACATCCTCCTCTACGCGCTTTCAAATTAAAATTCCCAAATCCGCCTCGTCTATTACCTCCCCTCGCCCGCGTAATCATCCCATCCTAAAACAATACTCGACACTTTCGTCAAAAAGCTGCAAAAAAAAGCAAGCCTCGGAACATCGTAAAATCAAGCCCGAAAACCGCGATGCAAATATCGGGCAAAAGTAAACGATCGGTTTGCAGGGCGCACCGCAGCGCGGCGTATTTTTCTCACAAGCGAAACACGGCCCCCAGACGGAGGGGGGAGCGAGCGCATTATAATGCGCGCTGCGCTGGCCGGCCGAAAGAAACAGAAGGAGATTATTTCGCGTCCGTGTCCGAGGGCCGCGCTGAGATGAAAAATAAAAAAATATAAGCAAGGAGAGTAAGAGAGAGAGAGAGAGAGAGAGAGAGAAGAAGGCGGTAACGGGGGCACGAACGAGTATAGCCTTC
This sequence comes from Eupelmus urozonus, assembly GCA_900480035.1. Taxonomy (NCBI): domain Eukaryota; kingdom Metazoa; phylum Arthropoda; class Insecta; order Hymenoptera; family Eupelmidae; genus Eupelmus; species Eupelmus urozonus. Next base: position 70,128 of record UELX01000009.1, read on the forward strand.
CTCCTTCGCTCCCCGCTGCAAAATTACACGTCTCGCCGCACGGCTCTGTGTGCGTGCAAGTGTGTATATACGATGTATTCCGTGTCAAATCGGACGGTTGCAAATTAAAATTGTTACGGGGCTTTGTGAAGTTTGAAGGGTCTTGTGCGCGCCCGAGAGGTATGGTTAATTTTTGAGCTGCACTACTGATTTTTTTCTTTCGAAAGTTGAATTTTTTTCTGTATAGGCTCTCGGAACGATTAGCTGAACGATTTTTAGCAAATTTCCTATACTATCATTATAATGAAAAATCGTGCGTTAAAGACTTCTTTCGCCGAAGCAATTTGTTTGTCAAAATCTGCATAATGCACCGCATGAAACTCAAACTGCCTACTGAAAAGCTCTCGACTACACGAATCGACATGGATTGCTCCGTGTATGCATCACAAAGCCACAAGGAAATCCTCCCGACAAATTCACCTGAGCGCAATGTACATACGTCACACGGCGCAACGCATATACACATTATTAAACTGCTTTTCCTCCTCCGTTTACGTATGCGTATACCCCCGCGGCTCGTATGTATTAATTACGCGCAATGAATAATTTCGCGTTGCGCGCCGCACTTTTCGCTCCACGTGTTTTTGTTAGCGTAGACGTTCAGCTTCGATGATTGAACTCGCTCGTTCTCCTTCCTTCTTAATTTCTTTTTTTTTTTTTTTTAGCTCCTCGTCGTTGTCGGTATTTGATTGTGGAATTCGCGCGGCGCGCACTTTCTTTTCTCTTATTTCTTTTTCATCCTCCGCGAGGTTATTGACAGTAATTGGATAATTAAGCCAACATGTCGCGCGCGCGAGGACGCGATGGGAGTAATTTTATAATTGTTCGGAGGCTGTTCTTTGGGCTATGCGTTTTCTCTCCGAGGACGTTTGTTACTTTTGTTTGACGTTTTTGGGATGAGCATATTTGGCTTGTAGGTAGTAAGTGCAGATCAGGATAGATTATAAGGTTTAGGTTCATTACTTATTGTTTACGTCGGTTATATTAATCCTAACGATTCAAGTCTTAATAATTCCAAATTGATTTCCGCAATTGAAAAAATGATCATCTAAGTTTATTTATATTTTTGCGACTACTTACTCGAAATACCATTTTGAAGTGAACGTAAAAGTTTTATTACGTTTAAAATAACTTGGTATCTAGTGCTAAAAACGAATATATCCAAGTTTCTAAAACTATCGTTGCTCCGATTAAAAGTCCCATACTGTAAAACTTTACGCTCATTACTCCGCCAACTACCCGGCTGTAAAACTGCCCGGAAAAATATCGATTTTGTAATGTTTAGAGCTTAATTTACGCGGAAAAGACACGTGTACAATCGTAAAATCCGCGTATCTCCGGCAAGATTGTATAAAACAGAAATCTCCCTCCAATCAGCCGGGCCGCATTGACAATAAATTTCCCCGCCGCCCCCCAAAAAGGAACCCACAGAAAATCCACACCATAAATTCGAAACCGCGCTGAAAACACCTCGAAAACGCGCTCACACAAAAAACGCCGCTAACCAAAAAAAAAAAAAAAAAAAAAATAAGCAGCCACAGCGAGCACGCGCGTACTTATCGAGCAACCGAGCTCGCGCTTGCGACCATATCGATTACGATCTCTCGCTCTTGCTTATATACGCCGTATAAGCCGGGTATAGGTAATGATTATTCGCGCTACTCGGGCGCGAGTAGTCGCGACGCCGCGATCGATCTTGTTCAAACGGGCCTCTCTCGCGATATATCGAGGAGAAGAAGAAAAAAAAGAACGAGCTTACGTGATTTCGAACGTCGGTTACGCGTAATAACACCTTTTAACGCGGGGCCCCCGACTGACTTAATGCCGCGCAATTACCCGATGTTTCCGAGCGATTTCCCTGGCTCTACTTCGCCTCCGTGCGCGTTGCTGTCTGTTTTTGTCTGCGTATATGCGAGAGCGCGCGTGTCGCAAGGTAGCCGCGATTTATGCGGAATTATGCGCGGGCCCCATTGTTTACTCGATTCGCGCGAGCTGTGTAATCGCATAAATTGTCGCGTTTTAGCGCAAAATGTCGATCTCTCGGTTTATTGAATGCGCGCGCAGGCCTTTGCCGAGGCTGCGTATCGCGAGATGGAGATTCTTGGCCGGCGGTAACGAGTCATTGTTGCGTCAAGAAAAAGGCTACGTGCTCGTATCGATCGGTTTTGTTGTATTGCCTGGATTCTGGCTGCCGCGAACAATGAGGTCGTTGAATCGCCGAAATGCCCTGGCTGCTTTTCAAAAGTGCACCTGAAAAATGTAAGATTCGATTATACGATAAGTTCAGAAAAATGGGAATAACGTTCAATTAAATTAAATGCAATTTTCAGGTAAAATATGCTACACTAATTTGAAAAATTAATCTTGTTAATGGTCTCGCGGATTTTCAATTAAACATGAGTCTCGGCGCTTTTTACCATTACATAGTTGACACGTAATGTTTTAAAGAAAAAAAAAAATGATCTTTGCCGCGTACACTACCCGCGTTCATGAATAATTAATCATTCGACCACAATTTTTCAAAACAAAATTAAACTTTTATAATTTTTGTAAATCCCATATTTCGAAAAGGCTTAATTCATTCGAAATGTATCTTTACACCGGAGATTTTCACAGGTGTCCCACGCGGACTTACACTTTCCTGTCATAAAACTCTGCAGTTCGGCTCTTGATAATTCAGCTACATTTTTATTGCGTGCGCGCGCGCGACGTTGACGTGCGCGCCGCGAGGGATCAGGCAAAGATTTAACATAAATTAGCGAGACGTCCGTTCCCTCTTTTTTCCTCTCCCAGCTCGGCATTTCGCAATAATAAAAGTTATGATATATGTAACGTTTGCGCGAAACAAAAGTCGAAAAAACAAGCATCTGCCTTAAATTATGCAAATACATTCGTTCCTATATAAAGAATCGCGCGTATGAAAACTCGAGGCGCGCACCCAGTCAGAAGTGTATATAGCACAAGAAACAAAAAGGCGCCGGACGCAAGGAAGAAAAAAAAATCGGCGCAGCACTCCGCGGCTATATAGCCGGTATCTCTCGAGCTCCGAGTGTTTTGATAGCGCAGCGAAGAAGGTAAAAATGGAGAGAGATAGAGAGAGAGAGTCGATGATCGCGCTCCGTCCCACATTAGGTCGCATTACAGAGAAAAACGTAGGCACCATCCCGTCCGTATCTTTATCGCCTCTCTCGCGTCCCTGGGAGAGAAACGAAATTCCGTATATACCTACTCTCGCTCTGCCGATGCTATCCCATATTGGCCTTTGGATGTCGAGAGTCGTAAAAAGTCCGATTTGGAGAAAAGAGACAGAAAGCGAGGGGGGACGCGCGTAAGGCCGAAATTCGATAGAGAGAAGTGAGAAAAGACGCTGGAATCCGAGGAACGAATCGAGGAGGGAGACAGAGAAAGAGAGGCAATAAACGTTAGTCAACGACGAAGACGATTCGGAGAGAAAAAAAGATGGAAAAAAAGGAGGAAGCATCATCGCGCGGCGTTCGCGGCCCGATTAACGCCGAGGCCCGTGATTCATTCAAAGCCCTAAAATAGAAATGATGCGGCCGTAATTGGCCATGGGATTTGGGGCCTTAAATCTTGCCCGCTCGCGCGAATCGAGCGGGCCCGCTCCCAAGGACTCTGAAAATCGCGATCTCTTCTTTTTCTGCTTCCCCGGTTTTTTTCCTTATCGGATGTTTTCTTCCAAGTCCGGCTCTCTTCGTCGTTTTTTTTTTCAAATCGCGCGCGCTTTGACGTAGTTCGCGTGTGTTTATGTGCCGAAAAAGATTCCGATTGCTGTGCGAACAAGCAGTCAGAGGTGCGATGCGCTTGTTGCTACTAAGCCTTTTGTTATGTGTTGGCATGACGCGCGTAAGGAAATATTTATTGCAGATTTTGTTTTGTTAAATAATGGTTTAATGCTGACGCTATTGGCTGTGATGAGTGAATAGTTTTTTTTATGATTTGATAATATCGTGCGCGCCGTGTACGTTAATTATTCTTTTTTGTCCGTACTGTGAAGCTTAAAAAGCGGAATTGGATGTTAGATTTTATTGATTGATGAAACTATAAGGATTAGGCAGTGAATCGTAAAAAAAGTGAAGTGACTTTATGTCTGTGGATCTAATCCGTCTTCCAAGAAGAGATTGAAAAAAGAAAATAAATACAAGGTGAATAAAAAGGATGGCTGACCAGCTATTCTGTAACTACTTGCTGAATCTCGCGGACAGGGCCGTATTAAATCCTGATCAACATAGTTTTTTAACGAGGCCATAAATCAGAAAAATGAAATTCTCAACAATCGTAGAGAGCGTCATTACGAAAAATCAAATTACCTTTGTACCCCGGCGAAAATAATTAAGGTTTACTTTCAATTTTCAGTCTTAATAATCGTAAAAAATGAAATATGAGGCAGAGCGAGCGCGCGCGCCGCGAGGCGGCCGGCTCGGTAAAAAGTCCGCTCATTAGCCGTGTTCCTTAGCTTAATCACTCGTCATTAAGCCGCAACAAAAAGCGATCCCCGAAATGAGATTAAAAAAAATCGGCTCGGAAACCTCGGCATTAAGCGAATACAAACAAAGTCGATCGAATTTCCCCGAACGCCCACAAAAAGCCCTCCTCTACCGTCCATTAACCGGGACAAAAACGGGCCCCTTGGCGGGGCAAAAAGCCTCGGCTAGACAAAAGGCTTGTTAACGCGGCGCAAAGTGATAAAAGGAGTGCAGAGCTTCCAACCGCAAAGGAGTGAAAAAGAGAGGAGGCGAGCTGTACGCTCGTAAAAAGCGCGAATCATCGTGCTGCTGTGTATATACCGTTGGCCTGCAGGCGCGTGCAGAAAGAGCCGGCGCTCTATACGTAAGCACAACAAAAGAGAGCTCGGGGGCGCGTCAATGCCATCAGAGAGAGAGAGAGAGCCGGTATATGCTCGAGCGTGCGCGAAACGGCAAAACCTGATGAACTTCTCTGTTGGCACGCGCCCGCTACTCCTCCTCCTCTGCCGGGGTGGAGGAGGGGGGGAGGGCTTCCGGACAATCCGGACGACTTTTCGGAGCAGCAGTAGCGCAGCGGCAGCAGGGCCCGGTTCTTCTATAAGCATATATATATAGGTGTGCGCGCGGGGGCGGGGGAAGAAGCGAGACGGGTATTGTAACGGTACACTAGTCCTCCTCGGCGTAGGCCGGCTGAAAGAAAGAGAGGGAGAGAGGGAGAGGCAGGGACTGGTATATGATCTTGGCGAACGGGGTTGATGTAATAAGAGGGGCAGAAGAGCACGCTTCTTCGATGCGCCGCTTATACTACTACCGCTCGCTCGCTCGAGAGATCCTCGGAAACGGAACGAGAAAGAAGAGGAGAGAGAGAGAGAGAGAGAGTGAGTTAGAGAGGAGGAGAGTACTGCAGAGATCTGGTCTGCGAAGAGAGAGAGAGAGAGAGAGAGAGAGAGAGAGAAGTCAGAGAGCGGCGGCGGCGGGCGGTGCAGACAGGTTGTCCAGATTCCACGGAAGGTCGTTTGCTTTGCTTACACCGCGGGTCGTGCGGCGGCGGCGGCGGCGGCGCGAGTTGTTGCTTCGAGCCAAGTAGACGGAGACGGAGAGATATATAGTATAAATACACGAGAGCTCCAGCTCGCTTAGCTCTAACGGCTGTATAAGCGTTTTCGCTCGCTCCTTTTGCCTCTATACCTCGCGCTCCTTTCTTCCGTAAGCTCAGAGCAACAACGAACAAAAAAAGGAAGCGTCTAGTCTATCGATGAAATTGAACGGCGCTGTGGATATGTATAACGAGCTCGTCGCGTGCGCGCCCGGCTAGAGAGACTTTCTCGAGAGCGAGCGAGTATTGCGCGCTTGTAAATTAACGAGCGGAATGCGCGCGTATGCGTACGCGCGCGTCCGTGTTAAGGGGAAGTCGCTTTGGCAAATTGTCCGAGCGCTGATCTGATAGCGGGCCGTGATTATGCGTGTATGGATAGGAGCTCGGCATATGCCGAACGTTATGAATGAGCTTGTTACGGGAGGAGGGAAAGGATAGTGGTTAGAGGAGCGATTTCGTTGAGTTTCAGAGGAAGCTGGAAATTTTCGCGATAAGGTATATAGTTTGTAGTTGGTATAATCGAAGCGGTACGCTATTGCGCTAATAGAAAATCAATGACATTGTTTCTCTTTTAAACGAAACACTCGACTTTGCCCGCATCGTTTAATTAAAGCAGAATCACGACACCCTCTCAACTCTCAACAATATTCCCTCGCAAGTACCAGTCGAGTGCATTCCCCGACTGTACAGGTACGTATAATACACAGGCTCGATGAAAGGGGAGGCTGCATCGGGGAGAGAAAGGAGACACCGACATCGACACCGGACACCGGACACTCGCTGCCGTCTACTTACGCGCACCTATATATACACACACATACATTCACCAATTCTCTCTCTCTCTCCGCTGTATACGAACACTACTCGAGATATGCGCGGAGAAAGCTTCCTATACGGCGCGAGCTACCTCGTAGTCGTCGCATTCCGAGCGCTCCTTTTTTTTTTACTCTCGAGACGTGGCGAAGCGGCTATATAGTAGCCCGAGAGACAATTACGTTTTCTCGCTCTGGATTTCGGGAGGGCAATTAAGGGGCTTTTTTTCAAGGGGAAGGATGCGAGTGAAAGTTTTTGCGGTTGGTTGAATAATGCGCGAGTGTTGTTGTTGTTGTTGCGAATTATGTCATAAATTGGATAGCGGAGCGCGTTGGGGTAAGACTGCTCGCTGTCGAACGTCTTATTAATAAAGTAAGACACGCTCGTTTATGCAAACACATAAAGATCCCCCGCTGCAGAATTCACAAAGCTTACGCAAGCTAAGCGCTCGGCGAAGCGCGACAACGACAATTACATCATTTTTAATTGCACAATTAAACGCTCTTTAAGCACGATAGCATCGGCCTCCCTTTTTTCGCAGCTATCCAGCCCCTCCTGGCTCCCTCGGCGCGATCGTAATCATCAATCGGAGCTCGGTCTCGTTCACCTGTGCGCTCACGTACACGCATATAACGAGCCTCTCGCGTTACATACGCTCACGTAGCTCTCACTCTCTCGACGCTTCGCCACGTACGACGGAGGGTATAGGAGTGCCCGTAACCATACGCGCACACGAGGATCAAGAGCGGATTCTGAGAATCGACGCTGAAGGAAAAGGACGATTGATTTTCTTTGGCGAGTGGCTCCTCGCGTGCTTTTTTTCTCTCTCGTTGGTATATGGCTAGACCAACGGTGTCTGGAGTGCAGATGGATGGCTGTTTTTGTGGGAGAGTGGGGATATCGCGCTTTTTCCTGCGCGGTGTTGTGTTGGTTTTGATTTTGACAGAGGCGTGTCAGTCCGAGAGGAAAGGGTCTTTTCTTAATCGAAAACTTTCGGTCGATTTCAATTACACCGAGGCTGTTTTCCACGACGGACACGCCGATCTCCGATAAAAATTGCGTAATAAGCAGCGCCGAGCGCCGAGATACGGAATCGATCCGTTGCGCAACAAAGCTACAAATTTACATCTCGAGAGAGAGAGAGAGAGCCGAGAACTTTTCCGCTATATCAGCTCGCGGGCCTCGAGAAGCTAAAAATCGCCCTAGAAACGACATCATCTAACGATCGCATCTTGGCGTGAAATCGAATCGTGAAATACTGTCTCAAGCCATCCGTGACCGGAGCCAGCTCCCCCTTCGTCTCAATCCACATTCTCCCGCAGCCCAAAGAATACAATCGGTCAGAATTAAAGCACGTGTCCAGCCACATATACACGCTAACAGCGCGGCTTATCTCTCCCTCTCTCTCTCACCGCTGGCATGAAAAGCACCCGTGGCGATATCCCTTAAACTCGGCTATTTTCGCGCAGAAGCTCGCCTACGTACCTAGCTGCGCGATTATATATAGTCTCTCGCGCTGCGCGTTCTAAAGGTACTTGCGTCAGTCGGCGCTGGAATGCCAATAAATCTCGGGGCGCGAGCGCGAGCCAAATAATGATACGCTCCGCGCCGAGCCCGACGCCGTTTCGCGCGAGCCGGAGCGCTAATCATTTATATTCGCGGCCTGGCTGCCATTATGCGATTGCGGGTAATCGTCGATTACGGATTTACGAGCGGCGATAATGGCGTTATGAAAATTTTACAAGCAAAGACGTTGTTTGTTCTCGCAGAGCTGCGTTGGATTTTTCGCTCTGTCTGATTGGCGTACTTAGGAAATTAATGGCTGCCGCGGCCGATTTATTTACCTAGAGAGGCGAGCGTAATTGTCGGTTTTTAAGCTCTTTTAGAGAGATTGTTAAGGTAATCGACTAGGCGGCTTCTTCTCGCTGGCTCTCTTTGTCCGGCGAGCCTGAGTCACTTCATCGCTGCTTACGTTGTCTTCTTCAAGATCTTCGTAATTAGAGTAGCGAGTTGTTGCTGAGTAACTCGGTGTTTACAGAGTGTTGGAGCTGCGCCAAGGTAATTGGCCAGCCTGACGTTTCGATAAATTGAATTCTCTTGTAGCTTACGTAGCTCGTACCTGTGTTTATTTATTAATAGTAAATCATTTTTTTACAGCGGCTGGTAGTTTTTAATTATCCCTGTCTTCTTAGCGCTGCTGGAAACGATTTAATCGTCCGCCCAATCCCGGCATTATCTACTAGCATCGGGAACGCACCGAATGCAAATAACTTTATTATCCACTTAAAATGATGAATCTAGTTTGCAATCAAATTCTATTAATAGCCTCTAAGCGTTCTTTTTTACGAACAAGATATTTTTATATACGTGCTGAAACTTATTGCTAGAGCCGCTAGAACCAGTCGAGCAGAGTTGAAGGTTGCGCTCGTAAGTCGAAAATGTAGGTTCATAAAAAAATTATAATTGCCAGGCAAAATAGTCTGTAATTACAGTTAATCAGTTATTTAATCCGATTCAGCGACTCCATAAAAATAAATTTAATCTACCGTTAAAATCAATAATGCAAATTATCCGTCCAAACGAGCGCAATATCCCCCTCGACGTACTAACCGCTTCCAGCGCCGAAGCAATAACAATTTTCACGGAAAATCCCGCACGACAAAACAAGCAAAAAAGCAAAAAAGAAAAAAATCAAAAAAGTAAAGTCTCGGGTTGACTTATCACAGTCGGCTCTTGCTGGAAACTTGAGCAAAAACAAATTTCCCGGCTCTATAAGCGACGAGAATCTCGGCCGGCTCGGCGGAGAGACTTACAAGATGTACAGCGCTGACGGGCTATCCAATACAATTTGCTGTTACAGTTCCGCCACGGGCTCGGGAGACATGACTTATTTAATTGCCCGGCCTACCCCGATAAGGAAACACAAAGTCGACGATCGCTATCTCGCCTCGCCTCGCCTCGCCTCGCCTCTCCTTGCTCTATCTCTCTCCCGCCGAGGTGATATCCGATTAGCCGGGCTCCAAGATCGCTTCATCTCTGTCGCGCTTGGCCCCGCAAGAGAGGGAGAGAGCAATAGTTATAAGCGTCCGGAGAATAAATATAAAATTTTGTTGCACTAATAAAACAGAGGGCTTTTTCTCGCTCCACTTGTTTATTTGGATAATAGTATAAATCTCGAGGGGGGGCAACTGGTTTATATGAACTATATAAACATAATGATTTTTTTCTTCGCCCGGCTGTTAAATTATACGAGCTACGGTATTTTATAATCGCTTATGCCGCGCGAATGTAACTAACAAGGTTATTGGAATGCACAGTATTTATATTGATCCGCTCGTTACTCCTCCCTCGGTTTCTTCGCTTTTCTCTCTCCTCCTGTACCTCCGCGTGTATAAACATCCCGGGAATTTTTCGAAAATCACCTCGTTAAAACCCGCTCCCGACCAAATTAGCATCGCCCTCTCACTAAAAAATCCCCATTAAATTAACAACAATCAGATCAGATTAAGCCGACAATCAGTCTTCCCTTCGATTGCTCCCTTACCTCATTATCCACTCCTGCAGCCTCTCCTTCCCAGCGAGCCACGCGAGCGCAGCTGCAACAGCTCTCCCGCAGTCGGGAAATCGCGGCCGGCTAATCTCGATCCTCGCTTATCCTCCCGCCTGCACGGATGTGTCTCGGCTCTCTCCCGAGGAGGCGGGAATTTCTTATTCGCGCGCGCGCAGCTGCTTCTGCCTCCGCGAAAACAACGACAACTCTATCTGCACTCGAGCGGGGTAAGAGAGATAGTTCGCGAGGCTCGTTCGCCTGCTCTTCTCTCGGCGGGTACGATAAGACGCGGATATTTATTATCGCGCATAAGGAGGACTACTTTATCCGAATGAGACGCGGGATAGAAGGGTGGAAATAAAAGTCGGAGCAGAGGAAATTGTCGCTGGCTCGTGTGTACTCGAGAAAATGTTTGAGCCGTTTGGGTAAACAGCTTCATTTCCTTATTATGGCCGGGGCGATCGCTTCGCCTTGGGAGCAGATTCTGTAGCTTCGATAAGGCTGATTATTTCGTGCGTAAGCGAATCGATTTAATTAGGGTCAGAAGGATACGAGATTATTATTCTTATTGCGTTTTTGAGAGATGCCAAGATACGGAGAATTAAATTTCATATTTTCCTCTCGAGATTCGATCCACGCGCGCGCGCTTAAATTATCGCGTTTGCCATTGGGTTGAATATTCCGTGAAAAATATTGTTAATTCTTCCAGGATATAAGCAAACCGTTAAGCATATTCCGGAGCAGATATTTAAAAGAAATCCGGCGAGCCAAATAGAATTACATAAACGCTTAAAAAGTGCGTATAATTTAGAGCGATTCCAAATAGCCGTAATAGTCGATATCGGTAAGAATAAAAAGAGCCGCGCGCAAAACTATTAATCCTCAATTTTATTAATCACCGCTTATACCGCCGGCTAAATTCCTCGTTTTACGTAAACATCGTCGTCGCGCCTTTGCGGCGACACTTTTTGTCCCAACGAGAATAAAACGAAAGCGCGCGCGCGCGCGATTTTGCGCCGTTTATAACGCGCGGACAAAAAACTCGGTAATAACCAAAGATTTAAAGACTCATTCGGAATGCAAAAATATTCCGGGCTCCCGAGAAAAAGCGCGCTCGCCGCCGAGCATTTATAATCCCAATCTCGCGCTTAACGGCTACCGGCGGAGAACGGAGGGGCAACGAAAAAAAAGGAGCGAGAAAAGCGCGGAGCAGCGACGCACCTAACGTATCATTAGCATCGATCGATTAGCAATTACGGCGAAAAGGAAAGAGGTTTTCATCGGGAGCTAGCCAGCCGCGTGCGCCGCGCGAGTTTTCACTTTCGTATAGGTAAGCTCTGCGTGAGCGGCCAGCTCGATTCAGGAAAACTGAGGTGTATGTGTGTGCAAGTGCAGGTGTGCATTGCGAGAGTTTTGTAGCTACAGCGTGTTTTCTGGAAAAGAGGAGAGAGGATTTTTTGAAAAGAGTATACACCCGGATGCGTGAGGAGTAGCGAATTGGAGAACGGGTTTGGGATAAAAACTATTTATTAGCGGCTTTTAGCTGTGTCTTTTCAATTTTGCTGCTCTGCGAAGAAAAGGAAAAGTCCTTACGCATATACATACTTAACAGGACTTAATTTAAAAAGGAAGTCCCGAAGGGCAGCGCGTGCGCGTGATAAAAAATAAACGCGTGATTTACTACTGGCTTATAAGCATTACCTTAGCGTCATAAATTCCCCGAGAAATCAGGCAATTTATTCAACAGTTTTAGCAGGATTTCAAGGCCTCGCTGCAAAATAAACATCTAGAAGCAGCAGGACGAAAATCTCCGAGTGTCCCCCAGGCGTTAAAATTTATATATATCAACGTCGAACGTTCTCCCAAGCGATGGTGGCAGCAGCAACAAGTGCCAGAGCTCCGCGCTCAGCTATCACTATATATACATACACATATAAGAGCGAAGGAGAGAACGAGAGGAGAGACGAAAAGAGAGGCGCGGCTTATCGAGAGAGGTAGGAGAAGCCGATAAAACGGCCGAGAAAAGGAGAGATATAGAGAGAGAGAGAGAGAGAGAGAGGGAGAAGGACGCGGAGACAGGGCGTGGCCCCAGCCTTGCTCTTACTTTATAATTACGCTCATTCGCTGCTTCGAGCGCGCGCTCGCGGCCCGCGAAAGTGTCAAGACGGCCGCGGCGTATCGATTAAATCGGCCGCTCGATGAAATTTCCAAAATTAAGTACTTTGCTTTCGAGAGCGACGGAGAGGGACGGTTATGTCCGAGCACTGACATGTGTCTGTATATACGTGCTCGTGTGTGTGTGTGCATAGAAGAGACTGGACTGGAGAGGTGAATAATAGTCCAGGGGATAGCGATAAAGAGTGGCTTTAATGTTGAATTATGCGTGCTTTCACTCGCTGGAAAATGAGGGGTGTGTGAAATATGGTCGCAGATAGTTAATGAATGGATAATAGATGCTTTAACGGCGAGAGACGAGCTCTCGCTCGGCTCTTTTATTGAGCGCTGTCCGCTGCTAGAGAGGCTGGATTATTGTTTTTTTTTTTCGAATTCAATCGCGAATGATTAAGCTGCCGTACAATGTTTCATGTTGTAGGATTTTTTTTCTGTTCGGAGTCTCTGGATGCTGGAGATAGCCGTGGAACGAGATCGAAAGAATGCGCGGTTAATTGATTACGAATAATTATGTGCGGATTTTACGGCTCGTATCTGCTGCTGCGGAATAAGCTGATATAGTTCTGATAAGGCTATTATTTATAAATTTTGATTAAAGCTAATTTTATGTATCTATGTCTATTGGTTTTGAGCTCTTTTGCAGAATGTACGGATACTGAATAATGAATCGAAAAAGAGAGCATGGATATGGGTATATATACAAAAATTACTTCTCAGCCGACCTTATCTGATTTAAAATTAATCGCTTTAACCTTCATATTTGCGTGTAAATTATACGCGCGTACAAATTAAGAGAACTGACGTCACGAGAAGAAACGCTTAAAAAAATATATATGCATTATGTGCCTTCCGTAAAGTAAATTACTTTAGTCACTTATGTTAATAAAATTTTTTTTTTTAATTATTAAACGCCAGTCTCGAAATGCTCAAAAACAACTCAAAGATTTGCATGAAAAACTGCCCGCAAAACAAAATCCAACCCGCTAACGAGGAACCAAGCCCAGCAAAGAAAACACCTTTGCTAGGGTCATCGCCTCAAACACAAGACAAATTCACGTCCACCATCCAAGAAAAAAGAGCCCAACAAAAAGTCTGCTCCAAAAAAGAAAGCCAACGTAAAACTCACCACTACCAGCATAACAATCTAGAAAAGAAGAGCACGCATTGAACCCTTACTCTGTCTTTGGTCATCTCGCATACAGCCTCCTCTATACAGACTATAGCAGCGCATACCGCTATAATCTTATGCGCGCGTGTACCTATAGCTCTCTTTGAAAAAGAAGAAAGGAGAGAGAGAGAGAGAGAGAAGGAGAGACGAGGACGCATTGACCATGCGCGGCCACCGTATTCCAGGTGGTACTCATATACAAATTATGGTAATGACCGCGCGTCGATCGGCGCCCCCAGCTTGGCTACTTGCGCCGCCGCGTATATATACCAGCGCGACCGGATATTTTTATTTACCCTACTGCGAGCTCGGCCAGTCTGTATATGCGTATATGTATACACGCGGTGGAAGAAGAGAGGAAGAAGGAGGCGGAGGAGAGAGAAACAGCCGCCTTTGATCAGCGAGCGCTCGAGATATATGCGTTGATTTATTATTAATCCGCCCGCTCACGACGGGGTTGTGTGTACCTACCGAGCGCAGCGGTTGCACGTACATTTTCACAATTTCTTTTTTCTCCTCGCTTTTTTTCTAAGGAGGATAGAGTCGCGTGCGTGAGAGAGTTTTCGTCGTTTTTTTTTCTTGCTCGGCAAATATTGGCAGGAGGAATTCGTGCGTGGGTAAAAATTGCTTGGGCAAAGCCGCTTGAGAGAGAAACGCGACTGCGCGACACTCGAGTGTTCTTATGGTAATGCGAAGGACGTTCATGTGTACTCAGGAGAGGGGTTTGAGGTCGTTTTTGAGAATATGACAGTTCGTGTAATTATTAGATGTCCTTAAGGTGAACAAATTTTTGTTGGCTTCGCTTAAGTTTTTCTGGTGAGAATTAAATGAGCAATGGAACGTTTTGTTTTATTTGATAGGAGGCTGCTTGGTTCAATTCAATATGATATTTTATCAATTAAAAAGAATATTTTGCTGTTTTGTTTTTTTTACTCTAACGCATTCTAATTCTTTTATTTTATGATTTTATAATTCAATATTTTATCTTCTTAAGTTATTTTGTTTAAATAATAGAAATATAAAAAAATTGTTTGAATTCACCTCAATTATTTCAAAATAAAATTTTAAATATAAAGATGACTTGGAAAATATATTTTACCCTTGGAATTAAACTCACGATCTCAAGGACGAAAAGCATGAACTTTATTATCGACTGCGAATCATCTTAAACGTTAAGATTGGAATCGCTCCCGTATATTACAGCTCTAGTGTAATGACTGCATATTTATAATATTAACAAAGATTTTCATAAAATTTTGGTAAAACTAAAATCATTTTTTATTGTAATTTAAAGATTTTTATTAAAAAAGCATTTATTTATTCAAACATCGTTTTCAAATCCAGCGGATATTTCCTTGCTGCATTCCACGCGAAAGATGCGAAAATTCTAAATGAACAAGCAAAGCTCACTTCCATTTTCGAAAAAAAGTATTTTAATATTTCAACCGAAGGCGATAAAAAATTTCCGCTACCTTAAAAACCCGAGCAGATTATTTTTTCATAACGAAGCGACATTCATACACAATCCGGCAGCATTCATACTTTTATTAACAAGCCGCGAAACATAATCAGCGACAGCGATCGGACGCGCGTAAATGGAAATCGAACATCTGAATTTCAGGCTCTCGGCCTCGGTATCGCTCTAATTGCATTTCTCAATGAGCCGTCCGCTCTCGTAACCCGTCCAAATTTAGGCATCCACTTATAACGAAGCCATCATCCTCTCCCATAAAATTTCAATCTCCTCTCGCGCTAAAGAAACCGTTTAATTACCCCGCTCGCTGAAAACTCTCCTGCCTCTCTCTCTCTCTCTCTCCCTCGCGTATATCGACGTCCAGGATCGTCCGCACGTATGCAGCCAAAGACGGTTCGATTTCCCTCATACCTTCGTTATTTTGATCCGCGGGTAAGCCGATACGTGTGCGTGCGCGCAAGTAAGCAAGCCAACAGCGATCCCCCCGCAAGTGAGCAAGAAAGCGATCGGCGAGGAGGAAAAAAAATACCTATATAAGACTATACGACCGATGCCCCCGCGTAGTGCTCCTCCTCTATATATATGCAGGCGCGCATCTCCCGAGAGCCGAACGTATCTGCGGTTTCTCGATCTGGCTGCTCTTTGTACGCGCACGCATATATACGGGCTCGGCTTCCTTTTGCGAGTCTGCATAATGCGATGGCTGTGGCATGTGTGTATATACATGTATATATAGGCGAGCTAGCGCGATAGAGAGAGAGACTGGCTTTTGATATTTTAATCCGTCGCGCGAGGTGACGTGCGCCCAAGCGCCTCGGTTCATTACTATTTTCTCTCTCGTCTTATGCTGGGAGAAAATAGCCGTCCGAGGGCTGGCTCGCTACGGGGCTACTGCTGTACTTACCTTATGGGCCGCTGATGAGGAGCTCTCTCCTGGCTGGGCTTGTTCGACGTCACAAGTCGTGCGCTACTATTTTCTCTAATCATTTCTTACTTAGTGCAAATTGTCTTGCTTTTCTTGCTCCTCGAGCGGCCTGCCCTTTAATGTAGACGGATTCTGCTGATTTTATGGCCGCTGTCATTTTATTAACAAATATTGTTTTCGTAAATTGAATCGTTAGGGGAGGCTGAATAAAAGTGTTAGATTAATTCACGGCGTCTATAAAATGAGGATAAAACGGCTTAATAGAGAGTGAAAGAGGGAGAGCTATTATTAAAGTGAAGTGCGAAAATTGTACTGTTTATATCGTTCGGAGTATCGGCATGAAAGTTCGATAGTAAACAGGTTTACAGCTACTGTAAACTATAATATCTACTTAATCTACTTACTCGCGATACAGCAGCCGCTAATGAATAAGCCAGCCTGTTTTGATTTCTCGAAACAGCCCCCCATTATCTTCGCAATTCCCTCGATCCTCCATTTTTTCACTCCAACCCTCGGCCAAAGAATAATCGGCCCCGATAAAATAAATCAGCCGCGATAGCCGATTTACAAACTGAAATTAATCACAGCTTTATCAACGGGCCTCGACTATATATCGCTACCGCGATTTAGACATCAAATTTCTCATGCCGCCTGCATTTGCATCTCAAATTAATACAACCCTCGCTTTCGCTGGAGAAGAAAAAATCGCAGCCAGCGCCTAATGACACAGTCGCGCAGCCTTGCATTATTACCGCCTCCCCTCGCGGCCCACAAAGGCGCATCATTCATATTATAATACCTCGCGATCGATTAATCAAGCCTCCATCCCCTTTGGCTATCTCCCGCTCTAATCGCGCCTCCGCCGCAATTATTTATCAGACCCGCGCGCTCCCGATTATCATTGATTTTTAATCAATACTCGCAGGCAGCGCCCTTTGCCAATCCGGTGCGCGCGCGCGCGCGACATGGCTAATTACCGGCGGCCGCGCGTCGTCGGGCGCAACGAAAATTAATTACCGCTCCGGTATCGCGATGAGGAAACGCGATCGACACGGCGAGCAGGGGCTGAAAAAATTCTCGCCTCTCTTTTTTTGCAACTGTGCGCGTATGTATATGTGTGTATATACATAATGCGCGGAGGACAGCCGGGATGATTTATCGGCGGATGACGAGGATATCGGCGAGGCGAGAGCTCGATCGGAGACAAGTGCGCTACCATATATACTTCGTTATGATGCGAATGGTATACGCGTGTATATGAGCATCGCGTGTCGCTAAGCGAGCTGAGTATAAGCATGTATATATACATACGGAGTTGTGTGTACTTATCTGTCTCGGCGCTGTTCGGACGCTGCCACGCAGAGTGAGATAGCCGGGGACGCTGCTCTTTTTGCGGAGAGTCGCGCTTGGCGTATACGAGGGAGTGGAAAAAGAGGATGGACGGGAAGTGGGTATGGGAGTAAAAAGATGGGATTGCTGAATGGTTGCTGGTTTTTTTGGACGGGGCTTGCGTTGTAGTTTATTGGGAATTAATGATTGGCGAGTTGGAGGTGATGTAGTTTGTTTTCTGAGAGATGTCCACCTGCTGCGTTTGTGACGTAATGTATGCACTTATAATTTAATAAGGAAAGGAGTTTATGTGAAAAGTTGGGTTTTGGATAGTAACTGAAATATTATTATTCGCGGAGATTTGTACGTTTCAGGGAAAATTGATGATGTCGCTGCTGGCCGAGTTGATGGTCCGTGTAGTTTTCTTCGAATAATTTATCCCAGTGGAGAAAGTCGGCGGTAATTTCAGGGAAAATGTCGATTAGGTGTCATCGATCACGCTGATTGCAGTTTTGCAACAGGACGAGAGCCAGCGGTTAAAGCGTGAAACTGTAAATATTGTGACGAAAATCATAAAGCTCGCAGTCCGGATCGACGCTTGCAGCAAAACCATAATGATCCTCGCAGGATTTACCACTCAGCCTGAAAAAAACAAAGAAACAAGATAAATAAATTTTTGGCCTATCTTGCGATCGGAATTTCGTTTCAAAATTCACGCCACGTCGTTCAAAAGAATCAAAAAAATCCACTTCAAAAAACAAGAATGCATCGCTAAAATAAAAAAACTACAAAAACGCAGAAGACGAAGGGACAAGGACGAATTTTTCGGGCGCGCTCGATTCGATTCACACGCACGTCCGTCCGCCATATCAGGCGCAGCAGTGGGCAGTGCACACTAGAGAATATATATCTACGCGAATCGAATATGTGCAGCGAGGCACACACGAGTGAGAGAGCGTCGGGCGAATGCATTCGCGCCTTTTACGACTTGACAATGTGGACAATGAACTCCTCTTGTGCTGGAGTGCTCGCTTCCTCGAGAGCAAGAGAGAGAGAAGGAAGAGTTACGTGTTCGAGTGTCAGAGCGACTGACAAGTGCGCCTTTTGCTGCTCGCGCGCGCGCGCGATGGGTGTTAAGGCGCGACGGGATTTCTGGAGAGAAGGCGAGCATTCGCGCGTGTCCGAGAGAGAGACGGAGAGAGGCGAAACTAATTCATTTTAGTCCTGACGTTTCCCGAGTAAACTGACTGATACTCTTTTCGTTCTTGTTTTTTTCTTTTTTTTTTTAGATTTTGTTTTGGTGTTCTGTGAGCGAGGGCTTTGTGATTCGGGCCGATTGAATTATTTACGATTAATAATCTGAAAAATGGTAATCGCGCGGCTTATATCGGGCTTTATTGATTTATCGTTTATTATCGAGCCGTGAGTGAATGGGAGATACGGAGTGAAATGAAATTTTCCGTACTTGTAGATGCAGTTTTTTCGCGCTGACCTATTGGGCAATTCGAATTGATTATTCTGTTTCGATACAAGGAGGAATGAAAAATTAATTTTTTTAATGCGAGCATACGGATTTTGATACCGTAAAAAATCTGAAAATTAGGAAAGGACGATAAAAATTCGAAAAAATTTAAAAACACGTTTTTTTGCAAAACGTACTGTATACAGTGAGAACGTGGGTAAAAAAGGCGTTTTATGGACCCAGTTTTCACTCAATTAAAAAATATCATTATTTCATTTATACGTACCAACGTATATAAGTATTGAATTCTTTTACGATCTGCAAATTAAAACTTCCTTCTCGTATTATATTTATCTATATTATAGGCGGAGCGAAAAATTTAAAGCAATTAACCTCATCACAGAGAGTTTGCATTTATACGGAAGAAACGAGTTTTTTGGGTATTAAAGGCAATAATTGTTCGAAACCATGTAATCCAGTCGTCTTTTTTATTATACGGCTGAACAGGTAAATTGCAAATCGTAAAATAACGCGCATAAATTAACGAGTTTAAAAAAAAAAAAAGAAAAACGATATCAATGTTTTATGCAATAATCACTCGTCCTGTAAAAGTTTACTTTCACATCTCCTTAACCGCGCCTCTCGTTAGCGGACCTTTTTTTCGGCATACTACCTTCACCCTCGACGCTTCGAGCTTGCTTAAACCGTTTCTTTGACCCTCTCAATTTAGCGGGCGAAATTAAATGCGACGCGTAAAGTTTTATAATTAAACGTTGCAATTTTACAATTTATAGTTCAATTGTAATTTTACTTTGTAATTCGATACTTTTTATGTAAAACAGGTAACGACATTTACACGCATAATAAATTATTGCGTTGTAAGTGACTGCAATACAAAAATTATTACGTGTACGAAATGTTTTTATAATACAATTTAAATTAAAAGCAACATAAAAACTTATCGTCTTTCTCCAACAAACAAAATCTTTATAAAACGTGCCGATCGCTATCATCACCTGAAAAAACACGCCAAAGCCACCAGCCATTCTCTAAGACCACACACAAAAGGCCCCAGCCTCTAATATTTACCCTTCGCAAATAAATAATCAATTCACCACAAGCCAGATACCCACTCGCTCGATCCAACCGAAACGAGCTTTATTACACGTCTACACAGCCATCACGTCCGTTTAACGAGACAGAGTCGTTCTCCAAGCCCCGTATAAAGCTCATCTCTGTCACGCATCTAACCCTTCTCCTCGGCAATACGCGTTTGACATTATGCGTCGCGAGCCGTCTTCTTTATTTACGCGGGACTACGTAGCTCCGTTAACGACGATAGCCGTTCCCCTCTCTACGTGCTCGCGGGCTGCTTTACGAGCGCGCTAGCGCGGTAAAAAAAAAAGCATTAAGGGGGCAAACCACGACAAAGAGACGCGTACGTCTATATACGCGCGCGTGTGCAGTGCTGCTTTTGTTCTTCTTTTTGTCGCGCGCTCCGCGTTTTTACGGATGATGTACGGCCGAGAGATGCGGCCGAGATTTCGGCGAAGGTAATGTCGCCCGCGCCCGCTGGACTACCGAGAAGAGCAAGAGTTCAGCCCCCTCCCGCGCGCGAGTCGCGGGGCTCTATGTAGGTATACGTATCAAGATAGCGGACGAGACGGACACGCTGCGTGCGCCAGACGCGACAGGAATTATTATTATACGAGGGCTATGCAAAATGAGCGATGGCTGCGGGTTATTGCGAGTGTTTTGATCGGTGGGCAGGAAATATTATGTGAGAGGGGAGGAAGAGTTCGCGAGGTTTTCTAGGATTTTTTTGGCGTTTTGGAAATTTTTTTTTAAGTGGAGCGGATTTGAAATTGAAATTGGACTGCGACGGACGCGGGATGAATTTTAACGTTCATATTTTGGGCGCTGGAAAGGTCAATTTCTGTTAAATAGGAAGGAAATGTTTTTTTAGAAACTTCGTTGACGCGATATTAACATGCTCTAGAGTATTTTAATGTTTCGTAGCGTAAATATTTGTTGCATAAAAATGTAATATAGTTTACATAAAAATGCAATTACTTTTTTAATTATTTTGTTCTAATAATAATATTTGAACCATTATTTAAAAAAGTATAGTACAATAAACATACTCTAAAACACTGTTTTTGATATTAGCACTAATTTTTTTTTATTTGTGTAATTTTCCATTTTATTTAAAGCGTTATATAAAAAATTATAAAAAAATTTTAGCACAGCAATCATTTACAAAAAAACTTAAAAAAATATTCTGTATTTATATTGTCTATTTACAGCATCATATAACAAAAATAATTTAAGATTTTTTTTCAATATAAGTGCAAAAAAGTTAATTCTCGCTCAAAGGCGAGTTTACCATCCGAGCGAAGTTAAGGTGGTAATCGTCTAAGTTGAGAATCAATTTTTGAACACGTGTGGAAAAATGTTTTTTTTTATACAGTTGGTGTAAATTACATTAAGAAATTTTGAAAAATTTGTCTTAAAAATTAATTAGATCATTTGAGAAAAATAGTTTGATTTTTTGTTTTTCAAGAAGCTGACGGAGACCGTTTCTTATGAAGTTCCACTGATTTTCTTAAAAAAAAATTATGTACAGAATATTATATTGGTATCAAAATCCGAACTTATCAACATTACCGTCATGTTGACATAAATAATTTTTTACAACTTCATGTTTCAGTTCCACTTTAATACTCTGTACAGATTCTACCTCACCTCTTCACCTGGCCTTAAAAGCCTTAATTACACTCGGTCACCCTCTCCAAAAACCCAATAAATCCCACATATCTAACTCCCCAGACGATAAATTCCTAGCCTCCGTGTAATCCAAAAAAACTTCACCTCGTAAATCTCGAGCGCATCCTCCATTCTTCACCTCTCCCTCGCACCCGCGCTAATCCTTCCTCAAGAAACAAAAATTTCCTCCTACCACTTTACCCTAAACAACCAATCCATTTCCCGACGTCTCTCCAAGAAGCACACAGCCGTCCATCTCCCTCTCTCCCTCGAAAGAAAACACACACTATCGGAAGAGAGCGTCTCGCGCGTCCGGCCTTAGAAAACGCGTCCCCGGGGCGACTGTTATGGTCACCCGCGGCGATACGCATAGTCCCTCGCCGGAGCGAGCAAGAAGCGACGCGGTGCGGGCTTTTTTTGCCTCGCTGCAGAGACACAGTTAGGTATTCCGCGGCTCTTCCTACATACATACGTGCCCACCGTCGTCCCCAGGTGAAACTACACGCGTGACTTTTCCCCGGCTACATATCCCAACGAGCGAGCAGCTAGGCGGGGCGGCAAAAAGGAGATCGCGTCGTTTCGAAACGCTCCCCGCCCGAAGGTCCCCGCCGAGCGCGGAAAAAAACGTCGAAAGTCGCCGGCGTGATTGGCCGTAAATCAATAATTGGATCGTCGCCGATTGACGCTAAGTGCGCGAGAAGCGACTTATAAATTTTCCCGGCGAGCCGCGCGGCCTTAATGAAGGAAATCGCGGACGCGAAATCGCGCCGTGAAAAAGCCGTTGCATAAAGTACGCTCAGAGCTGGCGGCGGGCTTTTTCGACGTATAACTCGCCTGGAAAATTCGAGGTTTCCAGCGACGTGAATGACAGTTATACGCTGGCGTTTTATATTATTGAGCTGTACGAGCGCACGGATCGGACACGCGCTGCAACAGGATGTCTGGTATAAATCAATTTTAATTTATTTTTACCGCGCGCCGATATCTGGGCCGATTAATAATTTTTAAGCTTTTGCAAATAAAATGCCGACTGGCTCCTCTCGAGCACGTTATGATTAATGCTTAATATAATCGATGGAATGCAATTACCTTCACTTAATTAAATGCTACCTCAAAGATAAAGTGTCCGCGCGCGCGCGCAGCGACGTCAGAGAGGCAGCTCTGGCTTCTTTTTTGTTCGGCTTATTACTTTGGCACGCGCGGTGGGCCTGGGAATTATAATCGATCGATTATTCTTTCTGCCGCTCGAAAATAAAGTTTGTTTGCATAATGACATCGGCGCGGTCCTCGCCGATTGAGACGTTACAAGCGCGAACGGAATAATTGTAATTACCCGGCCGGAATGAGAGAGAGAGATACGTTAACATTTCATTATTTATTCGCCGCTGAAATTTATGACTTAATTAACGGCCCGTAATTTCTGAATTTTCGCTAATTTATGCGAGCCCCCGCTAATTATCCGGGCCCTTTGCGCTGCTAATTAAAAATAAAGAACGCGGCCCTGGATTCCCGCGAATTCATCATTCGCGAAAAGTTTCGGAGAGCCGAAAGAAATTAACGTCTTTCTCTTTTCGCTTATTTGCGCTCATTCACGTGAAGCGCAGGCGAGCTTGAAGAAAACGTGCAAAAAGCGGGAATGCAAGATAAGTACAATCGCCTCACTGTTTTACCGTATTCTTGCGAAGGTATAGCTTCGTCGAGTTGTCGCTTAGGTGCAATTTTGTGCGTATACGTTGGGAGGAAGGTGCGTGCGTGTATGTAAAAAAGCTTCGGCGCTGATTTAATTAGCGTGACAATTGGGATGTACGCTAATTGGGGTTTTCAGTTTTGAGAGGTCATGTTTAAGCGTAATAAAGCTGTTTCTTTTAAATATTGTAATTATTTATTATCGTACGGTCGGAGCGTTATTATGTAAATCCGAAAATATCGAGATAGTCTTTTTCTCATAATAACTATTATAATAACGAGGATAATCACAAGTATAGTTTCTCGACTCAGTCACTCTGGACGACGTATTAATTATCAGCGGCAATATTCATCCCGGCATAAATCTCGTTTTATTGACTCAAAAATTAGGATCCATAACCGATAGCCGCGCGTAGCGTTCAATTAACCGCGACGGAGGTGGACATCCTCTGAAGAGCTTATCTCAATACTCCAAGTAGCCAGCCGACACTCTACTTCATCGCAATTAATATTCAAATTAAAAGCGAGCCATAACCCTCTAGCATAGTGAAATTGAAAATACCCACCAGACTGAAAGTATAGGTAAGGAAGCTACGTAGTCTTTCTCGCATACACTCACGTGCTCGGCACGCACGTGCGCCCAGGTTACTACCACAGCTGCAAGCCGAGAGCTCGACAATCAATCCCGGCAGCGCGCGACACTCGCCCAGAGAGAGAGAGAAAGATAGAGAGAAGGAGACGGCGAACGGCGGCGGTCTAGAGAGAGAGAGAGAGAGAAGGAAGCAAGCGAATGCTCGGAGTGGGGTCGCCGAGGGGCGGGTCCCCGCTGAAGACTCGGGCGCGCTCGGCCACGCATAGGCAGCTCTCATTCTCTCTGTCTCTTTCTCCTGCGCCTGCTCTTTCTCTCTCTCTCTCTCACATATGTATACGCACGCGCGCGCGCGCGCCTAGTTGCTACTACTACCGTGCGCCGGGCCACCTCTTTACCAGCTCTCTCGTATACACTCAACAGGCACAGAGAGAGAGAGAGAACTCATCGCACGCAGAACTACCCATATGCATACATATATATTCAGTGCGTGTGTGAGTGCGTGAGCCGGCAGTGCGCGCGCGCGCCGGCGAAAGAGAGAGAGAGAGAGAGAGAGAGAGAGAGAGAGAGAGAGAGAGAGAGAGAGCGCTCATGCGCCGCTAAAGCTCACACTTACCTGACAAGATGTAAGAGAGTAGTCCTCTGAAAGGTGGAAGGTGCCAGGCAGCCTCGGCGCACAGTCCAATGCAAGCAGCCGAACCGGCGAGTAGTCCCGCTCGCTCTCTCTCTCACGTACGAGATTCTCTCTTTCCCTCGGCCAGAGAGAACTACCTGTCTCCTTTTCCCTCGCGCTCTCGAGCGGAGCGCGCCTCAGCGCTTGCGCTCCCGCCGCACTCTATACACACACACCTCAGACAGAGAGAGAGCCGCAAGCACACAGGACATCGGAGCACTCGGGACTTTTTCGGCGCTCCCAAGCGCCCCACGCACAGTGATAAGAGTGTCTATAGCAGAGAGAGAGAGAGAGAGACTCGCGCGGGGACTGCTCCCCCGTTATACACGCGAGAAAGAGAGGCGGTGTCGCTGGCGCGAGTAGCCGCAGAGGAGGGAAACGGAGTGAGCGAGAGAGAAGGAGTAGGAGGAGGAGGAGGAGGAGGAGGAGATACGAAGGACGGGAGCGCGCGCGAGAGCCGGCGGCGCGCGGCTAGCCAGGCAGCGCTCGTAGCGCGGCGACACGTCGTGGCCGCACACGATAATGAAACGAGCGGACGAGCAAGCTCAAAGAGCCGAAAACAAGTGCCACCGCTGCCGCAGAGAACCCGACGACCCGGGACAGTGCTGCTAGTCCCAGCGACAAGGCCGGAGCTTGGAGAAAGCTCGCGCTCCTACTCCCACGTGTGTGTGACGCTTATTTAGTGTGCAACTTTCTTGTTGTTGTTTTGGTTTACTTTTTTTTTTCTTTTTTTTTTATCGTTTCGGACGGACGTGGAGCAGAAGACAAAGAGAGCAGTGAGAACGAGGAGTGTTAATTTCTCGGAGCCGGCATTAATTGCGCTTTATCATCCGGGGGCCTCCGAGCGAGCGCACACGTGCAGCGTCCAATTAAAAGCCCGGCGAGGCAGACGGCCACGATAACGGCCGCCGATTCGAATCGACTCGCGCGCGCGCGCGCTGCTGTGTGCATCGATTATATATACTCGAGTATACATATACGTATATAGCTAAGCAGAGAGGTGTGTGAGAGTGTCCGTTTCTGTGACTCGCGAGTATATAGGAGCGAGTGCGCGCGCGGTGCAAGGACGCGAAAGTGAGTATAGTAGGCTGAATTTTTAGGCTCGCTACTTGCGCTCGTGTGACTCTTTTTTTGGCGCTGACCGAGAGGAAGGACGCGCCGGGAGACACGAAGAAGAGGAGGAGGAGGAGGACGAAGAAGAGGCAGAGGCGCAGCGCCGGAGGAGAGGATATATCGGTTTTAACGATTATCATATTAATGAAGCCAAGTCGCCGGCAGTGACTCTGCGACAGACAGTGCCGGGGCACAGTGCGAAAGAGAGAGAAAGGTGGAGCCTGCGCCGAGTGTCTCTGTGTATGCGCGACGATCTTTCCGTCTCTCGCGCGTTAAATTTATATATACGCGCTTATCGCGCGCGCGCGCGACGCCATATCGGCCGTGTTTTTTTCCTCTCTCTCGTGAGTGAGTGAGCGCGAGTTCCTAGCTCTCTGACTTTAGCGCACGCCGGCGCTGATCAAATTGCCGCGAATGCCGAGAAGAGAGCAAGGATAGAGAAGCGGAGACGCGGGAGATATGCGGACGACTCCAAGAGTGACGAGAGAAGAACAAGTGGCTGGAGGTGGCTGGAAGGATTTCGAGGGACCGCTTGATTAAGGTAGGCATTTTACGCGCCGATTCTATCAAGTCTGTGAAGTGCGATATTTTTGTAGGCTTGAGTGGAGGAAAAGTTGATGACGACGCTCGATGGCTCGCTTTTTTTCTTTATTTCTTGAAAGAGCCGGAGTCGTAAATTGGCGGATTTTTAGAAGGTATTTTTCACTTTACGTGGGCTCTTCTAAGCGAGGCTCATTAAATATTCATTCCATTTATTTAATTCGCGTTCGATGTAGCTATAAAGAAATACGATACGAATTATCAAAGTGAGAAAAATATCCTAGCCTCCTGTCGTCGAACTGATTTGGAAGGTATGTTAAATTAATCGAGTCATAAATAATTAGATTTATCAATAGATCACGAGTGACGTTTGAACATTCGCGGTAATGTATCGTGATTTCCTTTTTTTCTCTCTCTCTTAATCTTTTCTTAAATTTTTCATGCTGAAAGCCGAATGTTTTCGCTTAATCTCACGATAAATTTCGTTATTTAATAGCGGTAAAGTTAATAAAATTTAAAAACCATTTTATTTTCCGCCGCAAATAATCCCGCTACATAAGCCCGCACATTTATCGAGACTTTACATTAATTTCATTAAAAGAAATCCGCCGAACTCAAGCAGACCCCCTCATCCACGCAAATTTAAAAAGCCCACTCCGAAATTCACAAAAATCCGAATCACTTGCAAGCGAAACATTTAAACTCTCGCTGAAAGCAATATCCCAAGCCAAACCGACCAAGCCAACTTGTTAACCAAACGAATCATCGCGCATCGTCCGAGCAGCCCTCTTAAAAAAACAGCGGCGAGGGGTGCTTTTCGGGAAACTTTTCCCATGGTCCGAGCGCACATACACAGGCCTAATTATGACCAAGGGACACTCGCGGCCCATTATGTGGGCATTGGGCATTCGGCCTCCTCTACCCCTTTTATGCTAAGCGAGAAGTAAGAAAGAGCGCGGAGAATAGGGGGTCTGTATGTCGACAGAGAGCGAGGAAAAGGGCCGAGGATGACCCTTGGGCGCGCGGACGATAGGGTGACCGCTACTCGCTACTGTCCGGCAGCGCGGACACTTGCCCGAAATACCCCCCGAAAAATCCGCGCAACGCTGTGCTGTGTGAGTATGTGCATACCCTCGCTGGCAGAGACACATTTGCGATCGCTATAACGGGTGGTCGGATATTTTTGGCGCGTCTCTCTGGCTTCTGGTGAGTTGATTTTGGTTTTTGGGATCGTTAAATATTTGGCTTTATAGCGGTTAAGTTGAGGATTTTATTGGGATCGTAAAAAAAATTATTAATAAGGGACTGGGGAGGATTGGTTGACGCTGAAAAAGTTTCTCAGGGAATGCGATTAAATAAATTTGAAAGGATTTTTATTTCGTTTTTATTTGATGCTTTTATAAATTTATGAATATTTTTTGTTAAATATTGAAAAAGAACTAAGACGTTTTGCGAAACGTGTTTGCAACGTTAATATCTTTTGAGCGGTTAAATTTGTAAGAAACTAAAAAGGGTATTATGTTTAGCGAAAAGAAAAATATTATTAAAGATAACGTTATCAACTATTGCGTAACATAAATCATCCACATTTATTAGTACATCAGCACAAATTTCTACTTTTAACATCAAATCGAATAAAATATGTAGCGTAAAATCCATAAATTTAAAATAATTGAATTTACAGCTAATAAGTAAATAATATTTTAATAATTAATTAGCCTTCGGGCTATTTTCTAATATCGGTTACGTGCGCCTAGTCACGCGATGCCAAGGCTTCAATAATAATTTTGGCCCGGAATTTTTAATCTGCTCCGTACAATGCGAAAATCCGGTCGTCGGCGAGACTCGACCAGCAAGCTAAATCGCGATGGTTTTATTTCGGTAAGGATCGCAACAAGATCGGCACGATAGCTGTCAGTCAGATCCGACTAATCAATTTCAATATAATTAATTATCTAGTAATTTATATATTTACTGTAGGCACATTTTATTTGTCGCTGTACGCTTAATTATTTATTTTCCATGCGGATTTTATTCTTTTACGGCATTAATAATTCAGATTTAAATAATGACCCACGTGTTTTATTGAAAAGTTTAATATTGATGTATTCATTTTATTAACATAAAGCGTGCATTAATTTTGTGACTAAGCATTCACATAACGCCCGGCATGTTAGTGTGGCGTCGAACAAAAACGAAATTCAGATTCTCAACGACATCCACGCGGGAGATAAAACTGAGAAAAAAATCGACGAATAACCATTTTTAATTAATTAAAAAGCATCGAGAATAAACGTTATTATTTATTCGCCAACTGTACCATAAGTTTTCCTTCAAATTAATTAATATTATAAACAGTCTATTTAAAGCTTTTCATAAATAATTAAATTACTTTATCTAAAAGATTTAACCACTCACACGTCTTAATCCATAATACCTCAAACATATTCGCTAATTTCAATTCAATTCACTTGGAACATAGCCAAAAAGAAAATTATTAATTGCCTGACAAATCTCCGACACTCTCTCATTGTCCCCAGCTCAAACAATACAATCCAACGACACAATGGCTCGAAAAAATAGGCTCAATAAAGCGCCTAATTGAATACATTATATCAGCCTCCCATTCTCGCGTGCAAAAATTTCTCATAACTTGAAAGGAATTCCATTCCACAACAGCAGCTCCGCGCAAAAATGTTAATAGCCCAGTGCCTCCAGCTCGTCAAAAATCCTTCGCTCGCATCCCCAGAAAACACTGGAGCTCGCGTCAATTAGTCCAGCTTCTCTCACAGCCGAAAAATTTCCCGCATACTTGATTTGGCTAATGAAGCAGCTCGCAGGCAACAGGCGACTCCTCGGCATCGACTGCTGCGCTACACTCGCATGCCCACAATGGGCTATTTTAGCTCACGCGCGCGCTCTCTGGGGGCCGTCAAAGGGCGCGCTCCTGCGGTGCATTGTAGGCAAAACTGCACCAAGGGTGCCCCCTCCTTAATTAGAAGGTAACGTTACCGTCGCCGATGGAATTGCCCCGTTTCGTCCGCCGATATTGCATTTAGCTTTGACGCGGGGAGAAAGAGTGTTGACACGTCTGCGATGAAAATTTCGCGCAAATTTTTAATTGCCGGTGTGCGCGTTGGGTTTCGAGCTGCGAAAATTGGTAAATGCTGGGTATTGAATACGCTGCTTTTGTAGGGGATTGTGATTGTTAAATGAGTAATTTTCGGTTCCGTAGCATCTAGTTCCCAGCCAGTCTCTGAGGGCTGGTTTAATGCGGGGTGAATAGGAAAAGAGGTGTAATTATTTGCAGTTGCTCGGCTGAGGCTATAAATAGCTTGAGAACGGCGCTAATTGATGTGTTAATGTATCTATGTGTCCGGATTGAAAAGGTATATAATTATTATTTTGGTTGGAGATGTATGTTAATGCGGCAGTGACGCGTGTTCAGGAAAATAAAAAGATTCGGAGAATGACGCACTTTATTATAAGTGCCAAATATTGAGGAAAAATTACATCTTCTTATCGATTGAACGTAAATAATTTTTAAATGATGTATAGGACGCTCAGAAATAATTACGCAGATTAAGTAATGTACAATCCTAATAAATATTTATCGAACCCCCAGCCATTAAGTCACGCAAAAAATACTAATTTTATTTATAGACATTCAATTTTCCATTACACCTTTCTCTTTTAAGGTGCCATTAATTTCACTGTATAGATATCCCGATAAATAAAAATCTCTTGTTTCAATTGCCCGATTGTGTAAGCGATATTACGTCGTTTTCCACTACAGATTTAATCAACTACATCGTCAAAAGTTAGTCAACAACAATAGTCGCAACATCAAGATTTTCTCGATAACGAAAATCATTTCCAACAAACCCATTGAATCCCTCCATCACCCAACCATCAAACGAAATCCAAACCCACAACCAAAGCAAAACTAGAATCCAAAATAGTCCCAACCACCACACCAACCCCCACATCGCACTTCCCAATTACCCAACCCCCCATCGTCCAATCATAAAGACGTCCATCCGAAAAAAAACCTCTCACCGCTCCAAATCACCGTCCTACATACGCACTGCCCTCGCCGCATATCCAGGTATATCGAGTAACTCGCACTTAACTCGCGCCAAAGCCGTTTACACGCTCGCAGAAGCCAGAGTCTCGAGGGAGCGATTCGTAAAAAAGGTGCGCGCATGCGCAGAGCGATCTGGCGCGAGCCGGGGAGGATACGCGAACGGGGGATAATAATCGGCGAGTCGGCAGCCACCGCGCTTATCTGCGATTGCTGTTATTAGCGGGGTATCCGCGCGCTCGTTACCGGCTCTCTAGCGCTCTGCCAATGCAATCGTATTATGTGTCGGGAGAGAGAGGGAGAAGTGAGGTGGGAGGTGCCAAGCAGTTTCGACGAGATTTTAGGTTTTGAAAGCGAAACTCGAGTAGCTTTTTATAAGGGTTTAAGTGTGCGAGCTGTGGAAAAGTTCGCGGCCGTAATTATCCTCGTGAGCGCTGGGTGTAGTCTGATGTAGTGGATATGCTTAATTTATCGTTGCGCCGCTCGCGAACAAGCGATAGTCTAGCGTTTGCTCTCTTTACTTTTTTTCTTCTGCTCTGCGCGATCTGGATTTTTTCGACATCGACGCTCGAGTACACGGGCTTTGTGGAGTTCCTGAAATTCGATACGCGCCAAGAATTTGAATCTTATTTGTAATGCTTTACATTTAACAGGAAGCCAATAAACAGCGAGCGAGCGCCAACATTTCCCCTATTACGCTCGCCGATACACGCCAGATAACTCCGCGACACGCGCCTTTGAATTTCTCGCAATTCCAATCAATTAGAACCGAAGCCAGCCATACACTCGGCCTCGCCACGACAATGCGCCAATATTCCATCAGATTCACGCTCACCACCACCTGGCTACACACACAAAAATCCCGCAATAAGTAAAACAGACACATCAGCGCGTCTACAGGCTCTCCGTATCAGCAACAGTAGTAACAGCCAGATACACGCGGCGAAGCGTAACGAAAGCCTAGCGATACGTTACGCGCCGACATTACAGAACATCTGGAGCAGGCATATACAGCTATCGTAACGTCCTCGGAAAAACGGCTCTGACGGCAATCAGGAAGACGTTGCTCTGATTTAGCGGCTGCTGCCGGCCCTCTGGATGCTAATGCGCGCCGAGATAGACGCGGAAATCGTCCGGGAGCGCCGGCTCGCGTGACTATTATCGTACAGGCCGCGATGTTAATGCGCGCGTGGGAGGCGGGAAAGCGGCTGATATTACACGGCTGATCGCCGGCTTTTCCGCGGCGTCTGACGCTCCGGGATATATGCGATGATGATGTATATTAGAGCGGTGGAACGGGTTGGCTTGCTTTTCTTGGAGGATGGCTTGAGCTTTTGCTAAAATGTCGCGCGGGAGTATTTAAGCGTTGCATTAGTCATTATATTCGGACAGATAATTAAAGCTATACACTTTCTCTGGGATCGTCAGAATGCGGGAGATCGGCTGCAGATCGGTTGGCTGGATGGAGCTTGGGGTATATAAATAGATGAAATATGGTAAATGGGGAAAAATGCCGCTGATATCCAATTAACACGTTTAAGCTCTGAATAAGCTAGAAAATTAGATCTGTAATAAATAAAGATATCATCAAGCGATTTCCGTCTTCCACGCGCTGATGAAATCTCCCGGCTTTCCTTCTTTATTTTCCTCTCTCTCTCTCTCTCTCTTCCTCGGAATGCGCGCGAAAAAAAGAAGTCGACAGAAATTACCGGCTTTAATTAAAATCGATTCGTATAAATAATGTCTTTCCCCGCGGAATATAAATTCGATACTTTTAAAACTTAACCTCCAGTATCCGGCGTGTAATTGAAAAAAATGCGCTCGCTCGCAAGACATAAAAAAAAAACGCGCAATTCCAGCGCGCGGCTAAAAGAGCGGAAAGAAACGAGAAATTAATGAATAAATCCCCGGTCCGCAGAAGGCGAGGAGGGAGGGAAAAGCAGATCGGCAGAAACACACAGACGGCTCATCGAGACAGAAAAATCTCGCGGAGAAAGGCAGAAAAAGCGGCGCAGACGTCGGGGCAAAAAAGCCCGGGGATAATCAGCGACGGACGAATTGAGTTAGCGCTGGGATATACACAAACGCGCGCCGGGGACGAGAGGGTGAAAAACGGCGCGGAAAAGAGCCGGCGCGATAAATTCTAGGAGGCGAGAGGAGCGCGCGCACCGTTACTCCGCTGCTCCACCGCGGCTCGCTTCGCCCCTGCGGCAGAAATTGATATTTTCCCCCGCGGAGATGAAGAAAGCTAGCGCTGGAAGTCGCTTTTGCTTCTAACGAGGAATGATTTGTCGATGAGGTGTGGGGAGTGGGGGCAGGGCCGTGGGGGTATATAGATAGCTGGAGAGTCTGTGGATATCGATGCGGAGCTGGAATAATACCGCGGCGCGTCTGGGCTTTTGAAGCTGAACGGTTATAATGCACCGCGAAAGGGAATGAGTTTAAGTATAGTGAGTATATACGGGGAGAGGAAGCCTCGGAGCGTCGATAAATCTTGCAGGGTTGAATTACGCGCTGGAAAAAACGTCTGTTGTTGGGCTTTGCGCTTATGGTCTTATAATGTTAACTAAATTTTTTTGCGGTAAGTAGCTTGTTGATGGAGGTTTACTGAGCTAAATTACTTTGATCGCGCTATGAAAAATCTATTATAAACAAATTACGTTGGTAAACGATCGAGGCGGGTGATGCAACGTTCAATAAAAATAAATCTTTGAGATATACTATATGCAGTTGGTCTTGCAAATAAACCAAAAAACATTTGGAATTTCCATAAAACGGTCATGAATAACCAGAAAAAAAGTCGAATGAAAGAAAACGAAGTAAAAGGCCGTATAAAACCCCGGCAAAAAGCGCTCGTTTTAAATGCCTCCGCGACAAATAATACCTTACATCCTAAGCATTCGATTATTGCTATCGCAAAGCGGCTCGTTACATGTTGCGTCAACGAAACTTTTCCACGCGCATTATACCTTCTGCACACTGCAGACTTCAACTCCTACCGTCGCCGCTCTCGCATACATACCCTAACCATACATTTTTTGCACGTCTCTCCGATCAGCTGTCTCCCGGCGCTGCGATATAATTTGGCGCTTGGAATATATAATACAAACTCTCTCTCGTCGAGGCAACTGGTTTTCGTCGATCCCCCGTCGGCACGCGGGAGATAACGTTTTAGCTACCTGCGCTCCGCGAGTACGCGCATATATATTCCTTCCTGCTGCGATGAGAAGCTGCTGCGCGCCGGCGTGCAGTTCACCTTGGAAATGAGCTACGAGGGCAAAGTAGCTACGCGTGCGTGCCTGTGTATAAAGTTTAATTTATGTGAAAATTGTTGTTTGATGCCGGCCGGCCGCGATTTATCGGAGCTACGTGCGCTGTCGGCCGGGACGCGCGCCGTCTATTTAAGGGGAGGCCTCGCGCGGCTTTATTAACGTTATTGAATTAAGGAGGCCCAATAAGACGACGTTGCCGGCGAAATAATTTGTAAACAGTTCGATTGATTTATTCCGCGTGTATAGCTGCGTGTTTAAGCGCGGGCATTTTTTAACAATGCCCCCGCGAGAGCATGAATCGTTACTTTCTTACAAGCGACTTATTGTCGATCGGAAAAACGTTAACACTGTAAAAATATCGCGTTTCAGCATGGCGCCCAGTACGACTCTCCATTATTTCACAGCGCTCCGCATATTTGCTCGACTCATTCTCGGCTATATCGCTCGCAACAACGCACCGGACTCGAACAATTAATTCAGCGTATCTATTATAAAATGAATAGAAGCCCAAGCGAGATAATGATAATCGGCGCAAAAAAAGCGCGCGGAATGAAAATAATCGCGCGTGCGTAAGGTAGCCCCCTCGCTTAGAGAGGGGGGAGCTCGATTTCTCAACTTTTCGTACAAGGCGACTTTGTAATCAAGCCTCTCCTCTAATCGGCCGTGTCCACGCTTGGCCGAACTCGCGCGCGCGCGAGAGAGAAAAGTTAATTCTAAACGAGCGATTGATTATATATTTCTCGCGCGCGCTCGAGTTTTATCGAGGAGCGTAAATCGCTCTCGCCGGCGATAATGATAAATTAGGAAACGCGCGCGCGAGTCGTGCGGAAAGTTATAAGGTTATATATGTGTTTCTATATTTTTTTTTTCGAAATTCGTTCGCCAGCTTGCGCAATGCGCGGATTGTACGAGCTTTGGAAAAGAATGCGTTAGGTGCTGATTGTTGTTGCGAGTGTCGCTTTTTTTTTTCTAGGTTTGATGAAAGCGAGCGCGTGGACTGGCGATTGTGTTGGAGTAACAATAGATAAGGCGCGATAGCGGCCGGGGCTATAATTGTCTAGGTGATAAAGAAAGGTAATGGACAGAAATTAAGTTAAGCGCGCTGACATCGTTTGACTGATAATATTTTCTTTTTAACAATTTGCGTAAGTGAACTAAATATTCATGCGCCGAGCGCGAGTTGTTTTCAATATGACATTATTCGCTTTTTTGTTTCGCCGGGGAACAGACGCAGGGACTGTATATACAATTAAAAAAGAAAACAACACTTTCTTGATCGATAGCAGCTTTAAAATAATCAAACAGTATTCCCTCAACGTCAGGCCTGACGTACATATCGGTCATACTATTACCAAGTCGAAACTCGCGCAACAACTGACCGGCGTATCTCGGCTGTTATTATTAATCCGTAAAAATTCCAGCTTGATGTATCGGCTCTTATCTTGCCCATCGTAAAATCCATTCCGCTCTCCCACGCTATCGAGGCCGCGAAATCTTTAGCATTAAAAAAAAGCAAGACAACAATACCATAAAGCATAATATCACGGCTAAACGATCGACCTACCAAGCACACTCGGCGTCGATTAAACGCGCATTGACGGATCGCTCTGGAGCGCTCTCTTAGCCACGAGTCCAGGGCACGCGCTAACTGCCGGATCATAAGTACCTCTATATAGACTCGCTGCCGCTTTGGCGCCCACACACGTGGAGAGCAGCTCGCGCGCGCGCGTGTAGCGTATATATATATATACGGAGGCGTGTAAAGGGGATCGCTGGCTCGCTCGCCATTGTACCGTAGTACATAAACTCGCCTTCGCCTCCCCGACAAAGACGCGGAGTCAAACTCTCTCGATATACAAAGCCCGCGTGTATATGTATATGCGCGAACGGCTCCTATAATGGCTATGCAAGTGGCGAAGCAGGTTCCATTCATTCATGCCCCGGCCGCGAGTCCGTCTCTCTCTCTCTATATAGATATATACAGCACGTATACGTATACACGCGTTCATGCACCTAGTGGCCTATACCATTTGCAATTTTCCCATTTAACCGCGGCGCGCCTTTCGAGCTATACATTCATTCTCTCTCGCTATCCGTCTGTGCGCGTACCTATATATGCACGTGCTGCACGCGCCGTGTAAATTGCGCCGGATGCGCGCGTGGCCGGCTGTTTGAGAGAAGGAGATTCCTGCGGCTAAAGCCTGAAGAAGATGTGTATAGGGGCAGTTTGATTTTCTCGGCTCTGCGTGCGGATAAGAGGGGGAGAAGTGGCTATTTTGGTGTATATGTAGACCGGAGGAGTATCGAATTAGCGATGGGGGGTAGGTAGGGGGGAGAGTCGCTGAAGGAATTTTCGAGATGAGCGAGTTTTTATGGCTGGGAGAATTGCGAAATTGCCGGGAGCAAGTGCGTGATAGTTTATTGGGGATTTTTGGTTTTTCGTTTTCAGTTGCGAGATGGGGTGGACTGGCGTTTGATTGCAGCAAGGATGCGAGCACGCTGCTTTGTTTGTATTTTCGGTTTTGCATAGGTGCGATCGTTGGGTGGTTTTTATGTTTTTAAGGGTTGTTTTTTCAACCGACAAAGAGGTTTATTTGACATAGTTTCTTTCCGTACTTGTATACACTATGAACAATATATTAAATCAACATTCTAGAAATATGGTTTTTAATTGTTTTGAACATATGAAAATGATGTACAAATGCGATTATTAGAAGCTTTGGAATACAGGTTTGAAATTTTGTACAGATATAGAGAGTATAATTCTGGAGGACTATGTCTGGATTAGCATACATTTCAATATATTTTTTTAATAGTCGAAAAAACCTTAGTCAGTAAAAATGGAGTTAGGAACTCTCCTCAAAAAGAAATATTTGTTTCACGTATAATATACCATTCACTCAAACGTTAATAAAAGCAACAAAAAGAAAATATCTTTTACCCATTCCCATAAACCAGCGGGTCATCAAACAAATATCATAAATTTCAATCCCAAACAATTTTATCCCGCGCTGCCAGCGCCGCGTACTCCTCTCTCTTAAGAAAAAAGCCATTACAATATAAATATTCATCCTCTGTCTCTCAAACAGACGACGGTCCAGTCTCGAACTTTCCTGACTCTACCTCTTATCGCCTCCGATCAGCCTCGGCCGGATAAACATTCTTCCAGCCGCACGCGCGGCCACCAGAACTGAAACAATTTTTGGTCCACATACACAGACACACACGCTCCTCATTACCAAGTCTAGTCCATGCCAACAAATAATAATATCTGACTCACCCGACGACGAGCATCGCCATTTCATATTGCGTATTCATACTTCGACATCAGCGATTTCTCGTCGTCCCCAAGCAAAAAAAAAAAATGAGAGCGGCCCATAAAACGCTCGCGTATCCCGAATGTAAAAAAAGCCCGCTATATACACGCTTTGGTTCCTCCAGCAAAGATGCAGATTCGCATACGCGTTTTCCTCTCCTCGCGACATAAAATCCTTCCGCTCCCCGGTCGGCTCTCTCGCTCTCGACACCATAATCGCAGAGAGCCGTGGCCGTTGTCGGCTTATCGGCGAAATCGCCTCCGGTACACATGCGAGAGAGCCAGGCGCGCTCTTGAAATTAGACGCGCGCGCAAATAGAGTCGTCTAAGCCAGCGGTAGTAGTAGTCTCTACGCTCTCCACGACGACTCCATTCGAAATTCAAAGCGACTGCTTATCTCGCGCTGTGCTGTTGGAGACGCGCGTGCGTGAATAAACGGCGCGCGTTTTCTCTTATCGATAAGCGTCTTTCTCTCTAGCGACGTGGCGGAAGGGTGAAAAATGCCGGATAATAGTGGGATGACTGCGTTTCGAGCTGTGTGTGTGTGTAGGTAAGAGAAAACGGTTCGTTTGCGGGCTGAGTGATATTTATTGCCGCGAGGGAGCCCGGTGGGCGGATAGTATCCCGCGATATGTTGATTGTGTTTGCGTTTAATCGGCGCTCAATAAACAATGCCGGGCTTTTATAACGTTTCATTGATTTGTCGGCCGTCCGTTTGTTGCGAGGCGAAATATTGTTTTGTTCCGCGAGTTTATACACGCAATTTTGCTTATTACAATCGCGTTTTAACGTCGCGAGCCTGAATTAACGAGGCGAAAAAGTTTAACCAAGTTTAACGCGCGCAACATAACCGCTCTCGCCTCGTAATAAAGCAATCGAAATGCATTATTTATCACCTCGGCGTATTTATAACTTCCTTCAAGTTCAGCCCGGCAGCCGTCGGCTCATATAATCATTATGCCCGCACTTTACATAATATTCTCCCCAATCAAGTTCCCCCGCGCGCGCGCGCGCGATCCGAAAATACACCGCTATGCGCGAATTTCCGTATATATACAAGACGACTACTGAGAAAAAGCCGGCACCCTGACACGCTGCCGAACATCTCTCCGCGATAATCCGGCCGCGCGGCTGTCCAAACTATCGAAAGCAGGAGCAGATATAAAGTGGACAAGACCGTTGCTTAATCTTTTTTCCTCGAGCTTCTTCCGGGACGGACTACCTGTCGCGCTCGGCCGATATACGCCGCTAATGAGCCGGCTCATTGAATGCAGAGAGACAGAGAGAGAATCGCGCTTGAGCTGGCCGCGATTTCCGTTCCTCGCCCGGAGGGGAGCGATGTGTTTTGTCGCGAGCGGCGAGAGGCGTTTCTTTAATGAAGCCGTGCCCGAGTCGCGGGGGAATCGTTCAATCTTTAATAAAGCGAGCGAGCGAGTTTTCGGATTTTTTATCAGCGCTACAGCGACGTCTCGATGCCGTTTTTTTGCTTTCCACGCCGCGACGATCGGCGCTGATGATCGTTTCTTTCTCTC
The DNA here is from genome assembly GCA_900480035.1 of Eupelmus urozonus. NCBI lineage: Eukaryota > Metazoa > Arthropoda > Insecta > Hymenoptera > Eupelmidae > Eupelmus > Eupelmus urozonus. The sequence goes on from UELX01000009.1 coordinate 108,211, forward strand.
TCTCTTCTCCATTTTTTTTCTCTCTCTTTCGTCGACGTATAGAGAGTCGAGTTTTTTTCATGCCGAGGGCTCGCTTGAAATTCTGGCGTCCGCGTCTGTGTCATTAATGGCTCTTGATGTACGGATAATGCGGTTTTTTCGTTTGAGCCTTGCTCGCGCGCGCGAGAGCGGGAATCGCGTTTAATCAATTATTTTCCGGATTTTTGCCGGCGCGCGCGCGCGAGCTGCCGGGTAAGAAAAAGCTTGTTAGTGCCGCGGTAAAAACGCACTCGCGGCTATCCGTATACACACACACACAGCTGAGGGATCGGGAGAGAAAAAAACGCGGACGGATTTACTTAACTTAATTGTGAGAAAGTTTATTTTTTTAATTGAACACGCGCGCTTACGAGCTCGACGTTCCCCGCGCTGCGGGTTCGATTTCGAGAGAAAAGTTACTTATACCCGTTGCAAAGTGAATTTTTGTGTTAACGCTCACAGCATCGCTAGCGAATAAGTTTATCGAGCGCAACAGGAAATCGAGCGAGTGTAGCTGCGGCTCGGAAAACAAGCGTCGAAAAACGCGCCGTTCACTCTAATTACCCTCTAGCAATTATATGCGCACGCGGCAGCTAATTTACAATTAAAACGAACGCCCGTAACTTTTAGGCTACCGAAACAATGGCCCGCTCGGAAAAAAGTACAAAACAGACGCACGCAGATACAGGACGAGAGAGCGGAGAGTGCAAGCTGCACACTTTGCAGAGAGGCGACTCTGCGAAGACAGAGCAGAGAGAGAGAGAGAGAGAAAAAAGGACAGCAGGACGGCAGAACAAGTCGCTCCTTTCCAATTGCAAAATGGGTCAAGGGGCGTACGGCGAGGCGTCGCGTATCTGCCCGTGGGATCCGACAAGCTCTTCTCCACCGGCAAAAAGCGAGGAAAAAAAAAGCACGGCGACACACAACACACACACACACACAGACTCGATGAGAGGAGATCGAAAAAGATCTCGCTCGCAGCCGGGGCTCGTCGTCATGCGACGCGAGCCGACACATCGCGAATCAGTCCGGTAATTAGAGGGGCGACAAGTACACGGCCACGAGACTCGTCCTGTATGTGTGTCTGTGTATATATGTGCGAGCTAGCTCTGTCCTCTTTGCTCGCAAGAGAGAAGAGATCGGATCGCGGAATCGAGAGGCGCGTAGGACGTGGCGCGAGGCGCGGATTAATTTGCTAATTAGGCCCGATGTTATGGCTAATTATTCCAGCGCCTCCTCCGGCGAATAAATTTTATGCGGAATCACACGTCGATATATACCCGTTTTATTCTGGATATATATCGGACGGCCTGAGAGAAAGCTGCGCAGCGAGGCTTTTCAGAGGAGCTAGTGTCGAAATCTTTCTGATCTTTGATTTTCAACGCCTTTGGCTTTTTTTTCTTCTGGTTTTTGGTACGTACTGCACGCTGTGCTGTGTAACGCCAGGGGATGTATAAATAAGTCTTTTAATCGAGCTGAGATTCGCTGTTGGAGACGAGGTGCTTTTTTGCCGCTGGAAAAGGTAGGCTACAGGTGTGGATAGCGCGTTTAATTAGGCCTGGAGAAGATTGAAACTTTTGGAGTGTTGATATACCATGAGGTTTAAGATTTTAGTTTTATGTTGGGCAATTTGTTGAAAAATTCGTTTTTAATTTGGCATTTTGAAATGATATTTTCTTGTTTATACTCTCTAAAATGTGAAATCAAAGTTGTAAATATTTTCCTCGACTGAAATAATTTAACGTTAATGAAGCGTAAATGATTAAATTAAAATATTACCATTCATCAAGTAACATTTATTGATATTTATAAAACAACTTTAATTAAAATCCGGTATACACCCAAATTAATTAAAACCTGCTACATTTCCTGCACTGAAATAACAATTAAAAGAAATACCAGCAACCATTTAATCAAGCCCCCAAACCATCCACAAACAGAAAGAAGCAATCCAACCAAAAAGCCGCGGCATCAAAGCCCTAATTACACCTCGAACAATAGCCCAATCTGAAACTCTCCTCACTCGCAGCATCAGCTCCTTCCGAATAGTAGCCTCCAGCTCGCTCTAGCAGCAGCAAATAAAAGAGAAAGCCAGCCGACGCTGCGGGGTACCTAGCACCTCCCCCCCAAGCTCGAGACAATGCCATATACTTTTTGTTTATCGCGCGCGCGTCTGCTTTCCCGAGCGTGCGCTCGCGTAGCCGGGCGCAGGGAGGTGTGAAAAAGGATAATAATATAGAGTTACTCTCGCGCTCGCGCGTAGAGCTGGAGCTAGGTGCCGAGAGCATTTTCGCCGCTCTCCCATTATTATTATTGTACCGAGCCTAGCATCCCTCTGCGCGTGCGTCTCTCTGGCTATGTGTACCAGGTAGGTATATGCGCGCTCGCGTGGACCCCTTTTTCTCTCGCGCGCGCACGCACAAAGATGAACCTTTCTCTCGGCTTACAGCGGACTCTTTCTCGGGGGGTCGCTCTATGTATGTGCTAGCATTATTCCGAAGCGCGAGATTCGCGCTGTGTATATGCGCGTTCATAGAGCGAGAGTAACACGAGCCGGGAAGAGATGTATGTATATGCACATCCGCGCGCTCGCTCGCTCTGCATCTCGACAATAGAGAGGCTCGCGTTGTCAGCTATATATGTGTGTATGCGCGCGAGCGGCTCTCATTATGATGTTGCGTGCAAGCTAGAGTCTCTGCGTAGGTATATACAGTCACAACACGCGCAGAGCGCGGTATATGGATGCAGGATGGACGGTGAGTTTGTGCGTATGGATTTTTTTTAAGTGTATGTGATGGGGTAATTGTACGGAAAATTTGGACTGTGATTACTAAACGTGCGGTGGGAATGTATATTTCTGATTTTTATTGTTTTAATAGTTTGTGCATAGCACTTTGAGTCGTTGCTTTGGTGCTGACTAAGCGTTTCATGCTTTCCATTACATTCATTGTATGTACTTATTAGAACGATCACTATACAAAAGTTAATTCGATACCGAGCGAATATACACTATCCACCTCGATAAATATTTTAATCGGATTTTACGAGATTGCCGGCCGCCAAAGTGTTAAGTATCCAGATAAAAAGCAAAATAATGACAAATGAGTCAGCAACGCGATCCTCAGGACTGAAAACTATAGCGCATAATAGATGCTAAAAGGTTTTTTGTATTCAAGGATTATCCTTTACATTGAAACGGGCAATAAACCACCTTGGCTCAAACGGCCAAAGACAAGCGAGCATAAAGTCCCAATAATTCACGAGGCTCCGCAAACAGCTTGCATCGCACCAATCAGATTTCAATATGTTTAACGGCACCAAAAGACCCGGCATTACACCTGTCCGAGAAAAGGCACACGTACAAATGCATCCGCAACTAGGAAGCGCGCTCAGGGAATTATCTGACTCGAGCGTAAAAGGAGACGTAGCCAAATAGCTGATAGCTCATCGTTCACGCCGTCAAGCTTACACTCAAAAGCTCTTTTCCCTGCGCGCTCTCTTAGAAAAACCGTTTTGACACCTCGTCTGACAAAGTCCCCGATTTACGGTATCGTAGGTGGATGGATTCTCCTTCGCTTAAATATATCGCTGAATTCGCCGGCGGATAAACAGACTTGCGCGCGCGCGCGCAAGTCCTGTAAGCTTTATCGATGGGCCCCGACGGATGAGCCGCGTACACGTGTTTCGCATTCGACGAGCTAGCGCCAGATGAGGATGATCTATGCCCCAGCGGCGAGGTGGAATTTTCCAGCGAGCATCGATTAATTATTGCGGAAAGAAAGATGGCACAAGGAAATGCGCGTATCGACGAGGCTGCCGCTGGCTTTTAAGGCGATTCTCTCTTCTCTTAGGAGCTTGGGCGTTTATTTTTTCATTTTTTACTTTTTTGTTTGATTCATTATGAAATGTAAGCGTGACGCGTTGTTATCGCGAGCGTTTTATTATAGCCGAGGATAGGTCGCGGGGCTGAGCTGCGTAAATATAGAGTCGAAGGAGAGGAGTCTGTTTCCGTAGTTGGGAATTTATTTGTTGTTGAGAGACCGAGAGCTCGTCTCGGTTTGATTATAAGGTGGCTCATCTAAATGGTAATTTGGATGATAAATGAGCCTGGATAAAAGTATAATCGTGTTGCTGTGTCATTTGAATTTTTGCAGAATATACCGATTGCTTGGATATATAATTGCTGCCGCTTAAGCGGCTCGATTTCCGACGAAATTTTTATCGCTATTGCAGCAGAGAGCGAGCAAAAATTATATAAACATTTCGAGAATTGTAAGAACTCTGGTAATGCGATAATAGTTTTCGTGTAGAGATAGCGAGCTCCGTAATTACAGGGCTCAGAAAAAGAAATTTATATTTCCCAATAATCGTTATTACGGCTAATAACTGTAACACTTAGAAACGAGACAGAGAAAAAACTCGTCGCATTAAATAAGAATTCGCGGCAATATCGGCAATAATCGTCCGCGCCGATTAAAGGCAGTTTAATTACAATCTCGAGAGCGGCGGCGCGCGAGGGTAAAAAAAAGCGTAAAAAGCAACGGGAATCGAGGGAAGAGCATAAAAATACATGGGCGCGCATTCTTTGATCATTAGCTGGAAAAATCAAATAAACAAACATATATTTCAGCTGGAGCCTCAGCCATCAAAGGCGGCGTTTCATTAAGCGATTTGATCTTGACCTTGAGCCGCGAGTGTCGATCTGTTTAATAAACATTTATTCCTGCCTCTATAAAATCTATAAAGCCATTAAACCGATGTGCAACATTAACGGATTAAAACTCACTAAACCGCGCTCGTATACGTTTCCTACGTTCCTTGTTAATACCAGAAAAATCAAAGTCGATGATAAACAAGCTTTAATAGTTTTAAAACTAGAATCTCATATCCTAATGATTCTATTACTCCAAGAGAATCACTAAAAAACGTAGGCTTCTTAAAAAAATCAACAACAACACAACCAAAAACAAAATCAATCATTTTTATAATCACTCCCAACGTATCTAAACGTTAAACCACATAAAACCGTAGCGCTATAATCCTATAACCATAAAGAGTAATCGTCTCCCCAGCGCAAAAGCAGCGATCCATTCTCTCGAGCGCACAACTAGCCAGAATCCCCACGGTAGCAACAACGATAATCGCGCTCGCCGATTAAAAGCAGCTTAATTACAGTAGGAGCCTCGCAGCTATCCCATCCCGCGCGGCAAAGAAAAAGCAGCGTCGAAAACGGCTGGCTTAACGCTTCGCCTCGCGGAAGCCGAGAAAAAGAGGCGGATAAATACGATTGCGGGGCATAGAAAAATAGCGAGAGAGGGACACGTATATGAAGCGGAGTACGTCTTGGGGCGCGATAGCCGTTAAGCTTGCGCATGTAGGTAGCGGTTTCGCGCGCTATCGCGTTACATTCCGATAGCGGCGAGCGCGAGGCGCTTAATTGTGTGTCCCCGATGACAAAAAAAACGAAGCGGCAGCGGAGGAGGAGGGGGCAGAGAGAGAGAGAGAGAGAGGCGCGCTGTAGTTACACGCGCGGCGTGTAGGAAGTCTTATTGGCGCGATAGTGGCCTGCGAGTCGAGCTATGGGAAGTCGCGAGCTTGATAAGCCAGTCGCTTATCACTCGGCTCTGCTTCTTCTTCTTATACTCGCCTCTTCTGCTTTTCTCCCCGTTACTCCTCTTAATGAGAGTCGCTTTCCGAAGCGCTCGAAAATCCGGCATCGAGGAGTACGCGCAGCGATCGATCATCACCCTTAAAACAAGAAACGAGTCGCCGATTGAAGGATCGGCCAATAAACATCGGCTAACTGTAAAAAAAGCATCCTCGTTTCCGCCGACAAAGCACTTCTCTCGGCAGCTAAACGGCCGAAGAACCGTACGGCCCTCGGGATCCTCGGAAAAGCCCCCCCAGTGCTCTAACAGTACCCATACATACTTGCACAATCGATCGCGCGCTCGCGCCGGCAGACAACTCAATCAGCCGGCGGATCGAGCTCTCGCGCGCTCCAGCACAAGAGAGAGAGAGAGAGAGCGATAAGTTCGCATAGTCGATTAAGGGCCGCGGGCCCCTGCGAGCTTGTATCCTTGACGGGGAAAAAGCGGCAAGGTCGCGCATACTTAGATCGCCGAAGCTGATACATAGAAAGAGAGAGAGAGAGTCCGCTTGCTGCATATAATTCCCCCACCTCGGGGCGCGCGGCTGAGCAGCACGCGAGGTGCATACAGCTGCAAGAATAGCTGTCGATGCGTGTGTCCGCTGATATAGAGTGGCTCGCGTGGCTTGGAGAGATGCACGACATAATGTTACAGTGCTTGACGCGGATTTTCGGCTTTTTTGCGAGTTTTAATTATATGGAGGCGAGATTTTGGCAGTGGCGACGTGGATAGTGCCGTAACGCCGTTCGTATTATTATATGCACGAGAGAGATTTTGGGAATGATTTAATGGCGGGTTTTAAGGGGTGATTACGGATTTTCGGCTGGTAATTGCCCGTTAAACGCAGTGCGCGGGTTATTCGTGAAATTTTGCCTGATATGTGCGAATGTTTGAAGCTTGAGATTTTTTTGAAATACTGTCAGTTTTATGGAGCCGATATTTCGTGCGTTATAGAGCCAGGGGAGAACGGCAGAAGACAGGCTTGCTTAAGAGGACGCACGACGCTTTGAGAATAAAGCTTTCAATTTATACCTTTTTTTAAATTATAATTCTCCGGCTTAATTGAGCGATTAAATATTGACCCAAAAATTTTTTACGCACAGAGCCGAACTGTAAAATATTCAAGTTTTTCATTCAATTAATTTGCGAAAAACTTGTCAAGCGCTAAAAGAATCGGGGCGCGGGCATAAAAATTTGAATTTTACGTAAGGTTGATTGAGCGATGCACTTACTGTTCTTAATAATCAATACTGCATTTTGCACTTTTGGCTTTCTCGAAGTGAAAGCTCAGAACAGCGAGGCTTTTCAGAAAACAAGCTTTTAGCAAGTTCATTTTTTATCCTAAAATTCTGTCCGGTATTAATTTCAGTCAAAATGCACTTTCACTCCAGGCAAAATCAACTCGAACGGCTTCCCTCAACAAAGTGCCTACACGCACTCTTATCGTTAGAATCGATGAAATCACGCAACCCGAGGGCTCCTCAACCGATCATTTTTCCACGACTCTGTCGCATTACGCAAGCCAATAATGCACATTTATTAAATCTATTGGAAATTCATTTTCGCGCTGGAGCTTTTAAAATTTTCCAACATAAATTATTTATAAGATAATCCCAACGACTTCAATAAAGAAGCGCCTCCCGCGTAACATCCAGGAAATAAAAAATCGCCTGCGTGGATATATTTCGACTCGCAGCCGGGCATTACTTAACTCCACCGATTTCGCAATATCGCACAAAGCAGCGCTTATGTAAACTCCCGCGTGTGTGAGAGCCTAACCTGTCACTCGGAATATTATCCCGACGAAAAATAAAGCAAACAAGCCTCGGAAGTGCAAAGGTAAAGCCGAGGAGGGACGAGCGTGCGAGAGACAGAGTAAAAAAGGGCCGAAGAATGAAAAAAAAAAAAAAGGATAAGCAAGGCGGGGGTATGTATATATATGAAAGAGAGGAAAGGGAGCCCTCGATCCATCAAAGTCAGTCAAGACAGCCCTTCCTCGTATCCCCGCGTCCTTTCTTTATGGATCTGCATTTGCGCTCTTCTTCTCCGGTATCTCTCGCACTTATGCATCTCTCCCTCTCTGGCACTGGGCCGATTTTATTTTTACAAGCGTGTCCAATGTCTTCGAGGAATACATTACGGATACGGCTGATGCGCCAGCACGGTAGTTATCCCTGCCCTTTCTCCCTCTCTCCCTGGCTTTTCGAATTTTGACGTTCGTAATTATGACGTGGATTTCGAGAGCCGGAGATATCGGGTTTTCATTCCGCGGAATGTCGCGGCGTTAAGCAAACACTTATACGCCGGGTGATAGTAAATCATCTAGTTTACTGCGCATAATGCCGCGTGCGGCTGTAAATCAAAATAGATGAAGCTCTCTCGCCATTGACATCGGTCACAATAAAGTCGCGCCGTAAACGAAATTAAAACTCGCCCGCGCGTCATAAGTATACTAATCAATGCGAGCGTCTAAATAAACTAGTCCTCGGTGGGAAAAATCGGGGCGGCTATCGGCGCATAAATAAATGCATTTCTAACGAGGCTCGTAATTCAAAATTAAGAGAAAACAAGCGCGCAAATAATTATCGTCGACCGAAATCGCGACGTCCGCGCACCGTAAATTACACCCAATTTCCGGTGATATTCCCCGGCTCGCGCGACAATTTTTCCCTCCGCCCGTAAAACATAATCACGCTCGCTCGCTCGCTTGGGCGCGCAACATCTTTGCATACTTTACGAGCAGCTCGCTACTCTCCAAAAGCAATAAAACGGCGCGTTCAACGCGATGAAAAATCGGAAAAAAGAAATCCAAGTCGCGCGTCGCAGCTGCAGGCCCGCAAGTGCTCTATTAATTACCTCGCTCCCCTCTACGTATTTATTTACTTCTTTACTATTCATTAATCAATCAATATAATCCAGGCGCCCGAGCGCGCGCCTCGCCATTGGCAGAGGAACGTGCGTATAAAAGCCGGCCTCTCCCCTTCGATAATGCAAATAAAGCCGATAAGCCCCGAGATGAGCGCGCGAGCTTTAATAGACTCGCGCGCGCGCGTTCGCGCGACAAATTGCGCAGGCGCACGCACGCATTATGCGGCTCTCTCTCCGACGACTCCGGACGCTAATTACTCCCTACGGCTGCCTCCACTTATCTTTTACCTTTTGTCGCGCGAGGCTCGCTCTATATGTGAGTGGAGTATGGACGCGATCGATCAACGCTTATAGGAGCGAGCAGCGTCGTTTCGATTAACGCGAGGAGGATGTGCGCTGGGAGAGATGTGGACAAAAATGGAGAGTGGACGGGTGTTGCGCTCGAGGTGTGTTTAAAGCTGTTTAATTTCTTTCGGCAGTTTTTTAGTGCGGACTGAAGCGTTGATGGACGCTGTGGCTTTCGTTTTGGAGCGAGCTTTTGGGACATGTTTTCTTGATTGAGGATACTCTTGTAGCGAGTTTTGTTTCTCTCGCGTGAAATTCAGATTGGAAAATTACACGTCGCTGGAGAATGTCAGCTGTGACTATGTGCACGGTCTATTTATTTTGCAAAATAAGCGAATTTTGATTAATCGAACGAAAACTCCGTAACGCAACAGCGTGCCGAAGAGCAAATTCCATCTGATTAACCTTCATCAGGCAGAACACCTCCGAGCTATAAAACTTCAAACATTGTACTTGCTAATAATTCAGAAACCCCTGAACAAAAAAAAACTTACAAAAATACCCCAGCAACGTCTAAACATCCTCCGAATTAGCATTTTCCTCAATATAATCCCTCGGCGCTCTCGGCTCTCCGCCGTCGATGCATTTAGTCGCGCATTACCATAGACACGTGTTCCAGCCGTGTAGCCTCTCCCCAGCCTCTTCCCGCTCTCGCAAAAATCCTCGTCTCCGCTTTTTTAAGCCGGCGGCCGACACTTTTCCGGAGGAGGAGCCGCGCACGCGAGCTGCCGAGCGCGTGGGCGAGTTTATTAAAATGCGCTCGGCCTGGCTCTATATATACTCGTATTCTCTGCGCGCAAAGGGCTTCTTATACGCGACGTGTATACGTCCGGAGAGTCGCGTGGACGGCAGCCGAGCTGAATACCGAACGAGCGAGATGGGAGATGCGCCGGATTTTTTTTTTAGGAGGCAGTCCGGTTTGTAGTGCGGTTTTTTCGCTGTTGAATGTCGTGCGGCGAGATAGTCGAGCTTGAAATGATTATTTAGCTCGGTGCGCGCTGCTGATTTGTCTATTACGTTCTGTCTCGGGGCGCGCAAAAATTGGAATATTTCAATTAATCTTTTTCCGCGCTAGAAATCTGCGGTTAAATAATTCATAAATCACGGCGGGGCAAAAAGCTGAATTTTTGCACGCGGTTAGCGGACAAAAATCGCGCGCTGTAATGCGTAAAATTCTGATAACGTCAATTAAAGTGTTGCGCCATTTTGATTATATGCCTTGCATACATTACACGAGGCGGCGCGTATTAAACCGCGCCGCGCGCGGCGCAATTTATGAAAATTCTATTTTGGCAGATAGAATTTAAAAGTCAACCTGTCAGACCGCTCCGGCTAATTTTATTAATAACTTTAGCGAATAAATTTATCCATTAATTTAAAATTTTAACATTCCGCGAAACGTCAAACAAAAACGAGACTTTATGATTAATCCATAAACACGGCTATTTACCCAGGCGATATTTATCTCCCTGCCCGGCGAAACTCCCCGCTAAACCGACAAAATCGTAACACAAATTATCCATAATTACAGCTCCCAGCGCCATTATCCGTCGAATGCCATAAACACTCGGCGCTCTCGCAGCGATTTTGATTGCTTACAAGACCAGCTACACCTATTCCACGACACCTCCCGATCTATACAAACGCTCTTATACATATATACCTTCTCCGAATCTACAGCAACAGCCAGCGTGCGCAGATAGTGCCGAGTCATTTGCCGTGATTTGTCCATTGTTCATTCGTGCATGGACAACAGCAGGCTTATATTATACACGGCAGCGGCGCTCTCTCGCCTATTTACGCTTATTGGACTGGAATTATGCTTGTTACCGGCGCGCGCGCGCTCGCACTTTTACTTCCGACTTTTCGAGATCGGTAAGTATATGGATACCGCGGCACGCTCGGGAAATTAATTTAACGCCGCGCTTGCAACACGCGCCGTCATTTTTTTTTTCCTGCGAGCTATATGCCCCCCTTTTTCTGCTCTCTATCGCTCCTTGATCTGATAATGGTATATACTTTATACGTATCGAGAAGGAAACGCACGCGGACACAAAGATCGGCAAGTGTGCGCGCTCGTGTATATATACGCATTAGAGTTTTTTCCTCTCGAACGAATCGATACCGAGCGTCGCTCTGAATTAAATCAAGCGTATTGTATATCTGTTTTTTTACCTCCTCGGGCACCGCTGAGAAAAACACGAGCGCGCTCCTTTTTTCCCCGTCTATATACCTACGCGCGCACACATCGCCGGATCGGCCCTCCTAATTGGACTTCCGCCGTGACAATAAGCCTTAGGACGCCGCGGCTCGAAAAGAGATCGTCCGGCGCGATAACGACGCCGCACGGTAATTTCGAAAATGCGCGCCTTTCTCTATGTGCGGTCCGTAACGAGGTAGCCAATATTTATCCGCTCGCCTGATCTACCCAAACTCATCATCCACGAGGCGGATTTTACGGAACGCGCGTGTGTAGATACAAGCATTCCGTTCGGAGCTACCGATTCTTCTCTGCGTTATTTTCCTCTCGGCTAATGCGGCCGACGCGAAGTGTCCGACTTTTTGGGCTCGCCTTTGTCTTCCTTCTTCTGGGTTATCGGAGCGCTCGGATGTTTTCTTGACTGACAGCGGAATTTCGATCTGATGGACGAGCTGGCTGACAACGCGGGCCCGGCTTTTTGAGGGAAATATGCAGAGAGGAGCGTCTAGAGGCTGTATATCGACGATTTTCATCTGGCCGAGCGTGAGAGCTCGCATAGTCCCGGGGCTTAGCCACGGATTCGGATGGGGAAATTTTTGGGTTCTCGATCGGTTCGCTCGGTTAATTGACGCGATTACGAATGAGACGTTAAAGTGTCACTTGGGCGACTTTCTTTCGGGATAGCTGTCGGGTAATAGTCGCCCGTATATTTATGTAAAATGCTTCGTTTTTAATATCTCACTAACAGGCTGTCATTAAAAAATTAAAATTAATGCGCACAAACGCGTGTCATCGAGAGTAAATACAGCAAAAGGGCTTATACAAACAGCGCTAATTAAAAATTCGACGAAAAAAATGCGGCTGGAACCCCACCCGGGACTACTTAATTGAGCAACTCGGATGCTGGCTTTTCGAAATTTATTCGATTTTTAATTAGCACATAAACGTCCGCAGTAATTAAATTGAAAATCTCGCTTAGCCCGAGCGCGACATAAACCAAAAGTGTCAACGCCTGGTTAAACAACTTGCCGAGCAGCCCAGCCTCTCGAAGGCTCGCATGACAAACGAGCCCGAGTCATATCGATTCGCCGTATGACAAACGTTATACAACCTGTTAACTCGACGATGCAAAAATCCCCTTTCGCATACACCTCGCCTCCGAGAAAAGAATCCTCTTACCTATACCCAGCTCTCGAGCATTCGCCAAGAGAGAGAGAGAGAGAAAAAAGTGAAAGAAAAGAATCACGCACGCAGCTCACGGATATAATGAAATCGCGCGATCGGCTCTCGGCGCAGATTAATCGCTTTTTGCGCGCCTTTGAACCCTTTCTCGTGAGCGCGTTGGAGGATAAAAAGAGGGGAGGGGTGTGGTGGGGAAAAAAGGGAGGCTTTTTAACGCGCGAGTCACGTACGATTCCGATGATGAGCCATGAGCGCGCCTTTCGGAATTCTATATGGTCGAATCGCTTGGGGATGTCGGGAGAGCGCGGCTGGCTTTGGCCTGCGACTTTTTTTTCTCCCGCTCGCCGCGTGCTTTATGGCCGAGGCCGCGTCTTTTTACCTTTTCGAGCTGGTACTTTATCGGGAGCTTGCGTCGCGCTTTTTATTCTGGCCTGCCGTGTTTTTCGAGCTTTTTATTATTGACCTCGAGTTTTACCAGACTTTTCGTTTGTAAAAAAGGAATTAAATGCAATTTGTCGTTAAGAAAAAAGAGGCCGAGTATAATGAAACACGCTAGTATTAGAAAAATACCAGTTTAGCAGCGCTTAAATAGAAATCTATCCGCGCCTGACGTTAACGCACCCCCGGCGCACACGTCCATTAATTTTATTACCTTCGCCAGTCAAAGCGCACCGATGCTTTATAATTCCCCCGACGTCATCCAACTTACAGATAAATCAGCGAAAAAACCATCCTACAAGTATTTCCGTCATTTCCTTCATTTTCCCCGTGTCCGCCGCTCGCGCATTCCCACTGACTTCTTCTTCATCCTAGCTCGACTCTACCTTCGATTCCGCCGATCTCGCTGAATCGAATTGAAAATCCGCGCACGCCTCGGCGCAACCTATACCCCCTTCTCGCTGAAAAAAAAAACAAACAAGCCGGCAGTCGCGGAGAGAGAAGATCGGCGGATGCGACGCGCGCGGCTTCCCACAGGCGGCCAGCTTGAGAGAGAAACAGGCAGAAAATGCCCCCGTACGCGTATACCGTAAGAAGAGAGAAGAGAAGCCTTATTGCCCCGAAGGAGAGGGGGGACGATTAATTGGCTACAGCGAAATCGCCGATTTTGCCGCGTCTTTTCCAAGGCTTGAATTATGTTGCCTTCGAGGATGCAGGAAGCGTCCTCTAATTCATGCGATTTTTCTCCCGCCGCTTCGGTGCAGCGCGCTGGCCTTTTTTTCGGGCCACCGTTGGCTCTTTTTTCTTGCTGTTCTTTATCTTCCTTCGACCCGGCTCTGAATTTCATGAATTTATAAGGACGCCCGCGGCTTCTGGTCTTTGTTAATTAAGAAGTGCGAGCCGGCTCTTTGCGCGCTCGTTCGCTGCTTCTCTTTTTTCTTCCCTCTCTTCTGGGAGGAGAGCGCGCGAGAGCGCATTTTTCAGTGGCACCGGCAGCGGAAAAAATATCTTCTTTAAATAACGATTTTTTACCGCTCGCGGCGTCGTTAATCAAATTCGCCTGAGAAATGAGATCGCATTTTTCTCCCTACCCCCGAGAAGCGTTTACTACTAAGCAAAACACAGCTTCTTACCGCTCTTCCCACCACAAACAACACACAAAATTCAAGCTCTCTCGCCCCGACAAACCCAAGCTTTTCCCGATCTCCCGCGATCGGCCGTCCATCCATCCAGCCGTCCCAACCGATCCGAGAAGAAGAAACGACGGACGCGCTAATGATCGATCGGTGAAAAGCCGCGCAGCCACACACGCGCAGCCGAAAGAAAAAAAGATCTCGGCACCGAACTCGGCGAAGACGGCTATCTCTTTGGAGGGGGCTGCACACACGCGAGGAGGACCGCCCTGAAGTGTCGTGTGTGCTCTGGGAGAAAGAGGGCCGCTCGGTCGATTGGGTGGGCAGGGAGCGAGCTGCGTATATAGGCTCGCTCTGCGAGTTGGCCAGGATATGCAGCGGGATATAATCAAAGCCCGGCTGAGCCGCCTGCTGCTCGCGGGGAGGTGGAGGAAGGAGAAGAAGACAAACGAACGGAGTGAGAGAGAGAGAGAGAGAGTTCACAATGCCATTTGTGCTGGATGCGCGAACACGCGGAGACGCTTCTTCCTTACCCCCCGAGAAAGAGAGAGAGAGAGACAATGAAGTTGCATATATATAGGGTAGACGCGTCGAAAGATAGGCACGCAGCGGATGTGCAGCAGCAGCGGCGGCAGCCTATGTAAACAGGCCGGAGGAGAAAAATATTTGCACAGGATAGCGCTTGCTCGGTCGCGCGCTCGCTCATTATCGGGCCCGGCTCTCATGCATAGAGGAGGGGGGTAACCGTTGTGTCCAGGTGCAGGTAGCGAGCGAGCGAGAGAGAGAGAGAGAGAGACGACGATATGGAGATTGATTCGACATGCATAAATTAGAGAGGATAAAGCTTTATTCCAAGAGAGGGAGAGTCTGTGTGTATGCGTAAGCGCGAGGAGGAATCGGGATTGGCATTAAGATTGGGATTGGAATCGGGACTGGAAGGGAGTATAAATTGATGACTGTAGGCAAAAGCCAAGGGGTCTATAATAATTAATCATCGCTCGCCTCTCGCGTATGCATATACGCGCATGCAGATTCGCGCTGGGTACCTATATAGCATCTCTTTAATTTTTTGCAGCCCCCCGGATCTCCTCCCTTTCCACCTGATTTCCACGGAGCCGTTACGTACACACACACACACTCGCTTATATCGCAAATAATCGAGCGATTAAACGCTCTCCTAAAGAGACGAGCTCCAAGTTTGAAAAATTCGCCAAGTCGCCGCTGGAATTTATGTACCGGCGCGCAAATTGATGGAATTAAGAACGAAGCGACTCGCTCTTTGGAATTCGAGCGCTCGGCTACGTACAGGAGAGCCGAGGATAGAATAAACATGAGCGAACGTGTCGTTTTGAGTTGTTCATGAACTGTCCGCTATACAAGCCTGTATCTTAGAGCGCCTCGCGAGAGCCTAGACACTTTGTGTATTATGTTACTTATTATTATGCATGAAAGTGTCTTTTAGTACGCGGCTATTTTTAATAGGCCATATATCTGTATCGGTTTCTTACGGCCAAGCGAGAGACGTTAGACGAGCGCGCTAGTTAAAATTCACGAATTCTTTTCGTCTTCGTCTTCTTTTTTTTTTCGCTCGCGACTACGACTCATTCCTTCGCCTAGTCACTGCTATTAATGACTATTGCTTCTCCCAGCAGTCCAGCCTGTCCGCTCAATCAAGCCTCGCAGAGCAGAAAAAGAGCCAGAGAGATACGTCGCGCGCGTGAATTTACACGCTTGGCCGCAAGAAAGCACCGAGGTGCCGAATTACCGTCGTAAAAGTCAGCCGCGATAAAATTCCCACACGGCTCGCAGCCCGAACTGCAGAGATCCGAAAAAGAAGCGGCTTTTACGACTGCAATAAAAATCGTCGCGTACATCTAAATTTCCGCGCGCGCGAGCGCGACGCGGGGGAAACCTTACGGATATACGTCTTTTTGCGCGCAGTTATTTCGATGTCAGCTTAGAAAGTTTTATCCACGAGGGATTTTCACGCGAGCCGCAACGAAGAAGCTCACGCCCGCAAAGAGGCGGCTCTTATTGAGGCCGTAGAAAGCCGACTTTTTGCAAAGGAGAGACTCGCCCCGTGTGCGCCGCGCGACGATTTCGAAAATTTATATTATCTTGATGAATCGATGCGGCGATGGAAAAATTGGGTATGCGTGGTATTTTGCGTTTAGGAGGGGAGGGAGCTGCTGATGGATGTATAGAAAGTCTGCGATGTTTGATGATGGGAGCTGTAATTTTATTGTCTGGATTTTTTCATTGCGACTGAGTTAGTGATTTGTCGCAAATTGAAGGTTTCTCGTCTGCGGATATTTTGAATAGTATCGCTTGTCCCTTGTACTCTGCATCTTTACGTCTTACTCAACAAACAGCCGGGCTTTTTAAACAATTTGTACTTTCAAAAGTCCCCGGGTCGTTTACACACTTGCGCACATCAGATTAATCCGCCGTTTAATTTTAACACGCCGCAAAAGATTTAATCTCGACGCGTGTCCGTGCCTTCCTCCAACCGCAAAGCACACTGCGCGCGAAATCAGAAACTCCGAATGAAATTCCCTTCAGTCTTAACCCACGGCTGCTCGCGCCATTCAACGCACTTTGAAAAAGCGTCGCTTCAATAATGCACCGGCACTCACTACATGCACATCCGCGTTCGGTGCCCACGTAACCACCATTACGCGCACTCGACAAAATTAAAGTTAGCCCCTCTCCTTCACCCAACAGCGGCGCATAATAATCCCAGCTTATAATAGAAACGATAGAAAGTCCCGCATAGGCAGGAGGGCATCTTTATCGTCGACGCATCGAACACTCGGCTATAAACACACACACATACCTCGGGTATATTTTTCAAGCCTGTCCGAAATCGACGTCGAAGCCATCTCCGTGAAATCGGAGACGCTCGGCTTCCTTCCAGGGACTTTATTTGTCTCACGAGCGTCGCGTACGTACATATACACAGTCGAGTGACAGCAGCGCGAACGAGAAAGAGAGTCAAAGATTATCGATGAAACGTCCGAGTGGTGCTTACAGGCGCGACAGGCGGAGAGCCCGAGGGGCCCAACACGCGTCTGCGGACGTATATAAGTGAAGGATCGAGGGTGCGATGCGTCTTCGAGCGGTTAATTTCCTCTCTCTCTCTTCGCTTTTGTACGCGAGCGCGAGACATGGAAAGGCATTTTTTTTATATGCGCGCGCGCGCGTCTCGGCTAATTAGGCTGCTCTCGTGAGAATGTCGACCGGTATGGGAAATCGATACGTATGTATACAGGGCGGTGGATAGATAGAGGAGTGGATAAGTGATTTAACGGTGCCCCGGAGAGGCGATAATTAATATTTCGAAATAATTCGAGAGTTTTATAATAAATTTCGCGCGTATCTGGAGGCCGCTGATAATGCGGCCTAAAATGTATAAATCAGCGCAATTAGGTGGGTAATGGAAAGCCGCGAGGGAGATTACGTGCCGCTCTCGGTGTGTATATCAGAGAGAGCGAGAGCGAGACTTGCACAAGTGTTTATCACTTTGATTTGTTTGGGCGCCGAATCGCCCCTGGCGCCGTCCATAATTAGCCGCTCGCGCGAGCCAAGCTCCTAATTGTATTTGATTTAATAATGAACGATATGCGAGCCTTCGAGGCTAACAATCGGCAACGTTTTCGCAGACTCGTTGCGCAAGTCGTTTAGATAAATCTGAATTTCTGCGAGATTACATATGTACCCCGTGCGTGCAATATCTATTACACTCCAAGCCTCGTAAATCCAATAATTCTCACATTCCAAACAAATCATCTAACCAAAACCTTTTCTCAATGCTTCCAGAAGGCGCAGCCGTAGCGAGGAGGATCCTGGCGTCGTGCAGGTCAGCGAGGACGGGCAGCAGGTGCCGACTCCGGCTGGGAGCGCGCGCTTCGGTCGGGATCCCGACTCGAACGACGAGGATCAGCATCTGGCCGCCGCAGCGCAGGCCGATCAGGATCAGGCGGCAGCGAGCGCCGCCTCTAGTGCCGCAAGCGCAGAGCAGCAGCAGAGTGCCAGTGCCGGCGACGATCAGGAAGTACAGAAGAGGGTCGCCGCGGTGCAGGTGCAGGTGCAGGGCATGGAGGGCGACTGGCGGGCCTACTGCGAGCACCCGCTGTCGGTCGCCACCGCGGCCATGCTCAATCTCCAGCAGCAGCACCAAGTCACGGCTGTAGCTGGCCATCCTAACGATGATCCGGCGGCGAGCTATGTCTACGAGTACTATACCAAGCTGCCGGATAAGGCGGCCGATGTTAAGCTGCCGCCCACGCACGAGCTCTGGTCAACGTGAGTATTGGATAGTGTTTTATTATGTATAGTTGTCGATAGATTTTAGTTAGATGAGGGGTAACTGATGGTTTAGGTAAGAGCTGGGTCCGATTAATATTTTGCTGGGGTTACATTCAGTAATTTATTTTAAGTTAAACTGTTTATATAAGGATCGCGACGTAGAATTACGGTGATATTTTTGATTATAGCAGTATATACGACTATAAATTGAAAGACTTTCAAACATTTATAGAATCTAGCCCCTGACTCTTTATTCAATTGACTTGTTAATTAAGTTGGAATCTTCCTTATAATCATCATACATTTTTAACACAAACGTTATCGAATTTCGACATTATCACACTCTTAACTATGTACACCCTTTCTAATAAATATAACATAATTATTACTTTAACGCCACAAGGCTTACTTTATCCTAAAAAATAAGTAAATCCAACAAGTTCATTAATTACGTACGAGCAGCCGATAAGACTTTGACGCTCCAACATTGAAACCCCATCGTAATCAAAGTCTAAAACATCATACTCCTACTTAACCTCATAATGAGCCTCTAGAACCCGACCAGCTCGAAAGAAAATTTATCGCTTATAAAAAGATTTGGTTAACAACGCGAGCGTTCCCGGAAAAGCCAGAGCGGAGCCGTTCGAATTTATGCGCAACAAGTAAACTCGTTAGAGACGCACTCGCCTACTCGTCCCACGCGGAACGATTTTAATGTCCCGCGCGCGCATTACGAGGCCTAAAACGACACTCTCTCGGATATGCGGGCGTCGTACAAGCAAACCTAACGACCGCAAAAACTCCAGAATTCGAAAATCACTAAACTAACACCATACAGGCCCCTCCGGCCATTAACCATTAATTTTTACCGTCGAATAAAACATAGAGACAGAGACGAACGTTATGCGCCTGGAAAAGAGCGTATATATACATATATACAGCTGGAATCGATGAAGAAGGTACGTTAGAGGGCTTTATACCTTCTCTGTTTACGTCCTCTTCCACGTCGACTCTTCACGCGAATATTTCTCTACCCGCGGGAAGTTTTAATAAGCCGCGACCTTTTAATCACTTTAATGCGACTGACCCCGATCGTAAAGCCTTCGGAGAGAGAGAGAGAAAGCTCCTCTGCGCTCGCTCGAGGGGAGAAAAATGACGGGAGGATGCGGCTCTGTGTCGCGGCTGACTTTTCGCTCGATCATTTCGGCCCGGCGCGCCGAGGGAAAACGCTGATAACGATGATTTCTCGGCGTTTATTACGCAGGCTTAAGGGGACGTAATAAATTTACGAGGTACTGAGCCGAGCCGTACTTGGACTCTTGGAGGGGGAGGGAGAAAAAAATGGCTTTACGCCGAGAGGACGGCCGAATGGGTTGATTAGGGCCGTTTTGTTGACGATTACGACTTTTTGTCTCGCGGGAATTTAAGTGTGTTTGTCTTCTTGCCGAGGTGTTTGAGTGGTCGAGGGAACGAAATGTATATTCGAAGGATAAATAATAAATAACAGTAATCAACAACGGGGATGTTGAATGCAGGCGTGACGTTTTCATTCCAATATTTTATTCCTTTTAACAAGAGTGCAATAAATACAACAATTATCCATTAAGCAACAAAATTGCTAGTTTATTTACACGCCCCGAGTCCCCGTATAAACAGACGCTCTCGGCCGGCATTCCCAATGCATAAAAATTCGTTTATTTTGCGCCGAATCCATCAGTATTCATTCCATCACCTCTCCACCTCTCTCTCTCTCTCTCTTTTTCTTCCCCTGCCGTTCTTTTTTGCCCCGCGCATCCCAAGCGCTCGCGCAACATAACTCATCTTCTTCATCCTATTAAGCGAGCGGCAAAAAAAGGCTAGGCGAAGCAGCTAGAAGAGATCGAAAGTAAACCCAGCTGAGCCGGCGGAAACAAATAAAAGTCGCGTCGCCGTATAAAATCTCATTCGCGTATTTTCCTCCAGGATACCTGCGCGCAGCCGGCGTATAGGGCCGGGCCCAGCCTATGGCTGCTGTGTTTACCGCCGCGCGTAATTGATACACTCCGATCCTCGCGCAGCATACATTATAGCTTGCCGCGTCTATTCGTCTCGGGCAGGTGACAATGAAAATTAGATTAAAATCCGTCGACGCACCGAGAGAGGGCCGAAAAAGCCGAGAGCGCGCGCGAGAGATGCTATCTCTGCGCGCTCGTCTCTCCCTCTCGGAAAGAGAGATAGACTTTCCGAGAGCGAGATTACAAGCGAGAGAGAGAGAGAGAGAAGAGAAGATCGGTCTGAGATAAAGTACGGTGCATATAGGTATGCGCTCTCTCTGTGTGTACACGGGAGAGGCTCTCCTGCCTCCGGGCGGCGAGGCTTACTCTTTTTTGTCGCTGGGCCGGCGCGCGCGCTCGCGCTTTCAAATTCGTACGTTGAGGACGTTCTCAAACAGTAAATTACAAAATATGCTAAGCGACCGATATAAATCAAAAGTGGGACCAAGCCGCTCTCGCAAGCGCAGTTCGCATATGCACACTTGCGCGCGCGTAAGGGGGGTATATAAGCAGGAATGGGAGGGGGCCAGGAGAATACAACCGATGGAGGAGAGCAAGAAGGAGAAGGATAGAGCCCTTAGGAGCCGAAGATCGACGCCAGTTTGCAAACCGAGCAAATGGACCGGAAGAGCCGGCCCTCCTTGCCTCTCCGGGCCGCGCATATATTTACATCGCCGAGCGCTCCTCGCAGCGGCGTGAGAGTCTTGTTGTCGGTAAATACTCTCGCCTTTAAAAGTACATACGTTTGCTTCGCTAAACAAAAATTGATCGGGCTAATCGCTTGTTCGCTTAAAAATTAACTCTTTTATTAAAACCTTTATATCTTGCGCCAGCCCGAAATTATTTAATTAATTCACCATGAACAATGCAGTGAATCACGTACCAAAAACCCCGTAAACAAGCTGCTTAACCCAGCACCAAAACCTCCTCCATATATCCGCCTCCCTCACCCACGCCTAACTCCTCTTCCTCATCGCTCTCCTCATGCAAAAAGCATCGAGCCGGCCCGTAATCACTCACTCGTCGCTCCCTCGACTTTACGAGCCGACGTTTACGATCGCAAAGTCCGCAGGGCTGCATCTCCCATCTATCCTCCCAAGCGTCGCCAAACGAGCATTGTCTCCTCTCCTCCCTATATATATACCTCGCCACTTTACGAGCGGATTTTCGAAAGCAGGCCGCGCCTCACTTTTAATTACGATCAAAAGCGCATCGTCCGCTAAATTCTGATAAAAGAAAGCTATTCATACGCGCCGCGTGCTTTACGTACTCGCGCGCGTGCCGAGCAATAACTCAGCAGTTTCGCCGGAAATTTCTTTTCCTCGCGCACGTAGCTCTCGGCTGCCTCGAGCGCGCGTTACATTATGCTACAATTATACGCACGGAATTGCGCGCGTGCGAGCTATCACGATCGCGGCGCGCGCGCGAGCTTAAAGAGCCGTGAAAACGGTTTCGTTTAATCGCTGGTTATTCCGAGAACGCATCCTACTAAAAAAAGGGGAAAAATTTCGAGAGCAGAGTTCAGTGGAAATGAAGGCGCGCGTGTCTCGTTGCGCGGCGGGCATTGTTTCACGTTTTTGGGAATCTACGTGGAATCTACGCCGTTTTCGGTCTGCATGACGATATGCGCTTGCTTCGTGTTTGTCGGAAGGCTGGATCGGCGTTGAAGCGAGGCGCGATGTGCTTTTCTGTTTTGCTTATCCGTGCGGGAATCTGTATTACCCGCTAATAAAGCCGGCTTTTCGGGCGTGCGAGTACTTTGTAATCGGGTGTTTTCTTTTTCTTTTTTTGGTTTTCGTGAGGTGATTGCGTGTGGTTTTCTGTGAAAGGTGGTGCTCAAATTGCTAGAATTTAACGGGATGTGCTTGGGTTTTAGTTGTAGAAAGAAGTGAAAATGTGTCTTGTATTTGGATTATAAAAAATCAATGTGTAAATCATGTTAGATTTTATTAAAGAATAAGTTTATTTCTTAAAATATTAAAAATGTATGAATTTACAGATTGTATCATTATTATTAGTACACAGTCCACGTGTCGCTAGATTTCTGCATATGATTTCCATCTCAGACTTCTAGCATATCTTACTTTCCATAACGAATTATAATCCTATTCTCTCAACTATGAATCATCGCGATCCACGTGCCAGAGAGAAGAAAAATTGAAGCTGGCCTTACTAGCATCATGACTTTGATACAAAATCGTACTTCTCATGTACCGCTTTCACGAGCATAAATCAAATCATAGGAAAGAATACTTAAAATCGCTCAGGACTAATAATCCTCTTCACCAATAAAAAAGACACATTCTTCATTTCTACAAAACTTCTTATACTTTTCCTGCACGCCCAACTACAAAATCTAGAAAAGCATCAGTACAAAGCAGCAGCACGAAACAGAAAGTTACAAGCAAAATAAAACCACAATAATTTCCTCTGCATAACATCCCAAACGAGCTGAAAACTTTTCCTCGCACTCTACAACTGCAACTCCGCCCCTCGGCTCAAGGTGTAAAAAGTCCAGCTCATAAAAGTCCCATAAGCCGCTTATAATTCCCAGAGATCCGCGTCTACACTTTCATCGCGCTCATCAAGCCCACGGCTACCGCGCGTTTAACGCGCCCTCGTTAGTATATCCACATTCGCGCGCGGGGGTCAAGCTGCACTCGCACGCGCGGGTCAGCTTCGTGTCGTCGGTTCCGTTTTTCCCCTCGACTCCCAAGCCGCTATCACAGCGCGGTGATCTCGACGCTCGCACATATACGCACGTCGTAAAGAGAGCTCCACGGCGGCGGCGGCATTCGAGGCACGTAGCGTCGCTTTGCCGTCGTTCCGCCGTTTTTATTATATTTTCGTGCTTTACTTCTGCATGGTAATACGCATTGCGCTCGCGACGTTCTAGTTGCGCGTACGTATTATATTAAGTGCGTGCGCGTCGCGGTGATTATAATAATGAGCCTGCGTATATATACGCGTATATGTGTAAGTGTATACGTAGAAGCGCGGCTTTCCGCGAAGAAGCGGCGCGTGGCGCAGAAACCGGACCACGCAGCCTTTGTTTTAAGTGGACTTCCTGGAAGTGGACGGGCGGTGCGTGATGGATTACCAAGCGCGCACCGTGAGGTCGGTGTCGTTTCTGCGCGCGACCTGCCCGCCCCTGCGACCCCCCCGCTTTATAGGTGTAAGCGCGAGCACTTAATTAGACTGGAATTTTGGTGGGTTTTTTCTTTTTTTTTTTTTTTTATACAAGTTGCACGGCTCTATGATACGAAGAAGTCTTTTTCCCACACCTCGGGTGTCAAAAGTATGTAGAGGAGGTTGTACGAGTGGTTTGCGAAATGGTGGCGGGAATTGTCGCGCGGGTTTATGGGACGCGTTATGCGACTACTGTTTTGTGTCGGCTCGGTTTTATTACGGGAGGCTGCTTTTTTCTGGTGTGTAATTTTGAGCAGCTGCGGTGATTAGTCACCTTTTTACCGGGCGAACGCTCTGTGCTGGATCGGGAGCTTTAATGCGCGACGTTGAATTGATGTATTGCGTGCGAGTTGTAGTTTTTTTTTTTGTTTGAGAGAATAATTAATTGACAATTTAAAAAAATTAACGGTTGCCGAGTAATGGTAAAATAATGTATATATTATCAATGTATTAGTTTATTTAAAACTTATTTCTTTTATAAACTTCAAAGCTTAAAATTTTATATATGTAAACCAACTAATGAACATCACGCGAAATTAAAACAAAATTTACGAAACCACATCTAAAACAAACTTTTTCCAAAACAAAAAGCCCGCTCATCCTCTAAAAACACAGACTCGCACCTAAGCGTCTCTCCACGTGGCTCGTATTTTGGTCCAGCCACCCCGCGAACCACCCAAACAAGATTCCTCTCCACCTTACAGCACATCTCCGTCATTCCTTTTTTCTCCTCCTCTCTCCAGCTCTCTCAGCTGCTCCTTTAAAAAACCCAGCAAGAAAGGATACTCCCCGGCTCTCTCAGGACTATATAGCCACTACGCTACGTTTTACCGTAAGCGCGCTCGCGCTTTCGGCATATCCGGTTTGAAGAAATCCAGTGCCGGTTTTCACCTGCGCGACGAGAGAGCGACCGGTCCGCCACGACTACCGCACCACTACGTATATATACAATCGCAGCCGGGGGTCAGGCAAACGAGCCTGCATCTATCTATGTGTGCGTGAGTCGAGCTTTTACGACGACCCCAAAACGACCTCCTCCACGCGCACCGCGTGACAAATAAATGTAAGAGCGCCTTGACTTTGAGAGATGGGAATTTTTTTCGCGGCTACTTGCTTCGCGCGCGCGCGCGCGCGGGAAAAAAACGAATGGAGGATTGTTGAGGACACTTGTTGCCGAGGCTATCGTCTTGAGTGATTTACATTCTTGGGGGAGAGGCGTTTGGGATGGTGCGATTTGGATAAATGGGATGCGCGTGGTTTTAATGGTTAATGGGATTGTTTTGTGGGTTTTGTTTTTCGGTTGTTTCTTTTTTATTTTTTAGGTTTTTTTTAACAATTATTTTGAAATTGATCTTCTTTTGTTGCAATGATTGTTGTTATGTGGAAAAATTTTGTGATACACTCATCGCGCTTTTGGAAATTTCGTCGGTTTTATTAAATTCTCTAATAATAAATTGAAACAATTACATTGTCATTTATCATTTATCATATTAAATCGTCTCTTTTTACTCGTGCAAAGAAAAGAACGTTAAGAAATATAGTTTTTGAGTGAATATAGCAGACTTTTCCTTCTACATGAAGCAAAAGCTGTGATTCAGAACAAACTTTTTCGTGTCATGAATTTTAATAACAAGATTTATATCACGTCAATAGTGGAGATAAAAATTTGAAAATAAAAAAGATTTTTCGCTAAGCAAAAAATTATGTTTCTAAAGCCCCGCGACGTCGAGTTTATATTCAAAATCCGTGCTACGTGCCTCAAATACAAAAAAATATCCTCTTCAATGATTTACAGCGTGTACATAGCAGAAGCAGTCTAGAATCTTTCCCTTAGAAATCATCACATAATTAGAGCATTTCGTGACTGTGCAAAACGATTGCTATTTAGCGACAAAACATGAGTCACAAAATTAAGCGGAAACATTCTTATGAATTTAAAATTAAAAAAAAAACTACAATAAACCCAAGCGACCCAAAATCGCACCACGCAAACTAAATGACGCTCGGCATTATTCAACAATATACAATCCTCCAGTCACTGATCAACTTAAACATCAACCATCCGCAAAATCAACGTAAATCACAATCCCGTCCGCCAAACATCCGAGCATCACCAACATTGTATCCTCAATATTTGCTCGCTGAAAAAGCCGCGCGTCACCTAAAGAAAAATCCACCTCCATCAACTCCCGCGAATTACTCATGAACGAGAGACAAAAGTGCCTGCACACAGACACTCTGACGTATATTCCAATAAGCAGCAACTCGAGAAGCGTCGACGACCCAACGCGTATACGTACTCCTATTGGTTTTTGTCGCGCGCGACTCTGTGTTTGTCAAGGAGGTGTGAGAGAGCAGCGAGGTGCGAGTTTTGACGGGGATCTTTTGCTTTAGCCATTATCGGACTCGACGTAGAGAGATGACTTTTATTCGGGTGCACGCCTCATCGGATATTTCAGTTTTACGGCTCGGAAATATAATGAGCAATTATCGTCGCCGCTATCTTAGTCATGTTTTAGGTATATATGCGTCACGAGCGTTAAGCCGCTTTAGCATCGAGAGGGAAAAAATTTATCGGCCCGTTAAGGCGAGCGTTTTCCGTGTCCGCGCGTATACGAAGAATTTTTTATGAAGATTCGATAAGTTATACAAATATTTTATCCGAAACGAGCGAGTTTTTATTTCCCTCTTTCGCCGGGGCGCTCCGTATTAACAGCGCAATTACAGGCGAAAAAACGGAATCCAAAAAGCCGAGATTATTATACATATCGAATTTCGAAAAAAAAGCACCAGCGGCGACATTAACGCCTCCGGGAATCACCTCGAGCAAACATCAAAGGAGCATCCACCTCGCAGAGCCGAAAGGAAAAAAGAAGCATGTCCCGCAATATAAATCGAACTCGCTCTCCCTCGCTAACGTCGTTAATTTTATCGCCTCTCCTCTTTCTATCCTTCCCTCTCTCTCTCTTTCTTTTCTCTCACGAAAAGCAGAAGTGCGAAATTCTCCATCCCTCGTTTTTTTATTCCGCCTCTCTTCGGCGTCTTTCGTAAAATCGAAGCGCTCGCGAGCAATAAAATGCTAACCCCCTCTTCTTTTTCGGGGCCTCAAGTGCGTCCCTAGCGCATATACATATCGTAAAATCCATGCGAGAAAGAGAGAGAGAGAGGGAAGAAGCCATAACGCCCGGCATTATGTGAAGTAGTTAACATGTTATATTTAGCATGATAATGCGCATCCACAATGCCCGGACCCTTATAAACTGCCAACGCTTTCTGGCAGCTAGCGCACCGGCGGCAGCGCGTGCACCCCACGGTCAGATGCTCCCATACAATAAGGGAGAGAGAGAGAGAGAGCCTCCTTTTTTTCCTCTCTCGACTCTCGGCACCAGAGCGATACCTGATCTCCCTCTCTCGCTCTAAGCTGAGCTAGCTCGTCGCGCAATGTCTCGTCACTGTCTCGCTCACCTGCTTGCTCTCCTTCGGAGGAGTTGCTTTTACGCGAGGCTCTCTTGCGATGGAGAAAGAGCGAGAGAGAGAGAGAGAGAGAGCCCTAAGGCTATGGGCCCTCATGAATTCGGCTTAAATGAAATGGATCCGCGAGCGGAACGCGCGCATGTTCCTTTGCCAGTGCGCGCGGCCTTCCCGATTTTTATAATGTAATGCTAATCCGCGACGTACGTACGTGACGTTACAGCCTGTCGCGCGCTTCTCTCTCTGCGCCTATATGTACCTATATAAGTATATACACACGTCGAAGAAGCCGAGCGCGCGTGTGAACGGACCATGCCTGTATATATGTAAAAACTTGACGGAGGGGCGATATATGCGCGATGAAAAAAGCCGAGAGAGCGAGAGTCTGTTTGGAAAGCATTGGATTTGCGTTAAAAAACAGGCCGAGTTATGAATAACGGCGCGCGAGTATATTGGGGCTAGTGCGCGCGCATTCGTTTATTTATACAGCGGGGCTCGAGGGCTTGAGCACGATCGATTTTAGTCTATACGCTGCGTGTAAGGTTACGAATTAATTGTGAGAAAGTTATCGGACCTACCATCCCTATAAAATATTAAAACGACAGAAGCAGCCTTTCAGCCCTCAAACTAAATTAAAACACCTCCTTCTTCCTTGATTCCAGCGGCGTGATGGGCCAGAAGCTATTGGTCCAGGAGACATCCTCGGGCGGTGGAGCAGCAGCGGCCGCCGCAGCCGCAGCCGCCAACCGCATGGAGACAGGCTCGGAGGGCTCGGGAGGCGAGCTCCATCACTTCCTGCACCAGTACAACCAGCAGTC
This sequence comes from Eupelmus urozonus, assembly GCA_900480035.1. NCBI lineage: Eukaryota > Metazoa > Arthropoda > Insecta > Hymenoptera > Eupelmidae > Eupelmus > Eupelmus urozonus. The sequence continues at coordinate 135,865 of UELX01000009.1, forward strand.
GCACAGCCCGGGCCAGGGTCTGCAAGGCGGCCTGCCCATGCCCCTAAGTCCACAGTCCCAGCAGGCTGCCATAGCCGGGGTGAAGCGGGAGCCTGAGGATTTGAGTTCTTCCAGGGCTGGTCAGCAGCCGGCCAAGAGGCAGAAGCACAGCCAGCAGCCGGACAGTCCGACGCCGCCCGGCATGTACCATCACCAGCATCACCAGTTGCAGGTAAGCTGCTTTGAGGTTTGTTCACGACGCTTTGTGTTTTTTAATTATTATCTTTATGAGTTTGTTCATGGGTCAAGGTAATTTTTTTTCGGACTTTTGCTCGTTGCATTTTTAGTGACTTCTGTCTATAATGATTCTAATTCTGAAAATATATATATGTGCGTATGCGATGAAATTTTGATTTGTATTTTACACACTACCTATATAGATATTCGCATGAAATGATTTTACCAGTGGAGTTAGCCTTCCCAAAAGAAACAACCAATGAGATTAGAGTATATATATATATATATATTTAGAAGCTGCCCATGCGATTATCTGGACAATCATAAAAAAAAATCCAACGAGCAAAAACAGAAAACCTTATCTTGCATACTCAAACCAACCCCACCACAAACCTCACCAATAAAACCCAGGAATTTCCTTTGCAGTACGGCAGCCCCTACGACCCGTACACCTCGTGCAGTCCACGTCTCCAAACGAGCTACACATCGTCCTCGAACAACGGCACGGGAACGAACGGCTCCAACGGCTCAGCCGGCCTCCACCAAGAAGCAACGGCCGTCTACGTAACCGGCGACGCACTTCCACCCCTCGTCTCTTCAGGCTCGACGTCCTTACCGACGTCGACGGCCTCCTACACGAGGTACGAGGTGGTGCCGAGCTCCTACACCACCAGCCACGCCATCCGCTCCTCGTCGAGCAGCAGCAAGGTGCTCACCGTCGACCTGCCCAGTCCGGACTCGGGCATCGGCGCGGACGCCGTCACGCCCAGGCAGGATCATCATCAGCCCACCGCGCTGCATCAGGTTTGTTTTCTTGCTTTCGAACGAGCGGTAATGGTTTTCGGGTTCTGCAGAGCGTTGCAAGAAAATCGCTGAAATTTTCGACTGTCAAGTTTAATGGATTGCAAGGCAGTAAGAGCGAGCGTGTCGGGCATTGCGAGCAGGCTCGTTTATTCAAATAAACGTTATTCGCAGCTGTTGCGCAAAGCTTGCTGTCAAAATAATTATTTTACGCGTGATTCTGACTGACGCTTGCGTTAATAGAGTTTAATTAAAAAATTAATGATAAATAATAGAGATGTATTTATATTTATACACAGATATTTTTGCATAAATTACATTAGACTATTGATAGGCCTGATATATAATGAACAGACTTAATATATGAAAGATTTAAAGCATTGGCAAGAGCAAACAAGTATCAATTAGCGACACAGCCTATTTTAAAATCATCTCCGGCATTCGGGCTATTCGAGCCATTATCTAAACGAGTTATGCAAGTCATAAACACATCTATATATAACCCCCTGTACAATGTCCACATTTTATCGGCAAAATAAAAAGCTTCATAACAACGGCCAAATGACACTTTCACCTAATTATGCAGGCCAAGCACAAACTTCCCGAACAGTTCGGGCCTTAAACAAAAAATCCTTCTAAAAACAATCCCCAATCGAACAAGCTCACCAACATGCACACACCACAACACACACACAGACAGAGTAGAATACATACCGGCAATGTAAAATCGACACGTCTAGGCCATATTAGTCCCGCGGGGCAAGTAGCAGTGCAGCTGCCTCGCGCGCGCGGAGAAAGCCAGCTCCGCGCGTACACGTACACGTATATACACAGATAGCGAGAGAGACGTAAGTACATATACGCGTACGCGCGTTTTATACAGATTTGCTCTCTCGCGCGCGCCGGCGGAGCGATTAGCAGGCATTTCCTCGCGCGCGGCGAGCTATCGATCTCGATCGCCAGGCAGATACCAGGCCCGATAAAGCCGGCTGCGACACGAGCGCCTTACTGAATGAGCAATTGAGGGAGAGAGAGAGAAAACGTATATATATATATCTATATAGGTGCAGTATGTGTATATGTGAGTCTCGGTGCGCTGCATCGAGACGTGTCGCGCGCGCAAAATTTCGCAGGGAGTCGCGCAAGATCGCGTTTTCAGATCTCGGCAGCGGCTCGACGTTTAATTGCTTAATTTTCTTAATGGGTTCCTTTCCGCTGCAAAGGACACGCGCGGGAGCCAGCCGCGCTTAATGTCCTTGTCGGGACAGTTTTCATTGGCCTGCGAGCTGAGTTATGGCTTGTAAGATGAATTGAAGATTTATAGAGTGATACCAACTGGACGTTTGCTTTTCAGTTTGTTCTGCCTTTTTTTTTCTCTTTTTTTCTTCTTTAAAAGGGGGGCAATGTTTGCTGAGAGTTTTTTTTGTTGAGACAGAGAGGGAGATAGATTATAGAAGGTTGATAGGCGATATCAGCGGGCGACGTATTTTGGTTGCGGGGAGAAAATAAATTTGACGCGGGAACGAGTTTTTCTCATTGCTCAATACTTGGGCGAGTTTTTATTCTAAAATTAGTTATACGCCGCTATAAAATTACATTTTTCGCAGGCCTCCCATCGTAAAGTAAGAGCCTTAATTGCTCTGCACTACTTCGTTACGCTGTAACGTTGTCCTGCATAAAAATCGTCTAAATTATAGCTGAAACTTCGTAAAAGTCTGGATTTTTTCGTCAAACCGAAATACTCGCGAGCCGGCTTTTTAAAACTTTCAATTACCAGCGACAGCTGTAAGCGTGTCCGTCTGCGATTACATAAAAACTCGCGTGCGAGACGTTGACACATTATTCCTATGATTTAGCGCTTTATAAAAATAAATTACACGCGTGTAATAATAAAATTCACTTTACGAGCGGATTTATGTCACATCAGCCGTTAAACCCGCCATAAACCCCCACATTACCGCGCCATTTTTCTCAAATCCAGACACAACGCAGAAACAACAAACTAACCTCACATTTTTCCCTTGTCCACAGTCGTCCTTCGACTACACGGAGCTGTGCTCAGGCAACGCCGGCTCGGCCGCAGCCGTCGTTCTGGAGAACGGCGCCGTGATCCACCATCAGCCGCTCCAGCTCCAGCTCCAGCAGGGCCACGCGCAGACCGGCCAGGTGCAGCGGAGCGGCGGCCTCGTCGCCAGTGGCGCCACCACGCCCAACTCGAATCCGAACCCACCGAGGTCGAGGCCGTGGCACGACTTTGGCAGGCAGAACGACGCCGACAAGATTCAGATACCAAAACTGTGAGTATGGATTTGGTTGGGATTGCGGGTTTTCATCAGGGTGTGCCATTGAGTTTATTGTTATTTGTCTTTTTCTTTTAATTTTATATGCGCGTTAGGAGTGATTTGAATGTTTTGAACAAGATAAATTAAGTATCTAATATATTAAGATTCTGAAGAATTTGCATATTCTTTATCATTGAAGCGGTTTTTTGTATCGGGACATTAAGAACTGAGACAGGAATTTTTAACGGCTTGTGGTTTTTGTTGTAGTTTTTTTCTTGTTCCGTGATTTATAACTAAGGACACAGTTGAACTACCTAACACGATGTATTAATTCACTAGTCCAAAAATATAATTCCTGCATAAATTCGTTGCTAAAAAAAGTGTCTAAAAATAAAAAGCAACAACGTAGTATTAGTAGCGCACAAATACAAGCAAAAAGTACCCATAAGTACCTTAAAATACCTTCCACAAATGGGCATAATAAATTCGCCGGCAAAAAAGAGCCAGACGAAAGCTTCAGCTCTACAGTCTAATACTGACTTCAAAGCCACTAATGAACGGTATAAATAAAACATAAAATAAATTAAAAGAAAAGCGTATTCGTCGGCAGAAAATCTCATTCGGTAGCCGAAGGAAATAGTTGTAATAGCTAATATCGTTATGTAGCCGGGGCGCGGAGACAGTTAAAATAATAGCAATGTCGGGCAGGAATTTCGCTACTGCAACTAGCTCTCCCCGAGCTGGCGCGCGCGCGCGCTGCATGATTGCCGCTCGAGAAATATTTGATTGCCATTTGATCAGGAGAGGGGCATTTTTCCTGGCTGTTACAGTGAAAACATTTGCTAATCTAAGCCGGCAATCTATATTTACCGTATCTAACAAATTATTTATCTCGTCTACATATACATCGAGCTCGATGGACCTTTCTTTTTGCCCGGCGCGAATTCCAATCTTCCAGCGCGAGCAACAAAACGCCCGCTCGTATTAGCAATGGCAGACTAATGATTATAATTAATAAGAATCTTTTAACTCGCTCGCTGGATGCTTAACATCCACTTGATACGTTGTAAACTCAGCCGGAAAATTCGCATTTTTCCGGGGCCGCGGAGTTATAAAACGATGATAAACCAGATCGTTCCTTATCAAACGTATAATTACGCAAATGAGAGCTCGGAGCCGGCATCGCGCCCGATAATCTAAAATCTAAGCGGATCTCCAGTAAATTAAGTAAAAGCGTAAACTAAACCTTCCGTAATCTCCGTTTCGCGCGCACATAAACGCGCCCCCTCGCGCTCAACCAACGCAACCAAAACAAAGACTTTACGAGCCAATAATCCCCGCAAAAACAGCCGGCGCACACAGCGAACAATTCCATATACTGCACATACACACGCATCTAGCCGTATAATAAGCAAAAGGAAAAGCTTAACGGCGGCGCATCTCGGCGCGTATCGCGCTTAAAATCGCAAATTCAATTTTTAACGCGTCGCGATCAGACACATCTCTCTCTCTCGGCGGCCGTAATCCGCGCGCGCGGAGACTTTTGCTCGCCGCGACTCAAAAGGGAAAAACGAGAGCGCAATTTCGATTAAACTCGGCGAGCTCTTATTCTGCGGCCGCGACACGTGAAATCGCGAAACGGCCGCGCGCGCGGCTATCTTAAATGCAGGCTCGAGCACCGAGACACGCGTCGTCGGGGCCTGCATTTGCATATATATGTAGAGACACTCGCCAGTGTGCGTAGAAGCGTTTATAATAAGGTGGAAAAGGTAGGCGGCAGCGTATAGGACGTTCACCCGCGAGCGGCACACGCCTTATCTTGTGCCTGGCTGTGTGTGTGTGTGTGTAGAGCTCGGATTTTCTCGGCGTTTATCGGCGACGATCTGCTCGAAAATCGCGGCAGAGAAAGAGCGAGGTTTCGAGTCTCGCGGCGATATTAATGCCGGGCAGTTTTCGAGGGGCGATTTAGAGAGTGCGAAGTGCCGGGGATTGATACGGCTGGGGAAAAGTGTTTTTTTTTAAAGGCGTGATTAATCGAGCTTAGATTGGGAGCTGTCGTATTAAATGGATTATTCGCTCTGGTTTGACGCGAGGTTTGAGGGTACTTTAGCGTTACTGTTTTCGATACTTTGAGCGCTGTAGTTTATTTGCTCGACGGCTCGTTAAATCGGAAATCGGCTTTACACTTTAGCGTTACTGTACTTACACGCGGCTGCGTAAGTGGATAATACAGGCATAATATCAGCGATACTTTTTAAAGTAAAAGTTTTTCAATTTCTTTATGAATAACCTTTCTCGATAGCGGGAAAATATCTGACCTCTCGGCGCGACGCGCGGAATGGGCATAATGGATTTTTTATGCTTAAAAAAAAATTTACCGCTGGGATACACGCGCGCTCCGGCGATAAGCTAAGTAAAGCAGGAGAAGCCGCTTAATGCCGAAGCGGTAAGCGAGGCCTGATAGAGTCGTTCACTTCCTTCGGATAAAAAAAATACGCCAATTTGTCTTTTTTTTCTGTGAGAGCCCCGGCGATAAGCCAACTTCCTGGGGTAAACGCGCGCCCGGCTAATCGAAGTAATATGAAACGATCTCGCGGCAAATAAGCTCGATCGTTTACCTCTGAAAAACAAGCGTAAAACAATTTTATTGCCCGAGAATTTTTCTCGGCTCTCGCGGGGAGAGAGAAAAAAAATGCATCGTAGGTTATTAAATTATTTGTAAAGTAAATATAACACGGCGATAAATAAACGAGCAAATAAATATCCGTGCGCGACACGAGCTGAATTATGCAAGGGGCTTTGGATTATCCGTAAAAATGCACTTCAATAAACTGTACAACAAGCGATTTTATCTAATTCTCCGTAGGTGTTACATGGTTTCAGCGGCGAGCAAGTGTGTATATACGTATAACTACGCCGAATATCTATAAAACTAGAGTAGCTACCTTTCTCGTTACGCGCTCGAAAAAAAGTCGCCGCAATATCCAAACTGAACCTTATCTCTCCGACACGAAAACTACAATATATATCTCTCGGCTTTCATCTCCCTTCGAGCTAAATCGTCTCTAACAGGCTGAATAAAACATAAGCTCTGTGAGAGCTGGAATCAGAGACACTTATACATATATATCCGCGCCCAGTCTGCTTTAGTCGGCAAAAAGCGCCTGAAAACGGAATGTCGAGCGCGTATCCTTAAAACAGATGATAATTGCCGGTCGACGAGCCGGCCGGCCGGTCGGTTGCGGTATATAAGAAAAACTCGCAGAGCGATTGAGCGCTTTGCGGAACTTTCTTTTCAACTTTTTCAATGGCACGCCCAAGATACTCTAACGATTGTCGATCGATTTCTCGATCGGCCGGAAAAATGTCCCAGCGCGAAAGTCATTAACGTCGGCTCGATGCGCCTTTCTGTCTCCTTATCCAGCTATTCGGCCTACGGCTTCAAGTATCACCTGGAGTCGCCCATCAGCACCTCGCAGCGCCGCGAGGACGACAGGATAACCTACATCAACAAGGGCCAGTTCTACGGCATCACGCTGGACTACGTGCCGGATCCGGACAAGCCGCTCCTAAAAGCGGGACAGACCGTCAAGGTAAGAAAGCTTCCTATACTATATACATGCACAGCTCTATATAAACATACATGCCGATTGCGGGGGGGATTCGTTGAGGCTGTAAGGAGAGAGCGAGGCGCGCTTCCGTTTTCAAGCCAAGCGCTCTCGACTTTTTCTCGAACGCCTCCCCTGTGGCCGCTTACTTGTGTAGATAAGCGTTCTGACGCCTGTGCGATCCAACTTTTTATGGAGCAACAATTTCTCGGACGGCTTTTTTTTCACTTGCCGAGTTTCCAAAGATTCTTGGTAGAGATTGTGATTAAAGATTCTTACGCGCGATATTAGCTGTCCCGTTTGTTCGCGCTGTTCGGGACACTGCTGCTTTGTGAAGGGATTTTCTTTTTATATTTATATACTTTTTTGAGCGTGCGTATTTAAGGTTTATTTTTACAGAATATTTAATTTTTGTTATTGAATAAAAGTCTAAACATAAGTAGGAAATTAAAGATACTTAGAATGCCTCATTATTGATTTGGCATAATTAATAAAGTTCCTATAAAACTATAACAATTACGAAAAAATCCGAAACTCATAACTAGCATACTGCGCATGCCAAGCCTAGCGAAAATTTATCTCCGACGATATCTCAGTAAGACATTTCTCTTCAAACACTCAAAATACTCAGCAATTAATCCCAAAAAAATCCAATTCCCCTTTTTGCTCGTTCCCAGAATGCTCATACCTCTCCGAGATTTCTCCCAACCCACACATCCCCAGCATGCGCCAACTCTCCCGACCTTAACAATTCAAATGGTCCCGCCTTTTTGCTCAGCCCCTCGGCGCTCTGCTCTCCTATAGATGTAAAACTCGCCCGGCTCGCAGCTATATACTTAGAACCGCGAAATCGCGCGTTCTAACGCTAGTATAGAAAAGGACGCTCCTATAGGGGCAGAGAGAAAAAGCAGCGGAATGAGGTCGTTTGTTCTCGCGACTCCTTGACTAGCGACTTTAATTGGCGGCTAAATGGCGTACCGTTAGCAATTTCCATTACGATAAAGCTCGCGCGCGCGACATTTTTCCTCGATTACGAGTTTGAGCAGCTTTCTTCTTCTTCTTCTACTAACGCCGAGCGCTCGACTATACCTACACAGCAGCAGCTTCTGTTCGCGGCGTTATATCACACGCGAACGGCCGAGTGGGGAGAGAAAATTTCCGAGCTTTGACCGGATGCTCGTCGAGTTTCACTGAGCGCGTACGTGCGACGAAATTTCAAAGAAAAACATTTTCCGCGAGAGAGAGGAGCACGTGCGCGCGCGCGCGCGCTTATTGACAATTTTCACTTCCTTATTTATCGCATTTAATTGAAGTGTGCTATCGCTCGCGAGCTCTGCCTTTTTCCTGCGCCCTCGCTGCGGCTTTTAAATGGCTGTACGCGCGGATAAAGTTGCCGAGTGTAATAAAACGTTGTATAATATCCTCGATAACAGCGCAGCGCGCGTGATTTCGTTTCGGTTGTAATAAATTAATCGCTTGAATTTATAACTAGTTTCCAATAACCGCTTGAAATGTATGGCGATACGCGTTTTTATCGCGAACGGTTATGTCTATAAAGGAATGAAATAAATATCGCTGCGACTTCATAATATTTGATTCATTTTATTGTGACTGTAAAGCTGGATTTTTCGTCGAGCCACTATCCTGTTGCCTTCTTTTTTCCACGATCCAAGAATATTTATAGCATTTCTCGTTTATAAATATTATTAAAAATTTCTAAAATAAGACCAAACAATCTCAAACTATCCATAATTTAAAAAAAGCAACCCCCCCCCCCTCCTCTATTTCCACCAGTCAAAAAATCAACTTCTGCCAGCAACCACAGCCCCACAGCTCAACGCGCCCGGGGAATTCTCTAGAATCGTCCCTCCTCCCCGCGCGCTCAACCCATTCACCCGAATCAGAAAAAAATTCCCGAGCTCGCCGGCACACGGCGGCGCAGGCTATATCGTCTTTGCACTTAACGGCCCCGTGAGCTCGCTGAATTCGCGCGTATCGCGTTGCCGTCGGCAGCGCGCGCAGAGATACGCGATACCGAGTCCCTCTCGAGCGAGCAAGGATGTCACCGTAGCTGTCTTTCTGCGTCTATACGCATACGCGCGCGCTGTCTCGGCTCTTTCCGTTGCGATAGCAAAGCTGCTTTCTAAGCTTTCGGATTTTATGTATATGGCCGCTGATAAGGGGGGTATTTATAGAGCTGTCACGAGGGGTGGGTAATGCGCTGCATGGTAGTGCCTTTCTTTTGGTCGGTTTGATGGATACGCAAATGGTTTTGGATGGGTTATCGCGTAGGTATGCGGAGATGGGTTGGGATAGGGTTTGAGAGTTTCTTTCTGGGAAGAAAGGGAGAGTGCAGTCGCGACTGATTAAACTCGGCTGTCTAAGCTCACGGATCTGAAATAATTAGTTCGGCTGGCAGAAAACAATATCGAAGCCATAAATTAGAATAACAATCAGCCCATAAAAACCCACGAGTTTGCAAGCGGTGCAAAATACGTATAAACTCGCATTCTACAAATAGCATTCATTAGATAAGACAGCAATAAACTCTAAATGGAATAAAAAATTAAAATCACTACTGCACAGCCCATTAACGCGCTCACCAAGTTATTAAAATATAAAAGAATCTCTCCCCGCAGCGATCGAATCGCAACACCTATAATCGGTTATGCGAGTCTCCTTTTGAAAGAGAAAAAAAAATAACGAGTAACAAAACCATCATCTTTTCTGTCTATCGTCGCAGAGCGTGGTTATGCTGATGTTCCGCGAGGAGAAGAGCCCGGAAGACGAGATCAAGGCGTGGCAGTTCTGGCACGGCAGGCAGCACTCCGTCAAGCAGCGTATACTCGATGCAGGTAAGCAAAGGAGAGAGAGAGAGAGAGAGAAAAAGAGACGCACAGTGCATCTAGCCGACAATGTGTATAACTCGACGCGACTGCATATAATTTCCGGATGTGAAATGGGAAAGAAAGCGCGAGCGCTTATATATTGTACAAAGACAAACGCGTTGCATAAAATATGCGTTATTAATCTTTGAATCGTCTCTTGTTCGTTTGCCCCCAAGTGCTCACGTGTACAGATCTCGAGGAGCTGAGAGGACGGATGGAAGGGTAAGATGGGATTGCCTTAGTCATTGATGTTGTCGATCTTTTTGTTCTTGTCGTTTCGATTTTTATTTATGTATGTTGGAAATTTACGTTTTCTGTTGGCGCATTTTTCTTTTTATTTTAAATTGTTGTTTTTATTAAATGTAGAATTTATAAATCTTTTTTATTATGCATTTTATTTAGCATGATATTTATGTTTCAAATTCGTATATGTCGAAAATAGATATGATGAAAATAGTATATAAATTTATATCCCCATAGCACTTTTTAGTATGTAATAAATTTAGCTTCATCGTACATGTTAACACGTTAGTTTAGCACAATAAAACGTAGCCCTGAATAAAATCGTGCAAAAATATCAAAAAGCACTTTTTATGTATTTACATATACGCTCAAGCTATTTGACTTCGTTGCAATACTTTTAATTTCCAAAACATTTTTACCAAAGCAAAATATTTCTAACTTTTGCAGACACAAAAAACAGCGTAGGCCTCGTGGGCTGCATCGAGGAGGTGGCGCATAATGCGATCGCCGTTTATTGGAATCCGCTCGAGTCGTCGGCTAAGGTGAGAGAAAAATGCCTCCATTGTATTATCATAAACTATTGTCTCTCGCTTTAATGTTATGCGCGACATTTTTTTTCAACTTTCATTTATATATACCACGGCTTCTTCCCCCAGATAAACGTCGCCGTCCAATGCCTCAGCACGGATTTCTCGAGTCAGAAGGGAGTCAAGGGTCTACCTCTTCACATACAAATCGACACGTACGAGGAGCCACCGCCTCACACTCACACCTACACGGCACCCACTCATCGAGGATACTGTCAAATCAAAGTCTTTTGCGATAAGGTGAACAATTTTTCAAAGGCATTTTAAATTTTTCAAATCGATTATTATACTAATACGAAAACAATTGTAGGGAGCTGAAAGAAAAACGCGCGACGAAGAGAGGCGAGCAGCCAAAAGAAAAATGACGGCGACGGGCCGCAAGAAGCTGGACGAGCTCTATCACGCCGTCACGGAGAGAAGTGAATTTTATTCAATGGCGGATCTTCACAAGCCCCCGGTACTATTCTCACCGCCGGCCGAACACTCCATCGACAAGGTAAATATTAAACCCGATAGCCAAGTATCAACCTTAAGTAGAATCAGCGAGAAATTCTTCAAAAATGTATTTGCAATTGTACGACTAAATTTACCAGCAGTCATTTTCGCTAGACATATGACTACTTGTAGCAAGTCGGTTGAAAAATTTTCTAAAGAAAGATAAAATTAACATTGATCAAGGGGTGGCCTCGGCTCGCCGCTTTTATTTCATGAAATAATAAGAAAAAAGAAGCAATGCAAGAAATATACATGTAGAATTCACGTTGCCCTGCTCTCCACGCCAAAGCGCTCCACTAACCGCAACTCCTATAACTTATGTTTAACAAGTATGTTTGATATAACCTTGAGTCGAGCATTAGAGCGATCGATTTTTGCATTGATACATTTAATGTCTATTTTATAGCTGTTATAGCGATACTCACTGATACTATTAACCTATTTCATTTAAATTTTCTTTTACAAGAACGTGGTAAAATTATGGTTTAATTTATATTCAAATTGAAGTTTATGTAACAAACAATTTTTACACATTCTTCAATTTTTTATTTCATTTCAAAGTTGAAAATTGTTTCCTCTCGCATTATTATCTAAGCTGCATTTTAATATTCTTTTTATTAAGATTTATAGGTATATGAAAAGTTTTTGTCTACTGATGACTAGTTGCAGTCTTTTTTAGTAATCTATCTCGCAATCGATGCGCTCGCTCGACTCGATTAAAGTTTAAATTTCTGTAAAAAAAATACAACGAGAAAAGAATGGTTTTCAGCTTATCATTTTTCAAAAGAATAATTGGGTTAATAAAATTACGTACAAGCTTTCAATAGAAACATGTTTCCAAAAGCTTTTGAAGCTTCAAAATATGTCAAACAACATGTTTTCATTGCAACCCTGTACGTATAATCAATCCAACAACTCCTTTGAAATCAACGAAGCTCCAAAAAATCTCTTTTCTCGCAGTAGAAATAAAAAAAAAAATGCTAAACAGTACGTAACACATATCTCTCGTTTGATCCTTACAATACAGTTCTCGACGATGGAGTTGTCGGGCTTCTACGGAGGCGGCGGCGGCGGGGGTGGCGGCGAGACCGACACCTCCTCGCTGAGTAACGGCGAGGCGGGCGGCCTCAAGGCCAGCGCGGCCGGCAGCCCTTACGCGCAAACTGGCTCCGCTGGCGGCGGCCGGCCCAGTCTGCCCGCCCTCAAGTTTCACAATCATTTTCCGCCCGACAATCTGAGCTCATTACACGACAAGAAGGACTCGCTTCTCATGCAGGTGCAGGAGCTCCAGGGCTCGGTGCTGCAGGGCGTGCAGCCGAGCCTGGCAGCTGGACAGCTAGTTGGTGGCACGGTGGGCAACAGGCTACACATGCAGCCCCACATGCGCGGCACCAACGCCGAGGAGAGGGTCATGCTCTACGTCAGGCAGGAGTCCGAGGACGTTTACACGCCGCTGCACCTCGTGCCGCCCAGCGTCCAGGGATTACTCAATGCTGTAAGGATTTCATTTTTTTAGTTTTTTATTTGCTGCTCTCTGTACGCGACTTCGTTCTGTGAGGGAGATAGTTTCTTAGGGGGGAGTATATTTGTTGCTCGAAATGAAATTTTTTATGAAGTATTGGTATGTAAATTCTTCTCAGTTATATAGTTAGGCAGATGAAATCGCGAATTCTTGAGTATCTATAAAAGTATAGTCGGATATATTCGAATGCTAATGAAACTCCTGCTAATTGTTGAAAGATTAGCAAACGCAGTTTTTTCTTAATTAACTCTTTCTTTGATGTATAGTTATGAAAATGTTACGTATATATGCAACTTTTTATACGTGTACATTACTAATTCATAGCATAAAGCTATTTTTTCTAGTTATATCACGCGTTCTATTTTTATCAAATAAAAGTAAAGAAATCACTGATAAATAGATTGATATTTGAATGACTTGAATATTGAATATATTTCTCTTACCTTTACATATAGTTTCTATAGTTACAACTTTCAATTATGAAATTAAAAATTTTAAGATTAAAACTGACAATACATCAAGAGTTGATGAGAAGTCTATCTTGTATTTATATGCTATATTTGATGAATTTATTATTTCAAGCACTACTTCTGAAATTTCTTTGATTCGTATATTACGTCTATATAGTAACTTATTTTAATTAGAAGTCGTGCTTCAAAATCATCTGTACTTAAACTTTCTTTTACTTTTGCTAGGTTAACGAAATGCAAGGCCTCGACTTTTCAATCGAATAGCAGTTTACTTTTACTTTCTTACTTGATTTATTCTTTAAGTTTTCTTTTCAAATCAATATAGACCTCTCATATGAAAGGACGGGTCATCAAAACTTTTATTAATTTATTATGTACTTTTAAAAATCTTATTAAATAATAGCTTGTAAAAAGTCATAAAGGAAACTGCTTAATATACTCTGCACAGGGGACTTCAGGGCCTTATATCGGAGTCTGATGTACTCTTCAGATCTCTCAACGCAGAACATTTAGGTAATTTCCTTTATGATTTATTAAAGATTTTGTTTTAATAAATTAACACGATCTTTTTATAACTTTATATGTCTATTAACATAGAAAATTTTAAGATTTGATGACACGTTTTTTCATCAACATACATTTTAGTTGTTACTTTTTCAAACCGCACCTTTTCGACCTCTTTGCAATTGGTTGACCTACATCATGATGCATTTAACAAAATAAACATATCGCACAGCCAATGCACAGAGAGTAAAAGTTTCAGAAGAACCAGTCAAACACGCAGAGTGATACGTATCCATGCATGTTTCCGCTATGTACACTCACTCCGCACAAAACACGTCGCGCTTCAATAATTTATTAATAATCCAATCACCAGCTCATTCGCTAATTAATTATTAATGCGCATGCATTTATATCCCGCTGGGCCCTTCATCATTAATCGGTCACGTGCCACCAGAGCAGCTCAATCGAGCTATATCTACTGATTCGATATATAATATTTTGGTAGACACAATCTTACATACATATGGAGGCCTGAGAAAAAAGTGGAAAACAAATTACCTAATCAAATTCTTTCGATTTTCACGCGAGCTCTTTCATTTTTTTGTTATTGTGAGAACAAAAAATGCAAATAATTGAGCAAAATTCGAAATCTTCAATCTGTTCAATCATACTTTTTTATTATTCTTCTATCTGTCTATACGCGTCTATTCTTACTTGCTTCAAATAAACGATGCTTCTGTAAAAATAAAAGATTATAAAAACGCATTAAGAAAAACAATAAAATAAAATAGTGGCACCGGCAAGGAAGAAGAACCAAAGCACCACTGTCAAAATTCTAATGTTCTACTTTTTTCTATTTTACAGATTGAGTCAAAGTACAAAATTGCATCCTCGAGTATTAATAACCTATATCGCAAAAACACAAAGGGGTAAGTTTAGTAGAAAGAGTCATCTTTACTACTGCATGCGTGTCCACTCGTTCGCTTTAGCTCTCTCCTCTGCAATTCCATTATCCGCTCAATAATACTTTTTTTTAACTCCGTTCTCCGTTTGTACTTGATGGTAGCACTTTACCTCTTTCTCTCTTTTTCTCTCAGACTTTCGTGAATTTGCGCGCCTGCATGCCAATGTGTCTTGTCACATCTCTCGCTTTTTCCGTTTCTTCGGCACTTTTCATTTTTCCTTTACTTGCTGTACGTTTTAACATACTACTAATCTTCTCTGTGTACGTTAAGGCTGGCACGCCAACGAACTCTTAATTTGCCTTGTGCTCACTTTTGTTACACATACACACACGTTCACACGTATCACAATTTTCTGAAATCCCTGTATGAAAGTTTTCTGCCGTACCAATTTTGAAGCTCGTTATTAAAATACTTTTATCATGGTTGTCTTTTACAGTAATTTTATGAATTTTTAAATATTTTCTTAAAAAATAGAAATGATATTTGTAAATGTAACGTACTCTCTTTATCTAGTAAATGAAAAGAAATGTTTTAAATTTAATTTTATATTTAATAAATATTACTGTTGTTTCAATTTTTAATAATAAGATTTTCAAAGTTTGTTGATTAATGAACGAACTTTGACTCGTCTTTGTAACGTGTAACGTTAATAATGACATTGGCAAATATGAGCTTCGAAAAGGCAGTGCGACATTCCTGCACGTACTTTTGACTCGTCTGTCCATATATTTGCTGCTCCGTTCAATACGTGCATACACACGTACATTCAAATTAAAAAATATGATAGTATTCAAAGTAGTTTGATTTCTTGATCTACTGAGTTTTATTCTTAATACTCTGAATGAAATAAATTTATAATATTTTTATCAATTTTCTATTTGTATGACTCAACGTGTCTATTTTATTTTCATAATCACTTTTTTTAAGAAAGGAAATAGATAATATATCTTTTTATAAAAATATTTCTATCAGAGTAAAATTTAGATATAATTTTCTTACTATCGAATGCTTTAAGCAAAATTTTATTATTTTCATATTTATACCAAGCTTTTTAATTACACAGTTGAAAATTAACATAAATAAATCTGAATTTACATAAAATTATCCTAGTTTTCTGTACTACGAAAATTTTCAACTGTGTACATTAATGAAACTGGAACAAAAAATATTTGAAACTTTATTTAACACAATCCTTTTTTTGCATCTCCTCTGGCCCACCAGAATTACAGCGAAAATTGACGACGACATGATCCGCTACTACGCCGACGAGGACCTGTTTCTGCTGGAGGTGTCGCACTCACGACTGACGCCTGAGCAGCAGCAGGAGCGTTCCGGGCGTTCGCCCTCTGATCCAGGCGACGCGCTCGAGCCCGGCTACGACGTCACCCTCATCGAGGTGCCCATCAGTCCGCAGCAGGGCCTAGCGTCCGCATCGCCCCACCAGACGGCCGTTGTCCAGCATCACGTCGCCGCCACGTGAGCTGCAGATCCCTGAAAGCGATCATTGGATTTTTCTCGTTTTACGTTTGCTTAAACTGCGATGTGCGCTGAGAGATGGAAGGGATATGAATCCAGAGAGGACTAGAGCGCGGAGAAGAATAGCTTTTGCCAATGGCGGAGTGGCCTTTTTCTCCCTGTACATGAATGACGGTGTCACTTTGACGAAATGTGCAAGCTTTTGACGCACTGAGAAGGCACGAAAATTTATGTAGATTTAGATAGGGTTGATGAAGTGAGACTTAAAGAATATAAAAACAAAGTATTTGTGTTATAAAATTGATATAGATTACATTGAATATAATCGTGTATTGGCAAATGTGGCTTCAGACACAAAACAAAGGGGAGTTGCTCAATACCTAGTGAAATAATAAAATGAAAATTTTCTGTATAAATATTTTATGTTTAAGTTATAAATAATATGAAAATATAAATTGTACAATGAATATTTAGTGTTTCTATAGAAAAAATTAAATCAATGATAGATATTATTCTTGAATGCTGTAACTAACAATATTTGTTTATTTTTAGCTGTATGATAAATGAAGAGCTATTAATTGTTTCTTATTATTAATTATAAATTGTAAATATTACCAAGAAATTAAAAAGAGGGTTATTAAATTTGTCAACATTTCTTTAATATCTCACTTTTTCAATATAGTTTGAGTTGCGATATTTTATCTCAGTGTAATGATATACAAGCATTTTGTCATAGTAACTAAAATTTCTGTTATCGTAACAAGACTTTATCACTGGCAGGACATTTTGTTATCCAAGAATTTTTTCTCGGTGTATATAGTACACACCGACGGTACTGTGTTTATTTTGTTTTTTCTTTTTTATTATTATTAATTATTAATATAATTATTATAGTTATTACGAAAGAATAAAAGGCGCAACGCCCTTTGATAAATCAAAATATATGACGACTGCGAAACTATCGCTTTGAGTGTTTCAGTTTCATGTTTATTTTTGTTAAGATGCACGTATGACGTATGCATGCTGATAATGATGTATCTGAGGCGACCAACACGATATCTATTTTAATTATTATATATATATACAATTATAGAACTTGTTTACTCAAATGTCAGAAAACAGATCTATCGCTAGTTTTATATATATATATTTGTATGTTGTGTGTATACAATAAGGGAAAAGAACTCTAACTGCGGCAATGTGACTTAAAAGATGGTGAGAGGAGTTCATCAAAAGATAAAAAACAAATATATGAATAAGAGATAAATATTGTTTCTATAATTAAGCGTGCGCGCGTGTAACTTTTGAGTTTAACTCAAAGTAATTAATGTGAACTATATAATGAGAATTATATGTACGTATAGCGAGAAGCGAAAAATGTTTAAAATTTAATAAGAGGAGTTATGATGAATAAGAACGATGATATTAATCTTTAAAGATCGCATGGCGTGCAATTTTTGAAGCGCTGCTTTGAGAATGGCTTTATATTGTGAAGAATGCAACGACCTTAGTCTATATTCTGTTTTGACGTTTCACGAAATATTACATCTCATACCAATCGTACATTCCATAATTTTGTCAGTGTGAATCTTGCCATAATAGAAGAAACAAAGAAATGGAGCAAAGAAGATATAGTATATAAAAGGAATGCTCACATATATGTATCTTTTTTATTCAGTTATCACCTCACGGAAAATGCGACTTTTCATAGGTAATCGATTAAATCAATTACAATGCATATCAAAGCAACGATCAAAATACGCTTGTAAAATGCATATTATACTATTGAGTACTATATTTTGTTACATTTATTATAGTTATTAATATAATGATATTGATTCTATCGATACAAAAGGAAAGAAAAACTACGTAATGCGTACATTGTTATTTTTATACATACAAAAGGGATGCGAAGAATCGAAGAAGACAATAAAGAATTGTGATCGTGAGTGCGCGAAAGGAAGAGTGAAAGTAAAAGAAAAATAATGAGCGAATGAGAGAGCTTGGATAATTGGCGTTGGTCCATGACATTATTATAATTATACAAGCGCGAAAGGCGTCAAATCGTTTATCAGGCGAAAACCTCGCCCTCTTGCGGTCAGCCATTTTTTTTCTATTGCTACTTCTATTACTACTATCAGTTAATTTTAAATAATAATTAAAGGCAAGATAGTCTTGCGCCACGAGGGAAATGTGTGTATGTTCGCCTCACATCTGTTTTTATACATAAACTTCGATGCATTTGCGTGAAAGGGCGAAAGAGAAAAATTATGTAAATTAAATCATTGTTATATTATATTTTCATCGATCTCGTGCAGAACTTTGACGGATATTTTTTATTTCGGCTTTTAATGTACATTTAAAACAAAAACTGAAGAACAGTAAAAAAAATTTCCTTCAAAGATCTATTATTAATTATATATATTGACGTGTAAAATGATGTTTACGGTTCGGTGCGAGAGTCGCGTAGACAATAAAGGCCGGAAATGAAATTTTTATTCCAATTCTGCACCGCGAATCGCTTTTATAATTTTTTTCGCGCAGATCCTCGTGGTTTTAATGCGAGGCCTGTTTGCATATCGTTGACCATTATAAGTGCATGCCACGCACGATCGGTTTCCCCCTTACTTTTTCCTCAATCCCCTCCCCCCTCTTCTCCCCCTTTCCAAAAAGAGAGTATACAGAAATGAAAATGATCCCGCCTTCCCGTTTCCCCACTTAGACTTAGATACTTCGTTAGATTGTACACCCTTACGTAGTATGCGGTTAGAGTTGCTGATATAGTCGACCGATCGGTTCGCGAAAGCGTGCGATAAAGAAAGGTTTATAAGAAAATTTTGTCAAATGTTACGTCGCGACGTCTTGCCATCGTGAGATTGTGCCAGAGGTGATATTATATTATTACGATGTTTATTGAAACAATAAATATTATATTAGTACGTTTTATAAATTACCAACACTTCATTATTGTGATTTAAGGAGTCGCCTTTCCACATCCACTTCCTTCTGCGATACGCCTCATTTTTTTTTCTTGTTTACAAATCCCACCGATGGAATGTCATGTATATGCAGGGCATTACAGTTAAATATGACGCAGAGCCAGAGTTTCGAGCATTCGTTTAACTCATTCATTATCAGCCCGATCGTTACAAGTTTCATCAGCGCGCGTTAACGCATTTTGCGAGTAAGCAATATATTACGTGTATCTCCGAAATGCGCGCAATATTTCAAGAAACCGAGATAAGCAGCCAAAAGAGACAATTATCATACTCGTTAAAGTGTCATTCAACCGCAACTTTTTCTCCGCCAAGCGAGAGCCGAGAAAGAGAGAGAAATAAAAACTAACAGCACCGCCGGAGGACTCTTAAATCACAGCTGATTTTCCATTAGCAACAGTATCAATAGAAGACATAAGTCGTGAAACTAGTCTTTTAGATCGAAGAACGCGCGCGCGCGCTCGCTAGCTCCCCTACAGAAAATATCCAGTCTACGCGTATACGTTTTTGCGAGAAACGGCACGCGTTCGTCCTTTCGTTTTTTCTCGGAGGAGCCGCTACCGATACACATGCGCGCGCAGTAGCCGGGCAGCAAAAACCAGTTTCACCGATGCTTCTCTCCACCTTGGGGTTCTTCGTCTCGATTAGCCGCAGGGTGGAAGGAGTTTCGTATCCGGCGCGCTAAATTAACGGCTTGCGCGCGCGCTGCAGCTGAGCCGCAGCGTGGACCAAGAAAATCGACGGCGATTGTGAGGAACGAGAAGGAGATCTTTAATTGCAAGGCGGGAGAGTAAATTTTGCCCTCTCTGGGATTACGCGCTCGTTTTCTGGGCATTTATTTTTTCGCTTTTTGGGGGGAGCTTTGATTGTAGAAATCGGGGGAAGTAGAGTTCTGTTATTATTTCGTTGAGATATTCTTATTGCAAAATTTTTCAGCGATGAAAGCACGTTACTGCTGCGGCAAAAATTCTTATGACAATAATTTTTTTCAATGTGCAAATAATTTTTAAATTATACCGCAAAGTTTGTAAATTTATGTCTGCAGATAGCTGATTAAATAAAACAAGGCAAGGCCATTTTTGAAAAAGCAATGAAAAAGATTTTTATTGAATAATAATGATAATGATGATGTAATTTAAGTTAAATCTTGATTTAATTAACATAAATAAATAATATGATAACATAATATGATTATAATTTTATTAACGCTAATCTTTTATAAAGTGGCCTTTTAGAAATTAGAAATGATGATGAAAAATTAGGTAAAATCTATTTTAAAATGCTACAAAAATACCGTTAGCATTCTTGACCCTTATTATTAAGGAAAATAATTATCACTTCAGATCCCAGAAAGATAAAAAAAAAGCTGACGTGAATAAAACAAACATATTATAGTAACAAAGCAAAATTCAGGTTTACTATTACAACTACGAAAAACCTAGCTTTTACGAAATCGAATGAAAGTTCTTTCCCGCAACAGTGACTAGTCAGTGACTCATAATAGTTTTTTACAAATTAAGTAATAATAATTTCCTCCAATATAAATTCTTACGAGGAATATCTCGAACTAGTGACTCAAGTTTTCACTTTTTACTCGACTAAAGTCCAATCAATAAAATATTGTCAAGGCGCAGCCAATAAATATCCTCTTTGTGATTCATGAGTGGCTCCTTATTAAAATTTAAAGTACGTCTTCTGGCACGTTGACCTCTTTCGACTGGAATTTCCCCCAACGCGCCTGCTCTACATTTAATAGATGCAAACACTTTAGTTTTTTCTTTTTAGAAACTGTAACATACATTTATGAGAGAATTTACAAGATTATTTTCCATCAAATTAATAATTATATTATAAATTACATTGAAATTAAGTGTGCCAATACTGTATACATTCAATAATGCGATTCAAATACAATTCAAAACCTTATGGTGATAGATTTTAGAAATGTTAATTTTCAATTAGTGACGCAAATTTATTTTGAATTTCATCATTAGATTAACATTTCCGTATGCTAAAACTTATTAATTATTATTATTGCAAACGTAATAAAAGAGACATATCAGTATCGTCGCTCGCTCTCGCAGATCCCGACAAGCGAAACACAAATACAATATTCCGCAATTAAAAACACCCGGATAATTCAGTTACATGAATCCAAAATCAACCCGCACAATAAAAATAGCCCTGAGCAATGAAAAACTCGTTTCATAAGCCTCTATCCCATAACCATAAATAAACACCGATCCTCAAATTCTCAAACACGAACCCCCCCTGTGCGAAGCATCGCGATTCCCGAAATCTCGAAAAATGCCCGCTAAAATTCCACAGCGAGCCCGCATCGAAATCCTACCAAAAAAGCATCTCTCCCGTCCTTCCATCCCGTAATCCCTGAGCCCTCTTCCCCCCTTACATCGCCGCGTCCTTTCCAGCCTTTCATTTTTCGCCGCGTTGCTCCCGCGCCCGCTGAGGAAGCGACTCGCGCGCCAAAGTATATATATATACAGCTCGCGTCTTACACGCGCGGCTAAGTATATACATAGACGTAAGCGTGTATATACGTATATACAGAGCGCGGTGGCGAGGCCCGATAAGCGATGCAGGCCGCGTATCGACGCCGATCTTAATGGGCCGCCTGCGAGCCCGGCAGTCCACTTTGAAAGACAGAGACGGACGCCGGCAGCGGATCGCCGCTTTCAAAAGGAGAAGGAGCGAAAATGAAAACGCGCGCGAACACGAGAGAGCGTATAGTGAGCGAGAGGCGAGAGGAGAGTCGAGAGAGCGACCTTGGCGGGGCCACTGGCCCTAACTTCGCTGTATTATTTATGATAGCATTTCGCGTTTCGGCAGAGATAACGAGGCCCGCACGCTGCTTCTCTTTGGGATTTCGGGCTACGGACTCTCCTGTGAGGATGTGTGCGAGCGAGAATTGGCCGAGCTGGTTCGCGGGTGGTACAGGCGGAGGATTTTGTAATTTTTCGGAATGACCCTTGTTGCGGAATGTTGTTTTCGAACTCTTTATGTGTAGATATATTGAAATTTTAATTTTCTCGTTTTATGGGTATGATTGGGTTTTGATATGTCGTACTTTGGGGGATTTTGATGATTGATCTGTTTCGACATCGCGTACGGAGAATGGAAGCTAGATGTTTTTCGCGCGAGGCTCTTACAACAGATGTATTCCTCTGAATTATTCAATTAGTAAAAACGGACGAGTTTGGTCAGACAAATCACTTACACGGCTGACCCACTAATATAATCGTTTTAAACGGAATCTATCTTATCTAGTGAAACCCAGATTTTTAAACCATTAATAACAAAGCTACCTATAGATTAGCGAAAATTGAAGCTAACTGTTCTACGGACAAGCATCAAGCCCGGCACTTAATAAAAACCGTAATAATAAAGATCTCTTGAAATCCGTCGAGGACCTCGCGCCAAATCGAGGTCCAGCCGTGCCAAAGGAGATTTAAGGAGTCCGTATAGGTTCAGTGACACGGCCGCCCTGCTCCGAGAAGCGTACGAGAACAAGTTTACTATGTACACACGCGCTCGACGAGGCTCGCACATTGTTCAAGAGGCGAAGAAGATCGAGCGCCGAATCGCGATCACCGATAGCGATCCGGTTCAAACGGTAAAGCCTAGTTCTTTTTTTTTTCATAATTCTCAGATCGAACTGAGGGTAAAAAAAAAAATCATGGATTTGACCTGAAATCTGGGAGAGGACTGACGAGGATTGACATTTCTTAGATGGGACAAAAAATGGATCTATCGGGTAGATCTGAGTTGTGGAGAAAAATTAGATGCGCGCGTGTAGGCAGAGATGGAAAATACCAAAATAAAAATAAATAAAAAGTTTAAGGAGTCGTGTCGCTCGATATTTTTTTGCGAGATCGTTGTTTCATTTAGTGGCGCTGAGTTGAGAGGAAAAAATTGATTAACAGACTGATAAAGTTTGCGCTAATATTTTACTGACATATGAAATGTTCTTTTTATATGAATAATTAAAAAAAGTTTATTGAATTATTATAAATATTCATTCGATATTGATGTATGTATGCGTGGTGACTGGATCGCTTAACATTACCACATTTTTGCGGCCAGACAAAAGACAACGGGCAAAAATAAAAGAGCAAAATAACGCCAAGCATTTGAAACAATGAGGAGTAAAAATTGTATGTATAATAAGATCAGTCAACGGAATATCCAGTTTTAGGAGCGCAGTTAAACTTGTCGTAATTTAAAGAAATAGCAACACGTTTTCTGGCATATTTTTGGTAGACTAGTTTCTAATACTTTCTTACAACTTTATACACCACAAAATTTCTCTTTAAGAAAAACTAAAAATAATCATATGTGTAATCAAGGCTAATTTGTACCACGTAAATTAGATTTTTAATTAATGTTTTATAAAAAATGTTCACTATAAAAAATTACAAAAAAAAATTAACAATGTAATTATGTTTTATAACTGTAAACATGATTTTTTTTATACCAAACATTTTAGTTGTAGACTATGCAAAACATATTTTTCCGAACGAATTTCGTAATATTTTTATACTGTGGAATTTAGAACGAAAAAAAAAACGATGCACTTCTCTCGTTCATGTTTTGACGAAGGTCCTAAAAAGTCGGAAAAATATTTTCGAGTAAGAATAAGTCCGGTTTGGCGGGTTGGTTTGACTTCGTTTTTATCGATCATCTGTTCCTTTCAGAGTTACATGAAAAAACGAACATAAAAGAACGGGCTTCGGTCAAGAAACTTTGGCGAATTTGCCTGGGCCCTCCTTAAAAGTTAAATTCTCGCGCAACAAGTGATTCGAGGGTGTCTTTTTAACATTGATATATTTTTTTTAAGGTCCTTGTCAGGCTATAAAACTGCACTCAAATAATTTAAATTCTTTTACGCTATAACATATCGCGGCATATTAATAAAAACGTTATTTTTAGTGCAGTTTCGTGAGAATGAATTATAAGAAGATAAATTTTGCGGTGCACTGAAGTAGATATGGGAATGCATGGGCCAGACATTTCAGAAAATGTAACTAAATTTTTTATCCAGACAAGATAACGGTCAAAACTTTTAGCAATAACAATCTATAAAATAAAAGGTTCAATTGCTTGTTTTTCTTTGATATTTATAGTGTTCATTTATTATCAGAAGTTTCACTGTGAAGAAAATGTAAAAGAAAAAGAAACCGCCACGACAATGTAATTTTTTATAGAAAATGCTATGCAGTTGTATTTATGAGCGAATTATGTTAATATTTGAAAGCGATACTATTAAAATTCAAAATTAAACTGCAATATTAAAAAGAAATAATTGTCCGTAACTAATTATTGCTCATCATAAAGCTAAAGTTACACTATTATCCTTTGTATAGTAGGCAAAAACTTGTTCTTTTATTTTTGAATGGAAATATGTAAATTTTGATGCGACTCTCTGCTGGAATAATTATGCGAAGAATAAGAAAAGCGCAAACTTTAAAAAAAAACTATCGCGCTTCTCGATATCTGATATATAAAAAATCCAGTCACCATAATTTAATTTTTTTTTAATCAATAAAGCTCTGCTTCTCTCTTATATATAAATTTTGAAAAACTTCTTCTACGGCGTATTATTGCGATCAGGCCAAAGAAGAAAAGAAGAAGCGCAAAATTGAAAAAAGTGCACTCGCAACTGTATACTGGCTGCGAAACCGCAGGTATGTCGCATACTGGGATTTTCCATGCCATAATAAATAACACTTTTTTTGTAAGTACGGCGTATTCGTATGTATAGAGCGCAAAAAACTCCTGTTTCATCGATGAGGTGAACAAGAAAGGCGCGAAATTTAAAAGTGGGCTATTCTTTGCTGCAGCCGGACCTTGAAATTAGCATTTCATATCGGGCCATAATTCACCGGATTCCCAACAAACAGCATCCCTTTCCCTCGCAATCAAACAAAAATCCCAGCAGCACGCATAAACTCTGCAAATGACGGACGTCCCCTAAAGGGTAAAAATCGGCAAATCCCAAAAAAGCTGTCACTCTGCATCTGGTAATTCCAGACAGGCCTCGCTTCTCCCCCTCGTTCCCACACTCACTAAAATTCCGCGCCCCAAAAAAGCCATATCGCATATCGCGCCTTTCCATATATACGCATCGAGGCAGATATATCCGCGATCGAAAAGTGGCAAATTGCCGTGATCGGCCGACAAATCCGGCCTATCTTCATTAGCGGCGTGTATACATGGAAGTGTACGCGCGGTTTACGTCAGAGCGCGAGCGCGGAGAGCTTGTAGTCGCGTGAAACGTGACAGCTGCATCCTCGAGAGCCGAGCTGCACGCGAGTCTCACGGGCAAGTTCACGGCCGCAGCCTCCGAGAGCCCCGCGATGCCTATACCCAAGGCCAATTCGCTCTCGGGAGCTATGTTAATGCCCTTCTGCCCGACGCTCGCGCGCTCGCACAGGGGGGAATATAAGTTTTCTCTCTGTCTCTGTTTCGCTCATTCATTTTCATGGGTGAAAACTATTTTTGGATCGATATAGCTGGTCTTTTGAGTTTGATTTTGTTTCGTGTTTACGATGTTTACTGTGATAATGAGAGGCGAGTTGGGAGGGTTGTTGGCTGATTGGATATGCTGAATGCTAGAGTGTTTGTTCTTCCATGGATGTTATTTACTTTTTAATGATATTTTTAAATTAGATGATAAAATATTGAACATTTGAAAAGATTCATTAATAATTTAGTTTTAATGGTTTAAAAGACACTTTTAAAGTTATTTCATTTTAAATTTCAAATTTTTAGAATATTTTTTAAATTATCTCCATGTTTGTATTATACAAATTGATTATGTCAATATTGCTTTATTGATTCAAAGTTTTAAAAAAATGTTTGAGTATGCAAAAAAATTGTATGAAAGAAATTAGCATACAGAGAGTCATGTTTTAGTCAGACTCGTTAAAAGAATCAGTTTTCTGTTCAATACAATCCCGTTACTTCTCAAAAACTGATTCACGTACTTCTATAAAAGAAGTTAAAAAAACCAATACGGTTAAAGACTTTTTCAACGTTCATAACGCCAAGGTGCGCACCGAATAGTGATTTATCCTAATCTATTCATCTCTCTGAGTGAAAAAATTTGCATAATCTATTGCAAATCGAGATAAATCTATCAAATTGTCATCACCTACAAGTTATATTAATTCCATTTCTCGCGTCCTGAATAGTACGGTCTATTTTTTATTTTGCATTAAGTATAAAGTTGTGGAAAGTTTTAGAATAAAAGTTAAGCAGAGGGATTGATTTTTTTTAAACGACTAAGAAAACGGATTATAGTAATTAAATAAAAAATATATAATTCATAAGTATTACTTGGAAAATTACGATAGAGACACTTGCTTATCTTCATTATACAATTTTCAATCAATTATAGAAACATTGTACTAATCCTGCAAAATGTGCCATAAATCCAAACAAAATCTTCAGCGCGGAAGTAGCCAATTTTCCAAAGCAAACGAGAAGAAAATCGAAAAATAAAAAAGCAACAATTTCCATAAAATCGACACAGGATGCAAAAAGTTGCACTGCATATAATAACTGTACTGCAATCAGCTCAATTGACAACAAGATTCACCCATCCCTAAAAGAAAACGTTCTCGCAAACTCGAGCAAGATACAGAGCAGAGCTCCATCGACAGGCGAAGACGAAGAGAAGGGAGCTGCTGAAAGAACGAAGAAGAGCAAAGATAAAGAAGAAGAAGGTATAGCTGCGGCGCAGAGTCAGAGAGCGGGGGAAGGGCGAGCCCGTTATAAAGCTGGCGACTCGCGTATTCGTCGGCTTAGGCGCGCACGCACGCCAGTGACGACCGGCGCCGGTGACGAGCACCACTTCTTCTTCGGTCTCGGAAGGTCCCGTTTTTTTTTTCTCTCATTTTGCTAAATAGTGATTTCGGCGCTCTCGTAAGAGAGACGTGTATACGCAGTGAACGCATACATTATACCTTGTTAGGCTGAGATTGATGGTTTTGTGCTTGATTTTCGAATTAATTTTTCTCGGAGCGATTCGAAAATTCGGCACAAAAGCGTGAGTTGACGGAGGATTGTGAGGGAGGAGGTTGTAATTGTTGAATGAATTTTGTTCAGATTGAAACGGTGAGAAGCTTGAGGATCGGAAGATTTTGAGGATTTACCATGGGGAAGATCGCGATACTAGGAATCGCGAGTTTTCTTCTGCTCGTGGTGGGATGCAACAGCGCTGAGGTTGAGGCTGAAGATGACGCCGTTGTTGTTGAAGGTAAATTTATTATTATTATTATTTTTTTTTTTAATCTTGTTGGGTAGTAAAAATTACACTGTTAGATTATTCATTGAATTTAATGTACACGTACTGGAAGAAACATTATTGATAGGTACAGGAAATAAGATTAATTTTAATGTAAAAATATATTAAATACATACTATTTACATTTCATTTGTTTTAATATATGCATCGAAAAATTAGCCTCTAGTAAATCTACATTATTAATTTTAATGTGGAAACATTAAACAGTGTGTTTATTTGAAAACAATTAAAAGGCAACTCCTAATTTTTATAATTCACAAAAAATCCGCTTACTAAACTTCCGTCTCTCGTCAATGTCCAAATCTTCTTAGGACTAACAAGCAGGATAATTCGAAGCAACAAAAAAGCCCAAACTCTCGTCACTTACTCCTCACGCGACCGCTATCCCGTTTTGCATTACAATAGAACATCACCTATACCCACCAACGCATTGCAAAACGTGCGCCCTTGATTTCACAACTCCATAATCCAACTATCTCTCCGCACGCACAGATACCTACATTTCATAATACAAACAAGCTGCATCCTTTCGCAAAAAAAATGTAAAATGAAGCCAGCGGTAGGTATATAAGAATACGAGGAGCGCGCGGAAATTCCATTAGCGGAGCCGGCAGAGCGCAGGTATGCAACGCGCGCCGGACGGTCAGCGAACTCTCGGGGCGCTCTTCGCTTGTGTATATGGTATTACGTTAACCGCGCACGGACTACTGTCACGCGCAGGTGATTGGCTCTATTGTGGCCGGGTGTAGTTCGCGGAAAAGTCGTCTTCGATCGGGCCCCGGTTTTTTTGACTGGCCGAGATCGGTTTTGTGATCGGTTTGCCTGCTTTGTTGCGGCCGATCGTTTAGATCGTTTGGATCGTTTTATGAGTGGATTCGTTTGCGTTGAGCGAATGTGTACGGCTGTTTTTGTATGAGGAAAATTTTAGGACTCTTGTTAGATTAGAAATGGTATTAAGAATGGTTTTTAAATTACTTTATAAATGTTTTATTTATTACGGCATTTTATGGATTTTTTTTGGAAAAATAAAAACCCCAAAATGTTTTTTTTAGAATTTATTTCAAAATTTATTTATATAAAATTTAAAAAATTCCAAACATCTATTGAATAGTTTTGAAATATTTAATATCTAATCAGATTAATCAATCTTTAAATTAAAATATCTAATTATTATCAAAAAAATCTCTCGGATTAGTTATTATGACAAATGAACAATATTATTTTTTCCACTCATACACTTTTAAACAAAAATATCAGAAACTAATGTACATCGTATTTGTTTCTTATCCGTTAAAACTTTCCTACAACTAATTTCATTATCACCCGGGCAATGAAAAAAATATTATCATTAAACGACACCTAACAATCCATTAAAACTAACGGCATTTTCCGACAATCAAAACTATCAAAAATCCAATCAAAAAACAATCGGCAATCCAAAATCCTCAAAACCACTTATCAATCCCTCAACTTGCAGCCCTCCCGGACAGCGCGGTATCACCGCTGAGCCCATCAGTGCGAGGCGCTCGTCAGCTGTTCAGCCAGCGCGGACCCTGCCTATCATCAAAGGGTGAAGTAGGCAAATGCACCACCTTCAAAGAATGCTACCCCTACTTCAAAATCCCGGACCTAGGTGCCTTAGACGGCTGGGTACTCGGTATCTATGATACCTGCAGCTACGAACAGGAAGACGGTAGGCTGGCCTTCGGCATCTGCTGCGCCGATCCACCCAAGCTGCCTCCGAGCTCGGAGGATCCTGGCAACGATGCTGCTGGAGGGCCGATCGTTGAGGAACCTGATGTGCAGAATGTGAGTTTGATTTTCTTTTGTTTTATTTCATTTTTGTTGATGTGTTATTTGGTATTTTGTAATGCACGAGTATATCCAGTATAAAAATTTATCTAAAGATACTTCTTAATTGCATAGCTATACATAAAAAAAAAGTTTAAAAAATCTTGTTTAAGAATTGTCAGAAATTTAAAGAACGAGATATTTTCAAGTAATTTTTGAAGCATTTTACAGTTTACGACTCGAGTTTTCTTTATTTATGTCTAGATTTTAAAGTGCGCCTGTTGCCTCAAGCGCATTGTTGAAGTATCACATGAAAATATAGTTACAATCGTTAAAAGTAGGCAATTTTTTGAAAGACCAATAAAACAGATTTAAAATGTTTTAAAACTTTCAAAAATTTCTTTATGTTCCACATAAACTCCAGAACGTACAAAACTTTACCAACACTTCGATCCATCAAAACATCAAAGCACTTCGTAACCCAATCCGTAATAGTCTCGTTACAACAACGCTTTCATCGTAAACCAAATTCAACTAAAATAAAAAAAAAATCTTCAAAACCACGCAACCCAATTAACCCATCTCAATCTTCCCAAAATCAGGACAACCAGCGCTACGACGGTGTATGGCCGCCCCCATTACCGACCCACCCCCCCAACCATACCATCCCTCCCCTCCCAACTCACCCGCCCGGCCACGGCATCAACCCTGGCGCCCAGCCGCCCAGCTACAAACCTCCTGTACCGACGACCCAGCGGCCCTTCACTACCTGGCCCACCAAGAGACCCGGCTCCTTCCCGACGACTTCTCGGCCTACTCCACCAGCTGCCGTAGTGCCAGCGGCGCCTCCACCTTTCCAGCCGTCTTGCGGCGCTAAAAACGACGACCAGCGTATTGTCGGTGGCATCACTACGGCCCAGGGCGAGTGGCCCTGGATTGCCGGGCTCTTCAACGCCGGTAGGCATATTTGCGGCGGCTCGCTCATCGATGATAAGCATATTCTCACCGCCGCTCACTGCGTCGCACAGTAAGTTTCAGGTTTATTTTTAGTTTGGGTTTAATATTAATAATATTATAAATTCAAGAAAATAATTTCTTTTCTTTAAATTCTCGAATATTTTTGAAAATGTAAAAAATTAAGTTTTAGTACTTTTTCTATATAGATCGGTATTTTTTACGAAATTAAAATGTGCTCCGCACTTCGATATGTGCAAAATTTCGGCTCATATGATGAGAAAGGATTCTTTACTTTCTCGGCGACCAGAAAAATGCTCTTAGCGAAGAGATATTGAATTTTTTCAAAAGTACCGTAATGCGTCATTCCGATCAATGTTAAAAAATCATTCACTCATTAGTCCCACCGTATTGCAAAAAAGAAGTCATCCAGCAGTAAAAAATCCCTTTTCCAACATAATCACCGCCCAGTAGAAACCTTCGAATCCAGTCAGACACGCACTTATATTTTCATAAAAAACACCCTTCCTCTTCAGAATGAACTCGTGGGACGTAGCCAGGCTGACGGTCCGTCTCGGCGACTACGACATCAAGACACCACACGAAGTGCGTCACATCGAAAAACGCGTGAAACGAGTCGTACGACATCGTGGCTTCGATATGCGCACTCTGTACAACGACGTGGCCATCCTCACTCTTAATGAGCCTGTTGAGTTCAGCGAGACCATTAGGCCGGTCTGTCTGCCCTCCGGCTCGAACCTCTACGTCGGCAAGAAGGCCACGGTCATCGGCTGGGGCTCCCTCAGGGAGGGTAAGAATAACCTTATTTTGGTGTTCTTTACAATTACTTGTTTAAGGGTTGATTATTAGTAGATAGTGGTTTATTGATTAAAAAGTTAGGTGAGGATGAAAAAAACTTTTTAAATCAATGATTTGTTTTGCGTAAAATTTTATTCTTTTAATTACACAGTATGTACATACATGCTTCACTCGCTTAAGATTAACGGTCTTAAACCAGTTTTATACTCTGCAAGAATGTTGACGTAGGTTATTTTACGGGCTATTAAAAACTTGACGCTTGAAAAAGTATCATTAAAAATTGATTAACGTGGTTCGAAGAATAAAACTCATATTACTTCAGATAAATAAAATCATGTAGTGTAATGTCGCAAAAAATATAAATCCGGCATGAGTAAACTCAATTTATCTATCATCGATGTAAAATAAGCATTATACTGATGCAAAAACTTTTCAGGCGGTCCAGCACCAGGTAAATTGCAGCAAGTGACTATTCCAATTTGGTCAAACAATGTTTGTAAACAGAAGTATGGAGGCGCTGCACCAGGTGGAATCGTTGAAAGCTTCCTCTGCGCCGGTGAAGCAAACAGGGATTCTTGCTCCGTACGTATATTTACAATGTTTTATTATTTAAAAGAATATGTACATCTATGTTTTTACAAGGGAGTTAAAACATGATAAGTTCATTAAACACATTTTGAAGAACGCAACATATTACCTAACTTCTTAGCGAGTGACTATAATTAATTTATTCCAATCAGTTTTATATTAACATTAACGATAAATTTTAGATGTATATATAAAAACTAGTTGATTTAAATTTATCAACATTCTAATAATTATTAATCTTTAAAATCATGACTTGTTGAAAAACTCAGTTAATCATTTTTACAAAAACATTACAACTCTTACTTCATTACGTCTCAAAAGTTAGCAAACTCTTAAGCTTAAACATTTGAACATTAAAATTCAAAGATTTCCAAAGTTTGAAAATACTTAAATATTTACATGAATATGTAAGATTATTAAAATGATAATGTGAACACTTTAAATCTTATTAAAAATTGAGCAAATAAAAAATTTTTTCTTCCGCATTGAGTGATGCTAAAAGCTGAAACAAGATGAGGTGGGCGCATACCACCTTTTTAAAAGTCGTAATATAACAAGTCTTTTCTGCAAATTTGCAGGGTGACAGCGGTGGTCCATTGATGGTTAACGACGGTCGCTGGACTCAGGCGGGTATTGTCAGTTGGGGAATTGGCTGTGGTAAAGGCCAATATCCTGGGGTATACACACGCGTCACGCATTTCCTGCCCTGGATTTACAAGAATCTCAAGTAAATCGATCAAAGGAAATTTCGCTCATCTCTTTTCTCTTTTTTTATCATCTTTATCTTTCGCTTTGTCCTTACTCGATCCAAATGCAGGTACGAGGCGTCTCCTTTTCCTAGGAGTAAACAGTAAGCGTATGGAAAGGGAAACGATCTCTCCGCTCGGCTCGTAAGGATGTCAGATCTCTCGAACGCTTCGTATTTTATAAGTAGTTTGTAGATGCGACTTTTTAAAAATATTATTAAGCAATGCTGCTGAGAAAAAAACGAGGAGCTATGACACTGTGACGCGTACGTGTAGAAGCTCCGACGAAAAATGCTTTTATTAATCCTATTTTAAGATTTTCTATTTGATCTGTACCCAGGAAAGTATTTATTAATACGCATAAAACTGAAAAATTGGTTTCAAAGCACTCGCAATTTTTCAATTTTTAATTATTGGTAAAATCTTTCGATAACTATGAGAATTTACTAATTTTAAAAAGAATTTTCTTATTACGAAAGAGATTTGCCATGTAACGAAAATTATTGTGACATTTTTCTGGGCGTATAAAATACACGCGCCTCATGCTTATTTGGGTACCTCTCGGTACGACTAGACGCGCGCGAATATTTGTCATGAAGGCACATATTAAATTATTCCATTATCTATCACTAAAATCACATAGCAATGATTTTTTTCGTATATATTATTATTACTATTTTTTATCGAAATACCTGACTATAAATCTTAAGAACAGCCTTTTGTATTAACACTATACGTACGCTCGTATATAAAATAAAATTAGCGTTTAAAAAATAATAAAAATGGCGCTATCTAACATACATTTGTCTAAAATTCCTTTGGATAAAACGAAAGTGTCCAATAAATCGACGGTCATGTTTCGCAGCTGCTGACGTTAAGATGTTGTAAGATATTGCGCGCTGAAAGAAACAAAATTATGTGTCATTTTAATTGATAAGTATACTCAAAGTAGTATTTTTAAATTATAAAATCATTTCAAAAGCATTCATTGTCATTATCTTATGTATTTCTTTTTAATTAATAAAATATTTGTCAAAATTTCACTGTTTTATTCTATCTATACTACCTATCTATCCATCAATATCAATAAAGAGAAAGCGATCGACATCAATTATATATCAATTAAAGCCAAATAAAACTGATATTATTACATTGAGAAAAAAATGTTGTCCTCACACTAAAAATTTAATTGACTCAATTAAGTATTTAATTAAGTATTAAATATTTTTCTCAGTGTGATGTTTTTATCTTTTTTTAACAACTAATAAACTAGCTTCAAATAGCTTTTAATACAACCGGCCTATCAAATAATAGTATAGTTATCACGAAAAAGCAAGATAAAAAAGATTTTAAAAAATCATTAAATTAATTCCTTACCTTGAAAATAGCATGTATCATAATTGTCATCTGGCTGTGGCACAAACGGCGGTACGGCCTTCTGCGGCTCTTCCCAGGGAAAGTCCTGGAATAGCTTCATCTGGCGCACCTCCTTAGCCGTCGGACGGACGTTCTGGTCAAGCGTGAGCAGGGAGTCGATAGCTTCGATTGCGTTTGGCGAGAGGCTTTCCTCGCCCTCAGGCCAGGGTACGTCTCGAGCAAGGATGTTGGCGAACACGGCCTGGGGTGTCTCGTCGTTGAAGGGCGGCACTCCTGTGCAAAATTCGAATAGGCAAACACCCAATGCCCACCAGTCCACTCCTGGGCCGTGACCTGTTGAAATAAGTTTATCAATAAGAATTTTGGTTCGAATTAATCATTTATGCATTTTAAGAAAATTTTTAGTAATCACATCAATGATTTGCTGCTCAGCACCACTACATGTACGATAATGTTTAAATTTCACATATTAAAATTTTTCTTAATACAATAGTACTTTTAGAATATTTTATTCCAAATAATTTTTATCCTGAAATATTTTAGTTGATTTATGGAAACTTTTTATGTATACTTGTGACTAACCTTGTCGAAGAAGCAACTCTGGAGCCAGATAGTCTGGTGTCCCCAAGATCCTTTCATCAGATCTATTGATCCCCTGCGTGCCTCGCCTCACCGACTTGGGCGTCCTGTACGGTGTGTAATTATTACCCGACGGAGCTGGCGTCTTAATCGGCGATATTCCCTGTGGCGATCTGTGCTGAACCTGATGAATCTCGCTAGTGCTCAAATCCTCACTGGCAACGTCCTGTGTAGTATGATTCGGCGGCAGCTCGAATCTCGTAGCCTTGACCAGCAACGACTTCTCGTCATCCTTCTTGAACACTCGTTCGTCTTTACGAAGCCGTTGCTTCGTGGATGAAACCGGTGTGCTGAAGGCCACCCTAACGGCGCTGGCCACCTCGGTTTTGATCGTTCCGTCCGCCTCCTGGACCTTGCAGCTGAAGGTCGTCACGACCGTCGGCGGACTCCTGCAGGCGTAGATCTGCTTACGATTCTTTCGCTTGGGCGTTAATTCGCCATCGAGTCCCATGAGCGAGATCTCGCGCGTCAATCCCGTGCTCTGCATCGTTTGGTTCTTTCTTTTCCTTTTGGTGCCCCTGGCTAGTTTGTTCCTGCATGTGCTCAGTGGACTGGTGTGATGGGGTAGAGGCTGCTGCGAGTGATCGGCCTCCAGTGTCGATTCATCCTCTTCCTCTGCGTTGTTGTTGTTGTTCTCCGAAGCCGATGAAATCTCCGACGACGCTGCCGAAGACGACTCGCAAGTGTGGTAACTACTACTCGTGTTCGAAGTCTCGCGGGACTGCGGGGATAATTTGATGTCCTCGGCGGAATGAAACGGCGTGACACCAGACACGCGCGAATAGTCGCCGGACCGCGCACCTGAGGAAGCAATCGAATTCAGAGAATTATTATGGTGGTTGCCTCTCATCTGAAGCTCCGGTAATAAGTCTACGGCTGGATTACTTCTTTCGCTGGAATTCATAAACGAATCGCCGCTTATCGTCGACTTGAGTCCAGAGTCAAAGGTCAGATGAGATGTCAGAGACAGCAGCTGACCTGGAGTTCGGGTACATAAGCTTGGAGTGCCCAAGTGTACCAAGTCCGAGATTTCAAGATCTCGATGCAAAGTCGATATCTTACTGAGGCCAAAATCTGTCAGCTTGACATGACCTTCTCGAGATAAAAGCATGTTGTCCGGTTTCAGATCTCTGTGAACTATGCCATGAGAATGAAGATACTCTAATGCCAGACAAACTTCGGCTATGTAAAAAGCAGCCATGGACTCTTCCATGTAGCCATAAACTCCTACTAAACTCTTTAAATCACCGCCAACCATATATTCCATTACTAAATAAATACTGGTAACTGACTGCAAAGAGTAGAACAGCTGAACACAATAAGGACTTCTGACAAGTGCAAGTGCATTTCTTTCTATGACCACTTGGGATGCCATATTTTTATGTATCATATCATTTTTCTTCATCACTTTGATAGCATATATCTGTTCCGGATTTGATTTTTTAAATCCTAGAAAGACTTTTCCAAACGCTCCTCTGCTTATAGGTTTGACAATCTTAAAATCCTGTATTTCGGGTACCTAAAAATTACAAACAACCATCAGAAAAATATACACACACACATGCAATACCCTCAAACCGAATAAAAAGCAAATGCTACTCTACCTTAGCAGTACGATTGACAATTTTAGAGATGGTATTGAATATCGAATTATCAATGTTCTTGAGCTCAGAAGTCGACTGCTGGGGAGTGGTGACTCCATGACACATCTGCTCTGGATCACTTTCCGAAGTCGCATCATTTATGCTAGCAGTCGAATCCAGCGAATCCTTGATATTCAAACTGCTCGTCTCGCCGAGCGTGGAGTTCGGCATCTCCAGCACAGCCGTCTCCATACTTGGAACGTAAACACAGCCAACACTAAGCCTCGAAGGTTATACTACCTATAACGCCCGAAGATCAGCCAGCTTTTAATCCACTTCATCTGGACGAGCCTCCGCGCCTTGGCCTCGTGCGAGTCATCACCCGTTCAATGTTTTGGAAGGTTTAAATACTCGCTCCGGCGACGGTTACAGTCTCGACTTTTTTAGCTTTTTAAATGCGGCGAAAAAGCGCTGCGATCAACACACATCTGCGCACGCGCTGGGCGTCTCTCTCCGCGTATATATAGCACTCCACAGCCAACTTCAGCGCGCAGAGCCGACAGGTGGGCTGGCACGGCAACTGCCGCAGTTTTCGGCCAAAACCGTTGGTAGAACGTGCGCCGACACGTTTGCCCGCCCAAATGCTTATACATGCGTAGATGTGCGCGCGAGACAAATTTTGGAGTATTGGAGTCGATATTTTGAAAGTCACATGCGCAGCCCCTGTGTATCAAAAATATCCCGCGCGCCGGTGTGCAAAAACAGCTGTGTGCGTGCGTCAGATCCAACCGCCAAAAACGAAAGCCACCGGGCGGTATTCTAGGGATCTGAAGGATTGTTTTATTGCCAATATTTAGGCGGTTTCAAATCTCGAAATCGCAGGAGTCTATGTTGGGGAGGAGATACCCAGAACGGTTTTGCTCTCCTTGTTTTTTTTTTCTTGCATAGTTTATGTGTTCCGATGCGATGTTTCTAACGCGATTATTTTATCACTAGATCATACTATAGATAAGCGAATAGAAAACGTCTATTATTAGATTCAGTTTTGCGACTAAATGAGCACAAGTATCGTCGAGAAGTCATTTGTCTATACCACTTTGGAGTCGGGCTTGTTTACGCGGAGTTTCGATAACCTCAAACATGTCGAAGGCTGGTGCGAAAAAGGCACCCCGGAAAAAAGCCGCGAACGGCTACAAACTGCCGGATCCCATTCCAAAAGGTGAAATAGTGACGGATCTGAAGAAGCAGAAATGGATTATCGGCTCGTCTATTGGCGTCGGAGGTTTTGGAGAAATCTATTCGGGTGAGAGGCTCGACAGAATTTGTTTATGTTTGAGTGCTCTTTTTTTTATTTACATCGTGATTATGACTAATTTTAGCTGCACAATACAAGGATAAGACGCCGACAGATTACCCAGCAGTCATTAAAATTGTATGTATATTTTTTAATTTATTTAGAATAGCTTTATTGATGCTAATAATTATATGATAATTCTTTTATTGTACAGGAACCACATGAAAATGGACCTTTATTTGTTGAAATGCATTTCTACATGCGAAATGCTAGTCCCAATGATAGTAAGTTTCAGATGAATTGGATTTATAAATTCTAATGAACATCTAAACTTAATTTTTATTTGTATTATAGTTAATGCTTGGAAAAAAGAGAAAAAACTTACACACCTAGGGATGCCTCCTTTTCTTGGGTCAGGTAGCCACGAATGCAATTGTACAAAATATCGATTTATTGTAATGGAGCGATATGGGACAGATTTGTGGAAACTATTTTTAGAAAATGAAAGGAGGTTTCCAGAACATACAGTATATAAAGTAGCCTGGCAAATGGTAATATAATTAATGATACTATAATTATTTCATAACAAGCATTTTATTTTTTAATCATTTTTTTTTTTTTCAGATAAATGCATTGGAATACATTCACAACAAAAACTATGTTCATGCAGACATAAAAGGTGCAAATTTACTACTTGATTTAAAAGCGCAAAACAATGTTTACTTGGTAGATTTTGGCTTAGCATCACGTTATACAACAAAAGATGAATATAAGTTAGATCCAAAAAAAGCTCATAATGGAACTATAGAGTACACAAGTAGAGATGCTCATATGGGAGGTAATAATGATTAACAATAAAATAGATGAATTGCTGAACTTATAATAGCATTAACTAAAATATAATTTTATCTTTAGTACCAACTATGAGAGGAGATCTTGAAATATTACTTTACAATATGATACAGTGGCTGTGTAGTACTTTACCATGGGAAAGCAATTTAAAAGATCCAGTTTGGGTTCAGCAACAAAAAGAAAAAGCATTTAATAATGTACAAAAATATTTAAAAGAATGTTTTACAAAATCAGATGTTCCAGCACCCATTAGTCAATTTATGACTCTACTGGCATCTGTCAAATATAATGAAGTACCAAATTATAATAAATTTAGAGATATACTTGTTAAAGGTTTGCAAAAACTTAATCATATCCCAACTGGCAAATTAGAGTTTTCTTCAAAGAAGGCAGAGAAAGCACCAGCAACACCGAAAAAAACAAAAGCTAGCACAACTGAAGATAAAGCTTCAGCCAAAAAGGCAAAACCAGTTTCTATTAAAAGTCCAAAACCTTCCACTGCAAAAAGTCCAAGAGGTAAACGGAATGTTATACCTTTAAATGATACTTTCAATAGCAGTATTGATTCAGTAGTTTTGGATGAAAAGTGTATGACTGGAAGAGATATGAGAAAACAACTACTAGCAAATATTGACGGTGATGCTGAATATGAAGTGCAAATAAAAAAAAGAAAAACTAAAGCTAGTACAGGAGATACACCAACAAAACCAGCTGCTAAAAGAGGTCGGAAAAAATTAGAAAAACAAGAAAATACATCAATCACTGACTCAGAACCTGAGGTAAATATAGCAATTTTATAATTATTTTTATAATGTTAGATTGAAAGTATTAAATTTACTTTTTATTAAACACTCTTATCTATAACAGGTAGTAACAAAAGGGACAAAGTCGCGTCCAGGAACGAATTCAACTCAACAAAATCGAAGAAAGGGATCTGTTCAAAAACGATTGTCTGGTAGACCTGAATATGATAGTGAAAAAGACATGTTTGAAGAAAGTCTTGATGACTAGACAATTTTATTCTTCAACATTAAATTGATGAAAAGTAAAATTATCTTTACTTACAAGACTTTTTGCGAATGCTTTGGTCGCAACACAAAGAAAAATTTGTAGCTAAATAATTTTATTAAAAAAAAATTAATCATAACTTGTTAGGTTTGCCAGTGACTGTTGAGCAGTATTGAATCAACTTAATCGTTAATCACTATTCTATTTTGTAATAAAAATTTTTATAATAATTAATAAGATTAGCGCTGATTAGAAGAAAATAAGTTTTATTTTTAACATATTTTTTTAATAAATATTTTACATTCTTTGTATTCTTTATATCATAAAGATATAGGTACACTTATTTGAACGCATTATTTATATTACTTTTTTACAGTCGTTTCTTACAATATTGCTTGGTATTAAATATAATATAATAATTTAAAAAATCACATTTATTTTTTTAACTTTGTTATTTGTGGAGCACTAATTTTTACCTTTCCAGGTATATTTCTTGCAATAGTTTCTTCTTTAACTGATTTTAAGAGATCTTTTTCTCTAGGAGTAATAGATTTGTCTTTAAGGAAAACGGCTACTGCAGTTTTTGCAGCCTTTCCTCGTTTGCCAGTTCCAGGAGTTAATTTTACTTTAAATCTGAAAAATTATTTTTATAATATTATTAATTAATTTTTTATTTTTGTATAAAGTAAGTTATAAATTGTGAAAATACTAACTTGTAGCTTTGTAATGTACTGTAAGGAGCTACAACTGGAACTGAAAAGAGTAATTCATCTTCTTGAAGTGGTTTACCAGTCAGTTGATCCAACATATCCACTTCAGGAGCGGGTCCTGCATCTTCTTCATCCATATTTTCTACTACCTGAGCATTTTGCTGGATAGGATTGATTCTTGGAGGAGCACCTTTCTTTTTTCCTTGTTGTTTAGGACCAGATGGATCTTTATTTTTACTTTTTCGCTTGTCTTCCTTTGCTGAGCCAGCAGACTAAAAATAAAATCAAATTTTTATTTTTATTTAGATCGAATATTCTAAACAAAGGAAGAAATTCTTTAAAAATAATATACATGTACCTGTAAAATTGTCATTAATAATTTTCTATCTTCCTCATCTTGATCTTTATATTTTTCTTTGATTTTTTTAAGTTTTCCTCGTTGCCCTCTTTTTAAACCTGTCTGATTTTGTTTTGTTTGGGCTTCAGATTCATTGGGTTGCTCTTTTTTAGAAGGCATTTTTTGTTTTATATTTTTAGCTGTATCTTTATTTTGTGCATTTGTTAATGGAACAGGTTTGTCATCTCCTAAATACACTACACTATCTGTATCTGTTTGTATTTTTGTAATAGATTTTGAATCATCTATGCTAAGTTTAACTCTAGAAACAAATTTAATTTATTACAATTATACAGTTATACTTAAAATGTGTAAAATTTATAACTTACCTTGGTCCTGTAAGATCCAATTTTATTTGGGTATCAGGAAAAAGAGACGTTTCTTCATCTTCAGTACTACTATTTTCCTCATTTTTGTCAGACTCTTTGGGAAGATTATCTGTTTCTTCATTAATAGTTTGTAAATTATTTTCACTTTTTTTATCTTCCTCTATATAAACATAATATTATACTTATAAATAAAGTACATAATTTAATACTTATAAGTATAAATATTTTTTTCTTATCTACTTTTTCTTACCATCATCTTCTCCTTCTTCCAATTCGATTTCATTATATGTTTCAACAATATGATCACCATCATCACCATCCTCCAAAGTCCTTACCCTTCTTTCATTTTTGTGCCGTTCAATAGAACTATCTTCTAACCGAAACAGAAATCCTAATCCCATAATTAGCTGACATGGAGGCAAATAATTTTTTTTACCACGAATCATGAAAGATCCTGTTGTAAGATATTCTCCTGTTGGAGCAGTCTTTGATACTTGATCACTATTCACCCACCATGCACCAGCAATCACTTTTGCTTCCCATGCAATACTATAATACGTTAATGCAATTTTAGTAAAATACTTTACGTAAAGTAAATTATGAACCATTTTTAACAATTAATTTATATTTAAAAAAAAATTTCAACTAAATTACATTAATTAAGTACGGAAGAAAAATTTGCTAAGAAAATGTATACCTGTATGCAACAGCCATAGTTCCAGCTTCTGCTAAAGATTTTGGAGGGACAGGACCTCCATCAGGATTTTTTACAACAACTGAACTGGCACCACTTAAGTCAGCGTGAACATAAATATCACCAGTTCGTAAATACCTTTTTACAATTAATTCGTTTTGTTGTTGGTCTCTACCACCAATAACTTAAAAAGTCAAATTTAAATAGTTTAGTTTATTGTTATAAATATTACAGTTATTTGATTGAAAAAGAAAACATACCTAAGTAATTTTCAGAAGTAATAAACCAATAAAATTTTTCAAACCAGTAAACTTTTCTTGCTTTATTAATACTATGAATTGCTTGTACTTCTTTTAAAGTTTGTTTAGTTTTTCTTTCTGCAGATTTCAAGGCTTTTCCTTGAGATTCAATAGTCTTTTGTTGTTTTTTAGCAGCTGAACGTTTTTGATCATAATATTTGGTTGCATTACCAAATGCAGAATGAGCTAAATTAATATCTACAGTCATAGGTTTTAATTCAGGTTCATCATCATCATCACTGTCTTCATGATATGGGTCGCTTAATAACAATGTGATGTGATTGCTTTCTAACTTTAATTGTTTAATAGCACATGCTACAGGATCTCCTTTTGCCTGTGCTTCTTTCAAAAGAAGTTGTATATCCTGCCATGACATTTGATTAGCCAATGCACTCTGAATTGCTAAAATTGCATTGTCAACTAGTTCTTGATTCCTTGTAATTAATTCTGCTCGTTTTTTATCTTCCTCTTGAGTTTTTCCTAAGGATACTAATCTGTGATCATGATCTTTTTTAACATTTTCTAGTTTTTTCATAGCTTCACGCTCTTGTTGCAGAACTTTCAAATCTAACTTTTGTCCTTCCATAGTAGAAAAGTACTCATCAACAGCTTTATCAAATGATTCATATTCTTTGTAAGGTTGGTTTTTACACTGTTCAAATAAATATGGATGAAACTCAATGTTTGCATACAGAAACTCTTCTTCGGCCTCTTTTAAATTTGGTTTTGATTCTTTTTTTTGTATTATGTAGCCCTTTGATACTTCATTCTTTGCACTCTCTAGCATTTTTTCTGCATTTTCTAGAGCACAATATAATTTATCTATATCTTTCTCTATATCAAATTCTTTACCAATTTTACAACCAAATTGAAAACCAGCTTCCAAGAGAACATGATCTATAACAGCTGCACCAACTTCTAAATGAGGATTTAAAACTTTTTTTAAGCTTTCTCCCTGCTTTGCTTTTGCCATAACATCTTTAAGCTCTTCCAGAGTTGGAATCACTTTAGTGTGAGCTCTGAAGTCTGGATACTTTTCTTTGACAGCTAGTCTAAAATTACAATCACTCTTATTTTTCAAAAATAATTTTTTAGATAAAATATCAGAAATTAATAAATATTAAAATATTTATAATATTTCTTGAAGATAATTTCATTTTTAAATATTTATCTAGCAAATTGTAAAGATTCAATACTATATAGGAATTACTATATATATTTACCTTATTTTGTCTCCCTCAGTATGTGGCCTTAAAATATTAATTATTGTCATTTGATAATCAGTGAGTATAATATTACCACGGTCATACAATTCTAATATGATATGGTAAGCTGCTTCATTGCTTCCAAATTGGAGATCAACTACTCTGTCTACTCCAATTTGTGTTAAACTTTCAAGACGTTTGTTTTTGAGATGCTTTCGCATCTAGAAATAAAATAATACTAAATAAGTATTAAATTCTAAATTACATAGATTTTATATCTATGTTGAATAATAATGACTCATACCTTCATGGAAAATCCTGAAGGAGCTACATTTTTTGGCCATTCAAAAGCAGTTGTGTGTAAACGGTTTCCAGACTCGAGTAATAAAATACATTTTTCTTCACTGCGTTGAAAACGAATTAGATATGTTCTATGATCTATATCATAAATTTGATTCACGCGCATTCCGATGAGCCTATTAAAAAAATAGTTTAAAGTAAATCAAAACAAAAACAGTAGCATAACCTTAAAAAATATTTGCAATGACCATTATATTAATTATTTGTAGGAAATTCATCTACTTACTTTTGAAGCTCAGTGACGGAACACACCAAATCATATGTATTAAATCGCGTCTTCATTTTTATAATTTATTTATTTCCTTGTGCCCATGAGTATTGTGATTGCAAAATCTTCAAGATATTTAACGTGTTTACACGTAGATATATATATATATATATATACTGGCGTTTTTACACGTGATCCCCCCACCATTAATGTTTTTGAAAGTCGCTGACAAAGTTGTTCCCCTCTGTTTAACTTTATTACATTTTTTGCAACAAACTAATAAAGTGAAAGTCAGGAAATAGAAATATAAATAATAGAAAGTTAACTCAAAGCAATAAGAAGAAACAATAAATGTTTGAAATTAATTTCTTACTGTAAGACTTTATGTTTTGGGGTAAAAATAATTTTATTTTATATTTTAAAAAAGTTTATATTAATAAGTGATTATGCCTATAAATAATAAGTAACAATTATGTGATTTTTTAATTTTTTTTTATTCAATAAAATTGAAAATGTAATATATAAATCCTGTGCATTTAACGGTAGGATTTTTGGTAGCGTGCGCGTGCTCCTGGACCTCCAAACTTCTTGGGCTCGCACCTCCTCGGGTCGGCAACCAAAAGTGTTCTGTCGTACTGAATGAGGATATCTTTTATTTCCTTCTTGCTTGCTTCATCAACATCTAAAAGCATTAATAACATATATTAGAAATTTGTTAAAATTAAATTTAAAGTATATTATATTTCAGTACTTTCAAATCATTTATAAAAAATCTTTATTGAGAGGTTTACTAAAGAATTTAAGTATTACATTTTTTATCAAGTATTACATATTCATTAATGATATTTTGGATAAGCACAATAACAGTTATGTATAAAACAAAAGAAAATAAGTGAACACGTAAAATATATCAATTTTCACCTTTTACATCACAGTTAGATTCTTTTATTTATATTAGTAAGCCATGCTTTATAACATAAAATAAAAAATATTTTGAAAATGCAAAAAGAAAATTTAAAATACAGAAAAAAAAAACAAATAATTTGAAAGCAAGTGAACAATTTGTAAGATATTCAAAATACATACATTTCTGATAGTAAGCTACAAGGGCTTTTGAGATAGCCTGCCTTATAGCATAGATCTGAGCAACGTGACCACCACCGTTTACTCTGACTCTGATGTCAACT
The DNA here is from genome assembly GCA_900480035.1 of Eupelmus urozonus. Lineage (NCBI taxonomy): Eukaryota > Metazoa > Arthropoda > Insecta > Hymenoptera > Eupelmidae > Eupelmus > Eupelmus urozonus. Next base: position 180,284 of record UELX01000009.1, read on the forward strand.
TCTGAGAACTTTTCCTAGAAAATAAAAAATCGAAATTTTAATTAGAATAATCTAAATTTAATTCAAATTTATTTGTTCATTCAATAAATAATCAGTAGAATTTTCTAATCAACAAAGTTCATGTTCGGAATAAAAACATCATTGGGAAAATGAATACAAGTTTTAAGAAATTAAACTAAAAATAATGATATTTTTCAGAATAAATAAAAATAAAGGAAAACGTACCTTTCCAAGAAGCAGAATTGGCTCCTGAAGCTTGTATTGGAGAACTCTGGGTTCAACCAGCTCCAGAGGACGGCCATTTACCCTCAGGATTCCACGGCCTCGTTTGCAGTAAGCGACCGCTGTGGCGCTTTTCTGTAAAAAATAAAAATAAAATCACTTTAGCGGATCGAATTCGACATATTAACCGTCTTCTATCATCAAAAAACAAATTGTTAATTTTGGCATTTAGAAAAGCGTGGACATAGTCACGCGAGTTCCTAACCTCAAATAACACTTGTTATTCCAACTCACCTTGCGTCCGAAGACCTGCACGGAATGAATCTGCTGCTTTTGTTTCTGCAACAGGCATCAAAAATATTATTTAATACAATTTTTAACAATAAAATATTGGCTACTTTAACCGAAATTTCGAAAAACGATAAACATACCTTCTGCATCTTGGAAGAGCACGTCGTAGAAAGGAAGTCAGCGCAGCGCTAGAATACGAAAAGGCGGAAGCGCCGAGTACGCCGCTAGTCATATGAGGGCGCGCGCGAACCATTCGATTTTGCGCTTTTGCACACGATTATCATGGAGACAGTTTGAAAACAATTAGTTGAGTGTGAATACAATACCAGAATGAGCGTAAATTAATTTAAATTTTTATTTTACGCCGTATGTTTTGTTGGATATATTTTTATAATTGTTTCTTATTTGTCGTTATACACACATTTCATTGTTTTGTTGAATTATTACTTTCTAACCTCTATTGACTAGTTTATTAAAAAATAAAATAACAATGAATGACAATAATGAAAATCCTGACCAATACTTTGGAAGTTACGAGGATCTAGATGTGAGTAATTTAGTGATTGTCAGTAATTTTATGCACATGGATTATTATTTATGTTATGTTATTTTTTTAGGTTCATCAACTCATGTTAAGTGATAAACCCAGAACACTTGCTTATAAAAATGCAATATTTAACATGAAAGATAAATTTGCTGATAAAATAGTAATGGATGTTGGAGCTGGAACTGGTACTTAACAATAATATTTATTTACAATAATTTTTTACCAAAGGTTTATAATATAACTAAATTTTTAGGTATATTATCAGTCTTTTGTGCACAAGCTGGAGCTAAAAAAGTGTATGCAGTTGAAGCGAGTAATTTAGCAGAATTAATTCCAAAAGTAGCTGAAGAAAATAATGTTAAAGAAAAAATAGAAGTGATATTTAAAAAAGTTGAAGAAATAAATCCAGATGATATAGAAAAAGTTGATATTATTGTTTCTGAATGGATGGGATTTTATTTAGTTCACGAAGGAATGTTGGATTCTGTTATTATTGCAAGAGATAACTTTTTAAAACCTGATGGATTGATGTTTCCATCTGTAGCTAAAATATATGTTGCTCCATGTCAATTGCCAAATTATTTTGAATTTTGGGATGACATTCATGGAGTAAGCATGAAGTAAGAATTTTATTTGCTATGTTAACTGTTATAATGAAATTTTTAAAGTGTAACATTATTTTATTCATATTATCTATTTCTTATTTTTTAGATGTATTGCAGAATATTTTAGACAGTCAAAGTCTTTAAAACCAGAAATATCAATAATAAAGACAGAAGATGTTTTAGCAGAAAGTAAGTTATTAGTTTGGCTTGATTTAAATACTGTAACTTCAGAAGAATTAGATTGCTTAGCAGGTGAAGAAAGTGTCATTGTATGTTCTAAAAGTGGTAAATACCAAGGCTTTGGTATTTGGTTTGATGTCGAATTTCCAGATGGCTCTTTATTATCTACAGATCCAATAGCAGAACCAACGCACTGGAAACAAACTATTATTGTTTTACCAACATCTATTGATGTAAGTGAAAAAGAACCTATAGCTTTTGAATTGAAATTTGACAGAAATAGTTCAAATCCAAGAAGGTATAATGTTTCATTTACAATGTTAGATCCTTCAGAAATTTTACATGATATACCCTGTGATTGCTATATGACAAAATGTATTGTTACAAAGACTTATATAGAAAATCAAAACACAGAAACAGATCTAGCCGAAAAATAAATATTAAAATTTTATCAATTTTTTATGAAATATATTTTTATAAAAATATAATAAATGTACATAGTTATTGTTTACACTTTTGTTTTTGTAATTTAAAAATAACTCCTTCTACAACTGCTTTCTTTCCAACGTCAGGAACAGATAAAGTAGACATGTGGCTCTAAAATGTTAGGTAAAAATAAAGTTTTCTGAATGTTTTAATAAAAAGTAACAGTTTACTTTACCTTTGCTGATCTATCATTTGAGTTCATATATCCTATTATCATACTATTAGTTGAATGACTCCAAAGGAAATCACCACAGTCATCTTCAACAGAGTATCTGATTGCAATTACCCCTCCAAGTTTTTCATTCAGTCCTCGCAAAAGTCGAGAATCTTAAAATTAACAGTATTTGAATTATTTCATTAACATACTTTGATCATTTATTTTTTTATTTTTTCAATTAGTTACCAATGAAATTTTTTTGCATTGCACTATGTAAACTTGTAGTTGGACATTCTGATTCTTCAATTGAATCTGCAATTACACGAGCTAAAGTAGTTCGAATGAGATGTTCTCCACATCCTGATGTACTTGTACCGACTGAAACATTTCCTTTGCTTGCCCAAGTACCACAACTCCATACACCAGCCTAAAATTTTAAGTACAATAAAATTTATACAATGATTTATTATCAATTCATATATGATTTACATAATTAAAATCATGATACATTATATCAAAAAATATTTATTGAATATCGTAAAATTTATGACTTTACTTGACCAACTCGTCCTGGATATTTTAAAATAATTCCTCCACTTGAGCATGCAGCTGCTATGTTACCAAATTCATCAACACAAACAGCTCCAACAGTGTCCATTCGTTTTTTCATTTGCTACAATATACTTTTGTCAACAAATATTCAAAGCATATTTTCAAAATATAATTTAATTAACATACCTGACTTATATCATTGTTATCATGCACTACTTTCCTTTTATAGTGTTTGTAAATTTTTTGAGCTTTTTCTAAAAAATAATTTATTTGTCAATGTGTTTTTGTAATAAAAATAATTATAACATATTATATAACATTTTATGTACCTGATATCAAGTTTTCAGGAGGCACAGTTTGAATTCCCATTTCTTTAGCCCATGTTAGAGCACCTGATCCAACTAAAAAACTAAAATATTATTTTTAGATACAGACTTAGAAAATTACAAAGTAGAAAATATGGAAAAATTATTAAACCTAGGAACAACTCTGCCATGTCCTATATCAGCTGTTTGATGTTGACACAATCGTTTTGCTACTTCAATTGGATTTTTAACACCAGTAATTGCACCAACTGCTCCATAATGCATATTCGATCCTTCCATAATACTGGCATCACATTCAACTTTTCCATCGAATGTTAAATTTGATCCATACCCAGCATTTGTTAATGGAGAATCTTCCAAAAGTATCACAGCACTTACTACAGCTTCAAGTACACTATTTGAAGTCCTTAAAGACTCTATTCCCTGTAAGTAATGAACATAAAACAATATTCACAAAACAATTTTTATGTGAAAATTAGTATTTTAATTTTTAAAAAGTACCTTTTCGCATGCTTCTCGACTTAATTTTTGATACTTGTCTTTTAAATTATTTGAATGTTGTCCTGCTCCTTTAATAAGATTTTTGCAACAAAATTATTTAACTTATAAGAAAATATTTACATTTTGATTAAATTTTATTTACCTAAATGGACTGCAATGAACCCTCCAATTGACTTGTTCATTAGATTTATTTTAATCAATAAAATAAATAATTATTATTGTTATTTACTTAGAACTTATTGTTTGCGCAGTTAATAAATATTTTTGGAGCACGTATACATTTTGGAGCACAAGTGCCACTGTTTATGTTTACCGGTGGTGAAGTTGGGTACAAAACGATTTTCGAGATTAATCGAAAATCATATTCCAAAATGATGCGCGCGCATACATGTACAAGTTGCTGATCGGACGAATTTATACGCGGGCAATACGCAGGCAAATCTACATTTATGAAGGTTATGTTTTTACTTTTGTTTACGTGTAAACAAAGAAAACTAATTTATCATGAGTTGTATAAAATTTGTAAGTTTTAGTAAAAAATTATAAAAAATAAACATTTTCACCTCTTTTAAAGAGATATTTTTTTATTTATACGTATTTTTAGCCTAGCTCCAAAAACGATTTATCAAAAGTGTCTAACAAAGAGAACGTTGATGATCATGCTGCAGTATCTGTTCAATTAATTGCATCTGCTAATCAAATATTTGGTCAAGGTAAATGGAGCCATTCGATTACAAGTCAAACACTTGGTAAGAATTATGATAAAGTATTATAAATATTCATAATGTAAATCTTATCACATTAACATTTTTAAAATTCTTTTTCAGATTTTATTGAATATATCACAGGAAAATATCATGCAGGTTGTGTATCTATTGTTAGAATTCAATTAAGTAATGGAACTTTTCACGAAAATATGGGATACTGCTATACAGAGGGTTCAACAAAAGGATCAGCTATTAAAAAAGCTAGATTTGTAAGTGTATTGACATTATTCATTTTTGAACTAATTGAAATAGTATTTTATAGTTTATAATTTGTAGGGCTCATATAATGATGCAATGAAAAAAGCATTTATGAGTTTTGGAGGTGAAACTACAAATAAAATAAATAGACCTGCTAGCCGACCAAGTAGTCCTGCAGCAGTAGAATCTGTACCAAATAACTTTCTTCAAGTTGAAAATCAATCTATAGTTCCTACTACAAGTAGCAAAGTTGGTAAGTAGATTTACAAAAATAAATTATGGACAATATTACAATTGACTTCTGTTTTACAGTTGAAGAAGCATTTGCAGAAATTATTCCTATGTCTCAAACAGATGCTTTGATGGGTATTGTGGATCTTGATCAATTGTTTGATAAAGACCAAAACTCTAATACTATTAACAGTAAAGAACTGAAGACAGGACCTAGTACATCTTCAGGTATTGCAAAAAATAAGTAACTTACTTTAAACAATGTCTAGATAAAATTACTAATAAATTTACAATATTTTAACTTTTTTTAAGGTATAAATATTTCAACAAATAAAGATAGTAAAAAATCTAATGGTATTAGTAAAATGGATGTATGTGAAAGTAAATCAGCTGTTCTTACAGGTAAGAAAAAAAGATTTATTTCACTAAATGAACATGAATCAAATAATTCAAGTGGTTTCACATCTTTATAGGCATTGGCAATTCAACTAATAAAGATTATAAATCTAATTCTAATAGTATCATAATAAAAGAAATCAAAACTGATGTACCTAAAGCTGTCGTATCTACAGGTATCTATATAAAAAATTTAACTATAATTTTATTAAATTAAGGATACAGTATTTTTCCAATTCAGTGATAATACAAGCCTCTTTTCGTCTAAAAGTAGCGCAAAAAATCGCCTACTTTAACTGTGGTTTTAAAGTAAAAAAATTCTCTTTTTCTTAATTTAACCGGTAAAACATAGTATTATTCGAAATATCTTAGGAGCAAAATGATTTATTTTTTCCCATTATTCATAAATTGCCTAAATACAAATTTTTTAATTGTTTTGTTTAAAATTGAAATACACCCAGCTTTATCACGTAAAAGACGACCCTATCATGTTTTCTCATTTTACAAATGCTTCGCTACACTCGGCCTCAAAGCTCGATCTCGCCGAGAATGATATATTTTGCGCCCATGGTACATAATGTATTATTCTGCCTTCATTACTACCCTTTTTTCTAACAGGCCCTTTATTTTTGTGTTTGTGAAGTATTCACGGAAAATTTCATTAAAAGAATTTACTATTTATGTTTATTGGTTTATAGTAGAAATAAAATGTACAAAATAAATAAAATTGAAATTTTGGAAATTTAAATATTTTTTAAAAATATAACAAAATTATAAGAACTATGAAATTTTAACTTCAATTGAAGACTTAAGCTAAATTTTTAGTTAAGGCAGATAGAATGTCTGTTTAACCATAATATTCGAAATTTTTTATTTTTCATGCGCTTTCGACAGTATTTGATGAAGGCCCTTATTATGCCCGTGTTAGGAATAAGAATGATTTTTTTCATATTTTCTTAACGTGTTCAACAAAATGCGCAGTTTTTTATACGCATGAAAAAGCTTAATTCATACCTGAGTTGAAGAAAAGCTATTTTATATTTAATTATCGCTTCACCAGTATTAAGAATAGCTCATTTTCTCTCCTTACTCAATGTACTATTATTATTTTTTTTTTATAGCTATGACTGAAGAAGAAATGAGATTAGAAAGAAAACGAAAACAAAGAGAAATGCAGGAAGAGTTTAAAAGACAGCAAGAAATTAAAAAGAAACACACGGAGAATGGAAGTAAGCAATTGCCAAATCCAAGATACTGATAATTGTATAAATTATTAATTTTATTTTAATTGAAAATTAATTGATCAATTTCACGTCAATGATTTTACTAATTTTATTTTAAAAATAATTGTACATTATATTGCGGTTAAAACAAAATTCAAAATTTTAAATATTTATATATATATATTAAAGAACTATTTAAGATTTGTATATATTTTTATACACATACGCTTAGTATTAAGTCAAAGTATGCAAAAAATATAATGTATAAGCATATAATAAATAACGTTTAATTAATATTACATCCTGAACCTAGAAGATATTTTCAGAAACTATTACAAATATTATTTAACAAAAAGTTGTTTTTAACGCGTAAATTCGGGACACTACAGAAATTTCCTTTTTTTCACATTTTAATAAATATTATAACTTTATAATGTTTTCTGCATAATTCTATATAATTTTTTGATTTTTATCAAATTTGGATGATTTATATGTTTTTTTTTATCGACAGTATTTGTTAAAAAAAAAATAATCTATTAAATTCTGATCTCATAGAATACCACAGAGTGTATCAAAAAGTAATAACTACTTATCAGGATTTTGTGTAATGAAATCTCTGTAATGTCTAAATTTCTACGAATTTTGACGATTTAACGAACACTTTCGATATTTTTTCATTTATTTTTCTTTTTATTAAAGTAAATAAAAAATTTATAACAAAAATAAATATATATGATTTCTTTAAAAGATTTTCATCTTAAATTGAGCTATTTTTTTTTTTTTAACGACACCACTAACGTAAATTTACATAAAGTTTAACCGCCTGCGCCCAGTCCCGATTAATCTTGTCCAAAATATACAGAATTTTCACTTAGAATATTTTTGAAATCCTCTAACACATTGATCATCTGAAATTGGAATGATTCAATAAGATTTGAATTCCATACTACTTTCTGTCAGCGTGCCTTGAACGTAGAGATATAGCTAAGGTAAGTGTACCTAAAAGGCTATTCCTAAGGTTTAAAAGTATCTTCAATGTATGTTAAGTATAAAACGTCTAAATATAATTAACAAAAGAGACTAGAATAGGTTAAAAAAAAAATTAACAAACTACGTAAAAAATATTAAGATTATGAGTATACTCAAGATACTGTATAGTGTAACTAATAAGATTTTTTGAGATATTTAAAAGGCCTTTATGGATGCCTAATCTTCTATTCCAAAGATTATTTTGAGATCTTTTAAAAATCTATGAAAAATGTCAAATTATTTTAAAACCTTTTCAAGATCTTTTAAAGATTTCTCAAAATTCATAATCGAATTAAAATTTATATCTTTTCAGTATTTAAAAAAGCATTTTTCTAAGATTTTTTAAAATACAAATAATTAAATAAACTTTATTACTTTTGATTTATTATTTATTAAACAATATGATTATGTTTAAGTTATTGGCTAATGATATTTCCTATATAAAAATAGAGATCAGTCAATGGCATTTTTTTACAAGGCGATTCCCCAAACTTTATGTTGTTCGACGAAAATTTTAGCAAAATTATGTATAATTTTTTAACAAAAATATTGCATAAATTCTGAAAAAATTTGGAATCATTTTCCCACATACATTATTAAATTATCTTATTTTATTTAACCTGTTAAGACCAAGTGGGGCAGGAGGACCAACATAATTTAAACGCTATAAGTTTAATAGTTTTACAATTCTACCCATTTAGTCGTATTCTTTGGTGCTCAACAAAGATACATGAACAATGCAATATGTATTTTCTGTTTATTCTCCTTTGTTTTAGAAGAAATTAAAAGTGATTGTCAATAGAAATTTATACTTTATTGGGATTAGGTCGTTACTAAAAATTTTTTTTCACTGAAAAAAAGTTTAAGTAACAAATTTTTTCAATTCCAACGGTTTGGCCTTATTTGTGATGATCTATACTAAGAATTTATAGCTTTTAAAGTTCATTCATATGCAGCAGTTCACTTAAAAACTTCTAAAGAATTTTTTTCGAATCTATTTTTAAACTTAGTTTACGGTATTTTGAAAGGAAGAAACCTACGGGAATCTTTAATTTGGATCATTTTAAAGTAATCTATGAGAAATATAGTCACTTTTTTTAATAAAAGAACTTCGGCTTTAACGGGTTAAAATAATTTATTTATATTAACATTTTAGTTAAAATATCTAATATATAATGTTTCCGTATTTAAACTATAATTTGTATTTTCATACGTATTATATATTTAACTTTATTGACCTTATTAAATGATTAATTTATTCAAAAATTTTGTATTTATTAAAATTAAAAATAGTTATTTACATTTATAATTAATTTAAAATATTTAATTACTTTAATATATGTTCGTAAATTTTTTTGATTCTTTCGTAGAATTCTTTCGTAAAATTTTATTTTGAATTTCTTCAATAAATATAATCATTCATTTATATAAGAAATTTAAATGTGATTGAAGGCTTTCTGATTTTGTACACGGTATTGCTATATTATATTTTTATAAACTAAACTTTAGATTTACTATTTTATTAATTGGAATGGCTCTCATATTCTAACTTGAAGTACGAGATGTTGTCAGGACCGAACATTTTCAGGGTTACTTGTCGGCATAGCATACGACCGTGCTATGGGACGACCTTGTTTTTTACCATAAATGCATTTCCAAGCGGGTATAAGTAATAAGATTTCCTTTTAAAAAAGTTAATTCATTTTAAAAAATGTATACTTCCATCACAAAAATTAGATCAACAACAAAAACTTCGAGCACCAATACTCTCGAAAATCGGTTTAAATTTAAAATGATTAAATCTTACGCAAAAAATACAAAGTATATATAAATTATATAAAAAGTAAAATTTTTTATATTGTGAAAATTAACCTTTTTTTCATCCGAAATTAGAACTCCCGCTGTGAAATAGTATTACAAACATGTAGGATGGTCATTTGTGGTGTAACTAAATTTTTACTTAACTTGATTCTGAGAGCTGAAGTCTCGTCTTGCTTAAACCGTATTAAATGATACACTTACATTACATAAAAATTCACTATAACCATTAGAATTTCACTTCTCCCTTAACCATTTATAAATAGTTGTAAACAATATATATATAATATAAAATACATCACCGAATTTTGATAGCTTCTAAGCTAAATAACTAAAAGCCGTATTAGTAATTCAATTTAAAGCACACAACTATAATCCCAAGTACTTTTCTAGTTAAGCCCAGAAACTTTTCCTCCGTAATGATCTTTTGATGTGCGTACAAAACTATTTTTAAAAAACACCTCTTATACTTTATTCATCCCCACCGGCCACTTAAACAATCAGCACCATCCGCGCGCGCGGGCTTCGACAAAGAAGCATTCATTGACCCCTCCACAATTGCCTAACAAGCAATTTCATCGCGTGCAACGCGTCCCCGCGCATCCGGGCCCAGAGACTTAGTACACCTACACTAACCACCACGGACAGTTTCATAAACGTCCCCGGCGATTTTCGGCCCATAGTATAAAAAGAAAAAATTAAAACAACCAATCGCCACGTACATAACCCGCCAGGCGTGGGCCAGTCGCTGCGCAAAAGTGTAACCGCTGGAAAGTCCGAAACTATTACATGCCATCATCGCGCCAATCTGCGCTTAATTCTCGGAAATTTTGTCACAGTGGAAGGTCGCTTGAAACATTATCGCTGGATGTCACTTAAACAGATCCGTTTAAGCGAGCGCTCAGTTGTGCACGGCGACGCGTGGAAAGAACTCGCAAGTTGGACAGTAGGAGATTCGCCGAGATTTACGCTGGATGTATATGTGTGGTCTGTGTGTACGCGTGTGTTTTTTTACGTGGCTGAAGATATATAAGCTTTAGCTGGTGCGCGCCGGCGCGCTGTTTTTGTTTTTGAGAAATTCTTTTTCCGTTGTTGATCTTTGTGCTTTACGCGAGTTCGAGAGCAAGTTGAGCTTCCTTCGTCCTACTTTGCTGGCTGCTGGTCTTCTGCGAAATGGTATGAACTTAAATATAACGTATATAGTTACACAGAGTCATATTTATCGTCGATTAAAAATGATTTTTGAAAAATTCCTTAACGTTGATCAACAGAATTGATCTGTTAGTAAACCGTATCGTATAAAACATCTGAAAACAAACCAACCTATCTAACTAATTAATAATTAATTTAATAATCAAAAGTTCACGAGAGAAGTTCTATTAAAAGCTCAAACACAGCTCTGGAAAACAATCGGGCTCTCCGGTGAAAAGTTGAAAAAATTACTGCCACCCATAGAGCCGCAACAAAATAAAAGCATTTCGCGCGCCTCGGAAAGCGAGAAGAGAATTGCCGGCCTGCGCTTTTTAAATAACGTTCGCGCGCGGGCACATCAGAGCCGTCGTCCTACAACTGGCTGGCTGGGCGCTAAACGCCCACTTCATTGGTTTAAAAAGTCGCTAACGAGCGCGTGTTTTGAAAATTCAAGTGGCTTGATAATTACAACGGCCCTCCCCCCTCTACCCTAAACGCTACTCCTTCTCGCCGCTCTTTCACGTTCCCGCGCATACCCGGCCGTAGTCCACGAGACTGCGTATATATATACACGTGACACTCTGACGTCAGGCGGCTCGAAAAAAAAAGTCATTTATTCCCCAGCCGCTCCTTTTTGCAGAGAGCGGGAGTAGCAGCACGCTGCGCGCATGCATTATAGCGTATGTGCATCGCGCCGAGCGAGCGGCGCGGGTGAATAAACGAAAAAATGAAAAAGGAGGCCGCGCAGCCCTCCCCCCCTACCTCGCGCACCTACAGCCGCCTACGTCATTTCGTACATTTTAAAAATAAACCACCCCCGCGCGGCAGCGCGCACGTGTATATACGTGCGCCTATGCCTGTGAATATAACTTTTTGCGCGGCGTTTGTTTCGCCAAAAGTAGAGAGGGAGAGCAGGTCACACGCGTATTAATTGCGCCAGCGGCTCGGCCCGTTAATGGGCATCGAACGACGCTTTTTGCCGATAAGGCGCGCAGCTTGCGCGCACGTGGCTGCTCTCTGGGGCTATTTTATAGCTGGCGTCTGCTAGCACGCTGCTGCTCATGGGAAAATGATGGACGAGCCGGGCCACAGCGGCTTTTATGATTCTTCTCGCGGTACTTTTTATCAGGGGCCGATATGTATCGAAAAAACGTCGCGCGCGCGGAGATTGTTTCGTAAGTCGGACGGCTGCCGCTGATGGGCTTCGTGCGTGTAATTTTGAGAGCTCGGGAGGGAGCAGAGGGAAAGGTAAACATTGTGGGGTACAGTGTTTTTGTGCGAGGGAGGGTGAGTGTTATGAAAATTGCTGGGCGGCGGGGGTAGTTATTACGAGAGGTGTAATGTATTTCGAGTGGACGAAAGTTCTGTTATCGTTTTGTTTCGGAAGGGGGAGGGTTGGGTAAATAAAATAGGACGAAAGTGGCTTGTTTACCGGTGAATAATGTACGCGCGCCAATTATTTGTTATGATTTATGCATTGTTTAACGCCCTTTCTCGTTGTGATTTCAATCTGATACATTTTTGATTCTTGTAAATGCTGCGAGTACGTGCGTTCTGTTTTAATGACTGCGCCGCTGGATTAAAATCAACGTTGGATCTTGTTTTTTAATTTAAGTTGATGTGAAAGTCTTTAACTAGGTAAAGTCTTTCTCGGAAGTTCAGCGGGTTCTCAGTATAAATTCTATAAATTTATAATTAGAAAACGAGTGTCAGAATCGTATAACATTAGTGTTAATATTTTTCTTTTCACTTTATTCATAAAAAAACTGGGGCGCATTTGATTCGAGAACACGTATTTCTAAAGTTATGAAACTATAACTAATATAAACTTTTATAATCCTCATTCTTTCCTTTAGCTGTATTTAATGCCATGTAAAATCTTTTAAGGCTTCGAAAGAAACTTTTAAGTAAAGTTATAAAATATTTCTTTTACTATCTGCTTTAATATCCTTATTACATCTCCATTAAAATGAAGCGCACAATTGTTTTGGTCATCCGTACTGCATTAGCTTAAACTAATATTGTTCAAATGCAATTAAAAAAATAATTAAAAAGTAACTCAATAAAACTTATATAATAATAAATAAAGAAAATGTCACTTTTGATATTACTTGTTATGAGGCGCATTAAATACTATTTTTAACTGTATTTATTAGCGGCTTTAAAAAGCCGCGATATAATTTTATGAAATAGAGTTAATGAGACTGTACATTAGCATTTTACTTACGATGCTTCTATACAAACGTCTATTTTACGGTGAAGTGTAAACATCAAAAAATTACACAGTCATTCATAAAGCTTTTATTGCGCGTGCAACGAAATTTACGAGGGACATCAAAAGATTTAAATGTTCCTTGTAAATTTCAAAAATAATAATTTTCTTTGACTTTTTAACAGCACTCACGCGGCCCACTAAATCATGAAAATTAAACTTTGTTTACCCTCTCTCGCAATTTTTTAATGACGCCACCTAATTTTTCAGCACGATTCACACGCGCTCACCTTAACCAGCTCTCTAGCTCGCTTGCGCGCACTGAATTCAAAAACCTCCACCTCCCGCGCGGACATTAATCTTCTCAATTCGCATTAATAAATCACTCGAGCTTTTACCTCAGAATAGCATCCTATACGTACAGCATTCAAATTCCTCGGCATCACCTCGCATCGAATCCTTTCATAAACCTCCGCTACACTCCCGGCTCTGCTATTCGCGAAAAATCTTTGATTCTCGCTGAATACCTCCGCGGCTTCTTAAAGTCAGACAGTCATATCTTGTATACACTGGCTCTCTCTCCCTTCAGAATCTCTTGTAGATAACGCGCCGCTGAGGCCTTCAACTATACGCGAAGCCTATACACAGCTGTGCAGAGCGAGAATCCGTATATAGTATATAGAGCCTGCCGCGCTGCGCAGCGTCTATGTATATAAGGAGGATGCAGCGCCGCAGTATTGTCTATGGTATTGTGTATGCGATATTGGGATATGCGCTACTGCCGCGTAATATAGGCCGTATTACCCTGCTGGGCTTCTTTTCGGGGCTGTGTGTTTTCAAGTGATATTACTCGACTTATTGAGTTCTCGACTCGAATCGGAGATGGTTTTTGATTTTTTCGAGTGTGGATTGTCGGAACGTGCTATTTTTGCCGGAGTGGAATAAATTTATCCGATATATAAGGTTTGTTTATTTATTTTGGCGTTTCGAGGGCATTGGATTTCATTCCGCTCGTCGCGGAAAATAGCCTCGATATCGTATTTTCTCTTACACATTTTTAATACTTATTAGCGCGGATTTCGCTCGGCGAGCGGAAAAAAGGAGAAACTATGAACGAGAGCCGCCTCCGGTCGTGCCGGGGCCCCGGATCGATAATTATTATTAACGAATCAAACCTCGCTCGCGCGCGCGCTGCATCGCAGCCTGCCGCGCCGCGGGGCATATCCCAAAGAAAGCTACAAAATCGCCGATAAATATCCGCCTCGGCTGCAGGCTCGCTCTCGCAAAAAAGCCTCGCCCGAAATTTTCAACCTCCTGTCGCTCATGCAATTAGCTCTAAAAAAAAAAAAAACTAACAAAAAGAACGAGCAAAGGGTCACTATCTATCAAACGCGAGCTTTCACGTACACACACACACGTATATAGATGCAAAAAAAAAAAAATAAGGTAAAAGCAGGATCGATCTTGCGATCCTTGGGCGATTGCAGCCTCGTGATTGTTAGCGCGCCGTCTCTGTCTTACAGACTTTCTCGGCTCGAGCTAAAGGATAGCCCGCGGCTGCGGCGGCGGCCTCTTTCCGGCTTCGATGCCTCCAGCCGCCCACCCCGCGCGCCGCGAGTAACTTTATCTCCGGGGCGAGCTTTCCAGGCTCAACTTTGCAGCCCTCTCTCCTGCCTCTATATACAGATTCTCCTCTCACTCACTTATACACTCGCTAGCTCCGAGAGAGAGAGAGAGAGATCTCGTTCTCTTTTTTAGCGAGGAATTATTTTTCTCGCTGAGAGACGTTGGAGGCAGGGAGACTGGTTTATGGATGTATTGTGTGCACGCACTCGTCGCCGTCGATTCGCCCAGGTGGCTGGATAATGCAGCACTGCGGGCGTGGATGTGCTTCTTGCGCGCTGTTTTCCGCCGGTTTTCTGGGGAGATGAGTTTTCAGAGGATGGCAGCGAGCGTTGGGGTATTTTATTGTTTATTAATTGCTTTGCTGGAGGGTGGGGGAGCTGGTAAAGTTCTTGCGTATTCTCGGGTTATTTAGTTTTCGACTTGGCCTTTCTGATTGCGAAGGTAAATTAAATAAAGTTTTAATGCACTGGGTTGCGTGGAGATATTTCAGCTCGCGAGTTTCCTTGTAGTTTTGCTGATTTTTTTTTTAGTGTTTAGACGGGAGGGAGGTTTTAATATTTTTCAAAGGAGGACGGTTGGAGGCTGGCTGTTTGAATGTTGGGTAAAAATATTGTCAACATAGTTGACGGCATTCGCTGCATTCTTTTTACGGAATCGAGGACGAGGAATTCTAGTAATTTGTCTATTAATCGTTAGCTTTATTAGTTTTATTAGAGCTGTTGATAAAACTTGGTAAATTGTTACATAAAAAAGGAATTGATAAAAAAAAGAAACGAAAATAAGAGTAGAGAGTATAGTAGAAAAATGTAAAAGTAAGTTAATTTGATTACGTGGAGAGGGCGCAAGCCGGTCTTGCCAAACTCGGTACTTTTCTACTGAAACATAAGGCCTGCATTTCACAATCTATTTCAGAGTGCGCCGTTTTAAAATGCACGTTTCGAATGCTCCGCGCACGATGCAATATCTTAACATCCTTTCCTTTTGATGTCAGAAATATTTTGCCCCGGCTTTAGGGCGAAACTTTTCCAAAAGAATGAATACTCAAAAAGAAGTTCTTATTATTAAATTTATCATCGGCACTGGCCGCACGCGCGCGCGCGCCTCCAGATCCCCGAGTATAAATTCAATTGTTACGAAAAAGCATTATATACGGACCTCCCTCATTTCCTGTTGCTTTTGGACGAAAAGTTACTGCATACGTCATGAGCAAAGTTTATTGAGGTAAAATGAACGAGCGGTTCAATCTTCTCACATAAATTTTAGGAATACGGCGAATCGCGCGGAATTTCACCCGCGCGCTATTTCGCGGATTTGCTTCCCTCCTCTCTCTGAGCCAGGGCGCCCTCCGGTAACGCGTGATTCCCATTTTTCTATCGGATAACGCCGACCTAAAAAGTTATACGCTGCATCGGAAAATTTTTATTTTGGTTAACGCTAGCGCTAACAAGCGAGCAAGACAATGCGTTTGATAAAAACAATAGGCAGATTAAAAATGTTAAGCCGCGAGGCTGGATAAAAGCTGGCTTTTTTATTTCAACGAATTGTTTCTTATCAACATTGAACAATATAAGGATGACGTTTGGAATTA
The DNA here is from genome assembly GCA_900480035.1 of Eupelmus urozonus. Taxonomy (NCBI): domain Eukaryota; kingdom Metazoa; phylum Arthropoda; class Insecta; order Hymenoptera; family Eupelmidae; genus Eupelmus; species Eupelmus urozonus. The sequence goes on from UELX01000009.1 coordinate 196,430, forward strand.
TTTAAACGATAAATTACGAATATCCGGCGCCGTTATAGGTCTGAATATATCTAAACAAATGAAATTATTCGACGTATTCGGAGGTATGATTGAAAGGGCCGGGGAAATCAATCGTCGGGCCGGCATTTGGGAATCCATATAGCCGGGCGGGCGAGCTTGCTAGCCGAGCGCTCAAAATGAAAATAAAATATATTACGTATATAACTTTATAGCCGTACATAAATATAGCCATCTATCTAGCCATTCATTTCTCCAACGCTCTCCGAGCGTTTCTGCCTCGATAGAGAGATACCCCCCTACCGAAAGCGCGTCGAAAAATTTTATTAATGGCTCAATTTGTTTGCCGGACTTCTTTTGTCGCGGAAAACTTTTTCTCTATTTCCTTTCTCGCGCGCTCTCGCTTTTTCTAGTCGCCTCGCAGAAAAGTTATATTCGATGTGTAGCGGCGCGCGTCCTTTTTGCAAAGGCGTCGCGCGGATGTGTTCTTTATTGCGTGCGCAGAGAGGAGAGGGAGAGAGTTGCGGGCTCTGCGGTCAAAGTTGCCGGGACGCCGAATGGCTTTCCCTTGAATTATTAATTTTTTCCGGCAAATCTGATGCGGAATGCGCTCGCGCACGCTGAGGGCAATTGCGAAATGACTAATTTGCGCGGTGTGCGGCCGGCCTCTTGACCCCCTAGTTGCGATATTACGTTTCGATAGAAAAATTGGAGATTTTTTTTTCTTGGCTTAGGTGTGTGGAGTTTACGTGGGGAGAATGAATTCGAGTTAGAATTGAGGAAACAGTAATAAGGCTCGTTAAAACTTTAGCTCGCTGAATGTTAAATCGTATTATCGTACAGTTGCAAATTAGTTATGAGTATAGACTGTGTACTTCTTTTTGTTGCTGGAAATAAAAATTTAAGGATGATTATCTTGATAAAGAGCAGTAGCAATAATCAACATCTTCTTTAATATTTCGTACCATTCGAACCTAATTATTTCATTCAATCTCGTAACAAAAAATTCTTCAAATATTCTCGTCAGCCAAGTAGATTTCAATATTACATAATTAAATAACAAAAGCACCGCCTTAAAAACAATCCTAATTACAGCCGACAACCCCCCCAAAAAAAAACTAGCAACTCAAAAAAAGCCAAAGCCCTGCCATCCTCGAAAGCGCAATAAATCTCACTTTAGCGCATATTAGCGTAACGCGTTCAATAAAGTGTCACGCGCTTGCAGGCAGCGCTACATCACTCTTATTTGACTGGCGCAACGCGAGCGGCCTGCTCTCACCCGCAAAAAGCCACAGCCCACCGATGAATAATCTCCGGCAGCGCTTATGCAAAATGCCGAAAGCCCGATAGCTGTACGCACGCACGAGGAGGCATTTGTTTCCCTGTATAAACGCGCCGCTGCGCGACAAACATTTTCTCCCCACGGCGGAAAGCTATATACGCGCGCGGGCCTCGAATTCACGGCTATTTCGTCGACTCTCGCTCCGGTAACCGGCCCGAGGAATTACCGGCTTTCCTCGATTTTCCCGCTCGATGGTTAGCGCGCCTCCCTAAGTCGACGAATGTATTTATGGAGCCGGGAGGGCTGAAGCGAGCCTGCGAAAAGATGAATTTTATTAGAGCGATGGTGGTGGGAAAAAAAAGCTTTCCGCTCCGCTTGCTTTCGTAGGTTGAAGAGGATATTTAGTTTTTGCGATGGAGGATCGATGTGTTTCTGTGTATTGAGTATATGTACGCATGGCTCTTTTGTATAGTGTCTTCAGTTCGCCTCTGTGTTCTTGGACAATGAGAATTAGATTTAATCAGTTTTATTTTGATGAAACCAGCGAGTCTTGTGACTTAATCTTTTACTGGGGCTGTGCGCTTGATTGTTTACCGTTCAATTATTTATTCCGAGGTGTTTGTCCTTTATTAGCTTTCGTTATTTTAATCTGCGTGAATGTGTTTATTGAATGCAAGGATGAGCGAGCATTTTCCTGATGAGTGTGTTATTTTATTTCGAGCTTGACTGATAGATATTGACGCGTTCTTTTATTATTTACACGCTAATATAAATATGCGTTAAATGCGTGTTACCTGTTTGCCCAAATTATTTGTCTTTGTACGCGTTTATCCCTAATTGCAAGAAGCATTTTTAAAATGTATAAACTTTGTATTGCTATCTATTTATCTGTGGTATAATGTAGTGGTATATAATTGAGTTTAATAATTACCTTGGTAGACATTTAATTAATTAAGTCTAATCATTAAAATTTTCATAACTAAATTTTAATAAGCACGTAAATATTTAACAACTATATTAATAAAAGAATCTATAAAGATTCTAATTGAAGCTAATTTGATTTTTATTTAGCTAAGGTTATTAACATTATTGTTATGCGTATCCAAATCGTTATAAAACTGTTTTATATGTATTATTGACAGTGACATCGCATTTTTGTATAATACACTACCTATCCATCATGTCGCAATCGACAATGACAATCTTACTTTTTGCGTATAATTTTGTATACAATTGATTTTAACAGAATTAACTGTGATATCCTATTAAAATATGCCCAACTGAAATTATAAATGAGATGTAAATGAATTATTCGAAAACGTAATATGCTCCTTTTTGTGACCCACTTGAAGAATAAATAAATATCAATCCAAATTACATTAATTAATTAAGGTTTAATTCTCGATTGTAAAATAGTCAAGATCTCAAGACGACCGAATCCTCGCAACAACGAAACAATATTCTCCTCTTTAAACTCGAATTAAACGCCATAAAACTGAAGTTTATTATAGTTTAACGACTCCCCGCTATTAAAAGCCCATCAAACCCAAACTGCAAAACGCAAATAAGCAATGAAAGCACAATTACCCCGGCGGCCGGGCGGGCGTATCAAAATTCCGGAAAAAATCTCGAAAAAAATAACAAAGAGAGGCCATTCGCGCGGGCTGAAAAGGCCCCGCAGAGAGCTTGCAAGCTCCGGCGAGAAGCATTTCAATAACGCCGGACCGTCGCTGCTGCTGCTGCTGCTGCTGCGCGCGCGCTGCGGCCGCCTCAAGTAGTAGCAGACCGTCAGCGTCAGCCTCACAATCATCCAGCTCTCGCTTGGCGCTCGTCTCGCGTCGCGCGCGAGCGGAATTACGCGGCTGGCTCTACCTCTCTCTCTCTCACTCCGTGAGAGGTGTATAGCGAGAGAGAGAGAGAGCGAGAGAAAGCCAGAGAGAGAGGGAGCATCAGGGCTCTGGCTTGCTTGCGCGCGCGCGCGCTTTTCATTTTGCGTCCCAGGGGCCAGCTTATAGCCACACCCTTTCCACCCTACACGTACGGCTGGCGCGCTCTCTCCCACGCGTCGGCGCGCTCGCGTGCCCAACTTTCGCGCTCCAGAACCGTTTCAATTAACTCCCGATCCTCGGGGCTGGCGAAAAAAATCCCACCCCCCCTCCCTCGTCCCTTTTATCCTCCTTACGTTCATCGTCCGATAAATAACAACATATCTGCCGGATAGTAGAGCGAGGAAAGAAGAGAGAAAGAGAGAGAGAGAGAGTGAGAGTGAGAGAGAGGTAGAAGAGATAGAGTTGCGGCGCTGCGAGCGTGCGCTGGCTGCGAGCGTGGGAGAGCGAGCGAGAGGCAGCGAGGCCGAGAGAGAGAGCTCGTCGAAGCCGATCCATAAATTCTCCCAGGTTCTCGCGAGCGCGCGCGCGCCAGCCCGCCCGCCTGGCCCCCGCGAGCGCGCGCGCAATCATTATTATGTCACGGCGCGCTGCGCGCTTACACGTGCATGCAGACGAGGGACGGAAAAAATTCTCGTACACACTAACAAAAGGGCGAGGCGCCCGAGAGAGAGAGCTGACGAGGTGCCAAAGCTATTTCTCCGGCACCCCGGAATCTCACGAAAGGGGAGAGCGATGGATGAGAGAGAGAGAGAGAGGAAAAAAAGGTGTAGAGCGCCGGGAATTCCGCCCTTTCAGGCGCGGCTCGTAAATAAAAACTAATCGCGAGCGAGGATATTCACCATCTGCGCGTCGCTCTCGCGCGGAAAAAAATGAGCGAACGAGATAAGGGGGGGGGGGCGTTCGACACGCGGGATGCATAAACATCGGGGGAGCCGAGAGCGAGGCGGAAGACAAAAGAAGACATTAAATCACTCCTCAATCAAGGCGCGAAGAGAGGACGAGCTTTTTTTCTTTATTTTTAGACGCTCGAGCCCGACTCTTCCCCGGGGTGCGCCGAGGAATTCGACGACTTGTAGCGCGCCCCGGCGTAACCGAACTACCTACCCCGGATTTGTATAAGTAATTGTAATGACTTTGCGAGGGATTTCTCCTTCGCGAGCTGCTTTTTTGTTTCAGCGGAGGCTGCGATGCTGATAGGAGCGACGAGCTGAACTCTGTGGCTCTTGACTGGAAAGTTGGAGCGAGTCCGATTATCGCCGAGATACAAACTTATCATTTGTTTTGTGTATCGGAATTTGCAGAATAAAAGGAAAAGGGATCGCTCGGCGCTGCAGGCTCGTATATCAAAAATCATTTTCGAAAAGTGCTGCTCGGCACTTTTCTGATCGAGAGTCGAGAGCGCTCCGCTTTCGAGCTTTGAAGAAGTCCGTTTCGAAAAAGGCAGTGACCCATAACGGACGCATTAGTCGTCGTATGTCATTTTCAGAAAATTATCCAGAAACGTTAAGCATCCTCTTTGATTATACGCTGCTTATTAAAAATCGCTTGCTCCCTCGCTCGGAAGATGAAAAAACGCTCCTCGAAAAAAAAAAAGGAAAAAACGTCAACGAAAAGCCCCTTTTATACTCACGACGCACCTTCAAAAGTTCGGCGCGGAGCAAACATAATTTTCCGAAAGGCCATCGAAAAAAATTTTTCTTCGCCCCCCCCTACTATCAGCCATTTTGCGCAAAAGTTCACAAGTGCGCTGGCACTCGAAAATCCCCAGCAGAGAATTTGCCCGTGTAACGGCGCGAGCTGGCGACGATCTCAGCAAGTCTAAATTTTCGAGATTGCAGACACGGTAGGTGGAGAAAAAAAAAGAGAGGAGGACGCGGAGGAGAGGAAATAAAAATAAGATTCGCTCGTTCCCTAAACGTCTATACCTCTAGAGTCGTTCTCTCGACGGCGGCAGTCTGCGCGCGCTTGCGCCTGTAAATGTGTGTATATATAAGAAGAGAGAGAGAGAGTGAGAGAGAGAGGCGGCCAACCCTCGCGATCTTCGGAATTCCAGCGACGCAACCGTATAAACTTAACGGCGCCCTTCGCGCACCGCACACTGGGGGCTGCGAAAAAAAAACATCGAAATTCCCAACGACGTGCCGTAGCGAAATCAAGGCGCGACGATGGCGCCGTAAAATATTGCCACATCGATTTGCGCCGCTCTTCTTTTCGCTGAAATGCGAGAAAAAAATTTGAGGAATTTCCTCCTTTCCCTTTTCCGCCGCGCGCCCGCTCGCTAATTTATCGGGAGGGAGAAGGAGACCCTTATCGTAAGGGAGATATATATTATGCTTTACACCTTTGTTTCGAGCGTCGTTTACGATGGGAAAATATGTAGGATGTTTTTCGCGGGGTGCGCGATTGGCTGGGGCAAGGAGAGGGCCTAATAAACTGCGGACAGATATTTTATTGAATTTTGGTACGGCTGTAGTCGAGAGCTTTATGGAGACGAATGGTTTTAGTCGGCTGCTCGTTGCCTGAATAAATTAGGTTCTGTTTCTACTGGGCGCAGCTGTACTGCGCGGGTTTACTGCTCCATCGAGACAAAAACCGTAGGTAACTGAAGTGTTAAATAGCCGGATCAAAGGTGTGACAAGTGCGGTCAGGCTAATCGTGGCCATTTTTTTTCCTTTCGAAAAAAGTTGATAGATGTGTTCGTTATTTTATGCTGGCCGTGGCTTTGATATTTTCTGAAAAAATGTTTGAATTTTTTGGATTTGCGTGAATTATTGCAATCGTCGTTTTTCTCGTGAAAAAAGTTGTAAATTTAAAAAAATTTGCAAAATTTGCAATTTTTATTTCGTAATATGCAAATTTTGTATTAAATTTTTTAATATTTTAGTTTATTTCAAAGAGTTATTTTAAGCTTATTTTAAGCCATTTAAGCATTTTACTGATCTAAAATAAAATTTTTTATTTATTGTTAAAATATTGTAACACACTTTTCAAAATTATTTAAAATTTAAAAAAATCATTCTAGCTAGTATTTTTAATGCTGCATTGGAAATATGCTTGTAAAATCATTCGTTGGTTGAAATTTAACATCAATGCAATACATTTATTTTAAAATATTCTTACAGAAATTTCAGGAATTTTAATTTACTCCACAATTAGATAAGTGTATATTGAAGACAAAAGCTACATTTTAATTTAAGATTTATGTTTTCTTACCCTTAATTTGTGTATTCTACATCAACTTACACAAAATAGACAATTTCGAACCATGAATGAGTTTGCACCTGCGTATGCGAGTTACTGTATGTTCGTATTCTATGTCTTCTACCTCTTAATTACTTGTGAATCATAATCATGTTCTGTCATGATTCATGCTAATAATCTGCGAGATCACATTTAAGGGATTTAGTACAAATTTCCATTTTCATAAGAACTTGTTGAAATCACCGTATTTTAATAAGATTATTATCTAAATCCTGCATAAAAAAAACAGTATGTTTTTAAGAATTATAATTGAAGTATTATATAAGAAGTTTCAGAAAGCCTATAGCTTCGCCGTTTTTAAGATATTGAAGTTTAAAATCTGAGCCTATCGTTATTAATAACATTTTCTTAGTATATGTATCTATAGCGTGCTACAGTCAAATTCTAAGGTTAAACAAAATTTCATTTTCGACGTTACTTTCACGTTACTTTTCATTTTCTACATTTCCTGTTAGTATTGTAGCGTAAATTAATATAATTGTAAGATTTTAGTGGCTTGGCATTGTATAAAATAGTTAATGAAAATAAAATTAACCATTTGAATTCGATTATATCCCACTAACCTCCTTAATACGAGACGGGAAATCGTTCTATGTTTTTGATACGGGACGAGTCAGGTTTCCATTTTCTCCAAACATACTTTTTAATATCGATAAAAGATTCCAACATTTCTCAGAATGTTTCGACTTTTTTCGAAATATCGTGACTATTCTAGAAATTCACGATTTTTACAAAATATTCTGACTTTTCTCAAGATTTTTCGACTTTTTCAAGGATTTTGTCATTTCTCAGAATTTGACTTTTTCCAGTATAAAATAAATATTAAAAGAAATAAAAAGCAAATCTAACCTGGACGTTATTTATTTATATTTCTATATTTGAAAATTTTAAAGAAATTTAGAAATTTCATTCGAAAGTTTCAACATTTCAATTTAAATTAAAGTTGAATGGTATTGAAATCTTGACTTCAGGATGGGATTATTTTTTCCAACCTCAATAGTAATTAATTGTATATAGTAATTGTAGTATAAAGTAATCTCATTAAAACGCTAAGCGATGTTTATTTATTATAATGTGGAATTCCATTTTTTACATTTTATTCCGTTCATATAATTTTCTTTATACAAAATCGAATCTAAACATTGAAATTACAATTCTAATTATATTTTTGTAGTACAAAAAATAGTATTAATAAAAAAATCAATAATGAGATGATAAAAACTTTCATATTTTTTAAATGCAGACAAATTGCTGAAATCAAAAAAATCAATATAAAATTTGTCCAATAACAGCGCAGTCTAAACATTCTACTATTGCATGTATTCTTCATTTTTATTTACTTCATTTTTTGTTCAAAAGAATGTAGAATATATGCATAATCCTACATTGTGTAAAAAGAGACAAAAATTATTTTTAGTGTATAAACTATCTAAATATTTGAAATTTTGCGCAATTTTTGGGAAGTGAAAAATAAATATTTTTTTGTATTTTTGGCATCACGTTTGAAATGGATGATTTTTACTTTTAACCGAAAAAGCTATATTTGGTTAAATATCTAGTAAATATCTAAAAAAAATATAGCAAAAAGCGTTTCATCAATAGGAGAAAAACGAATGAATTTCTATAAAAGTTTATATTTTAAATTTTATATTTGCTTATTTATACAAGTAATATATTGCAATTTATCTACGTTCTTATTGATTTAAAATTTTTCAGTAACGTAATATATATAGTTAAGAGCTAAATAATTCATTGAAATTCTTATTTTAAATTATTTTTAAAAATACATATTCATAATTCAAAATTTCACATTTATTTTGTCTTCGAATATATTTTGTGTTCAATCTGTTGAATAAGGGTGTTGAATTTAGTAATAAAAATTCCTGAACTAACTTGTAATTTTTAGCTCAATTTAAAATACTGTAAGCTCGGGACACTTTGGGCTACTTTCCAGTTTTCGGTTATTTTATTTTTTGCTTTGTAAATTTGTGGTTCCAAAATGTGTAAACTGCTAGCTGCAGACATAAACTTCGAATGTATGCTGTATGTAAAAAATTTAAATGTAACACCTCTACATAAACTCTGAAAAACAGGGTGGACAAGGTTTTGGTATTTGTATTTACGTTTGGTGTCAATAATAAATTTAAGAATGGAATTACTTTATTACATAAAGATTTACAAACGCGAAAATCAAAATTAAAATCTCAATTTCACTTTAGAATCATCCGGGTAAAATCTTTAATATTTTTATGTTCTATGATATATAATCCTTATTAAATATATCTATCAAATTTGTTTACTTCTACCAATATAATTATATTTTGATAAACTCAGATTTAATAATTCTAAGAATGATAAGATTTAATAATCCAAAAGCAAGAACAACGATAATAATAATTCCATCGCCTAAAATCTTTTGCGCATGAAACAGCTCTACGACGAACGTGATTACCATCTCACATGTATACACTCATACAATCATTAAGTCATGCCTCACTTAGATAAGTTTTACTAATTGAAGAGATTTACCCCTATGCTGTTAAGTCTCCTACAACTTTTATATACGAGTACACTCTTGACTTCTCTCTTTCTCCTATATACATTAGTAAATCGAATTGGTTTCATAAATATTTTAGCTATATAGAGGCCGACGCGAGCGCGCGCCCCAGTATTTATTTGACTCACCGGGAATGATTTTTTTCCGCGATGTGTGTAACCTCATACATAGTGAAGATGCAATAACTATAAATTACGCGAAATGTACGACGGGAGACGAGCGGGCTGAATTGAAACGAAAAAAAAATTGCGTTCGGCGTTCTTTATGTATAGGCGAAACGTATTGTCGAATTGCACTTTTTTTCTGCGGCCGTGAGCGAGCTTTATTGGGATTTGTTTTTATGATTGAGCCCTCCGTCATTACTGATTCATTCTAATGGCGAGCCTCGTGGCTAAAGCAGGGGGAGCGCGCGGGAAAAAGTTCGTATAATATGATTTTTCCGTAATTGGATAAAGAGATTTTTGCCATTAACACGGTTCCGCGCTCGAGTCTTAGAGAATCCTCTTAGACTTGGCAAATTTCTTAAATCCAGGGTAATTCTTTCCGAGATAGAATACTGCAGTGACACGATAAAAACTTTACAAGATAATGCCGGGATAAAAAAGAGAGGCTCCCGGGCTCGCAGCTGAAAAGCGGAAAAATCGTACTAAAAATAGCTCAAACGACAGGAGGGGGGAGAAAAAATTCTGAATACCGTTGATTGCGATAACGATCGTATTAACTGTTTGTAAATTTCATAATGTCGCATGTGCGTGCACGCAGGATGCTCACGCGGTCGTAAATAATTTTTTCTGTTCGATATATCAAGCGACGCTGATCTTAACAGCCGTTTTCCGTTCCAACGGCATGATAAGAAACACCAGTTGAACATTTTGTAATTGCGCGGTATTAGCGTGATTTACGAGCCTCAGTCACGAACCGAATCACGTAAGTGTATTCGTTTTACGTTTCAATATTATCTGTGCGACAATTTTTCTTTTTTTTTTCTCTTTTTTTTCATTTTTTATTCCCATATGGGCGGTGCTGAACTTTTTTATGTTTGCATAAATCTTTCTGTGATTTTTACAGTTTGGCGTGCAATTTCATTTGAAAGATAATATTATTGAACGTTTAATATAAAGGTTAGCAACAATTTCTGCTCGTTAACGATCCTCGATTAATGAGATACATGAAAATGATACAATATTATTTAATAAATATTATAATTAAACGTTATTATAGATTTTGATTGCGGATATTTGATTTGCTGTTGAAATAACAAAAATAGAGTAAATTTCGACAGTCGTTCCATGATTTAAGTAAGAGATATCATCTACAACATTGTAATAGTTTACTGTTTAAAAATGGACTAAATGAATTTAGGCTTGTAAATGAAGAGGCAATCTGTCTACATTAAGTAGATTGCGTGTCTTATAAAATAGATCGTACAGCGATACCATTACATTAAATACTTCATATTTATCTAACAAAACTGAAAGCTGTCATCTAAAAGTGAAACGAATCAATCTTAAGTACCTAAGATCTAATAATAGATTGCGGGTGAATAAAAACAATTATTATTTTAAGCTTAAGAAGAATCAATTTACTTGCTTGCTCTAATTTAGGTAAATCTAGAGATGAGAAGATTCAGCTTAAACTAAATGAATTAATTCTAAAAACTTTAAAAATAATTATTTTGATTCAGACGGTTTTCTATTACAAGATTTAATTTAAAATTAATTACTTTCATTTCAGGAGGATATTTTTGTGATTACATTAATTTAACGAAGTAAAAAGCAAAAATATATAAAGTCACTTCCCAGCCGACATCGCAATCCAAAAATTCAATTAATTCGACGAAAATAATTAATCCGGCATATGAAAATAACGGAAATTATCGAGGAGCAAACAGGAGTCGGCGATTTAGCGGCATTATCGCTTCTCAGTAGCTCGTCAAGTGACGATCGGGGGTGGAGGCGAGGGGGCCCTCACTAATCAGAGCGCGAAACTTCTAATCCTCGAGCCACTCTAGACACCAATTACGGGATAAAATCAAGCGCCGGCAATTGTACAGCTACACCGCAGCCGAGCACGCGATCGCTCAACTAAACCGGCGCCGAATCACGCAACTTGCTCACTCTGTTTCTCTCCTGCCCCGGAAAAAAGGTCCGCCCACTAGGAGCTCGCTCTCGCGTGCATAAATTAGCCGAATCCCAGGAGTGGCTGGCTTAAATCGCAACAGCCCGCGATGCCGCAAGAAGAGAGAGAGAGAGAGAGAAAAAAGGAGGTAGGAGGAAGCAAGCGGTTCTCTCGCATTCCGCGGTATCCTCTATTATCCGCTCCTCTCGGCAGCTTGCGCCTGGCGGCCTCCGCCTCTCTCCGGCTTTAAAAGCTGCTGCGGCACACGCGCGCGCCTCTCCAAATCTTATATACATCCCTGCTGGCATACTCCGGCTCGCATGTGTATGTATATGTAGGTGTAGGCAGATGCAGAGGTAGAGACAGGGTAGCGGGACGCATATTCTGAAATTCGCCAATATGAAAAGGTTCCTGGCCCCCTCGCCGCGTATGTAGGTGGAAGCGAGCGCGCGCGCAGCCGGTGCTGTGTGTTACCGCTCGCGATTTTTACCACATTTCATCTCTGCGGCAGCGTGTGTGCATGCGCGCAGCGTAGGACAGCCTACAGAAGTAAGTAACAAAGTAAATAGAGTAAGAGAGAAAGCGAGAGAGAGTGAGCGAGAGGGAGGAAAGCAGCAGCAGCATCACATCATCTCCTCTCTGTAGGTTGGGCGGGAGGTGTTCGCGCAGCGGCGGCGTCGGCGTCGGCGGCGAAGGGCGCGGTGTGTGTGTACAGAGAGCGAGAGCTGGCGAAAGAGGCCAGAGAGCGAGAGAGAGAGAGAGGCTGGGCTGTCTCTCTCTCGCTCTGCGTGCTCCAGAGCGCGCGCGATGCTGGGAATGACGTCACGTTGCTAAAGCGACGCGCGGCAACGCCAAGCGCGGCGGTGGCGGCGTGCGGCTCTCTCACTCTCTCTCTCTCTCTCTCTCTCTATCTATCTGCCTCTCGGCTCGTATAGTCGTCGCGCTCTGCTGTGTCTGGGGCCGGGATCAATAGCGCAGCGCGCGCAGCCGAGCGCGCACCTCTACTCTCCACACAGCCTCCCACCCCCGCTCTAGCATCACAGAGGCTGTTAGCAGCAGCAGCAGCAGCCCTCTCTGGATTCTCCTCCGTAGCAGCAGCAGCAGCAGCGCGCCCTCCGTCGTCATCCTCCACACTCTCTCTCTCTCTTTCTCTCACGCTAGCTTTCCCTATAGCACTGAGAGAGACTATATACGCTGCTCTCTCTGTCGCTCCCTCCTCCCTGAAGCGAGCAGCGCGCGCGCTTGCGGCGCTTGGCTCTCGCTCTCTCAGTCCAGGAGACGGCGCTCCCGTGGCAGGACGAGCGGGCGCGCGCGCGCTCTCGCTCTCACACAGGAGGAGCTTTCAAAGAGCCTATCTCTCTCTCTCACTCTCACCGAAAGCACGCACACAGACACACATCACGCTACCAGTGCTCCCACCCTCTCAGTCAACCAGTAGACTTGCGCGCGCGCGCAAGCGCTGCCAAGAGAGAGAGAAAGAGAGTGCGCGGCTAGTAGTCGCGCAAAGCGCACACACCAGTCCTCATCATGTACCAGCAGACGAGGAGCCGCAAGGCGACAGCTACCTGCTGCGACAACGACGAGGAGGAGCCCGAGCACTGCTAAACGGCATAAACGATTTATAAAAATTTTTTTTTTTTCTTTTTGTTCGTTGCTTGTTGGTGGCCGTGAGGCGCGCGCGCTCGGCAGAGCAGAAACGAGATTTAGAGAGAGGAGAGTAGTTGTTTGTTGAGACACCCGTAAGGCATAGGCAGCGCGGCAGCCGCCCGAGGAGGCTGCGCGGCCCATCCACCAACTCTGATACGACGACGTCGAGGTCCAGGCGGCGGCTTGGAGCGGCAGTAGCTTGGAGGCCCACCGCCGCCACCGGCGCGGAGAGCAGCAGCAGCAGCCGCCATGCCAGATCGCAACCCAGAGCGCCCCTGGCCCGCCATCGCCTAGGACTTGACCGAACTCCAGGTGAGATACACAGACACGCACGACCACCACGGATTACACACGACGCTCTTTTTTTTTTCTTTATTCGTCTCGTGTGTGAAAGACAGCCTGACCATCGCTCGGGCAGCTCTAGCTGCTAGTTTGCTTCGCTCGTGCGCTTCCTCACGGATACGAGAGAGATGTATAGCACCAGAGAGGCTGGGTTAGGAATGGGGTGGGGGTTTTGGGATCGAGGAGGTGAGAGAGAGAGAGAGAGAGAGCGGAGGCTGATTTCGATTTTGCGGCGGGCCGTGATTTTTTGCTCGCTGCTCTGTTCTGCTGGCTGGAAGTGGGTTAGGATAGAGATAGAGGCATCTCTCTCTCTCCCTCTCTGCGACTCGCTCTCTCTCTCTCAGCCTCACTCGCTTTGGCATAGATTTCCTAAGCGAAAACGAGCCGAGATGCTCCCTCGGAATTTATGCGCTTTTTCGAGACGCGAGAGCGCTTTGACCGAGCGCGCTCGGCGAATTAGCCGCATCGTTTTCTAACGCACAGCAGCTTTATAGCATTTTTATAGCTGCCTCGAGGATTTAAAAGCCCCGGCCGCGCCGATAAATTCACTCTCGAGAGTAAATCACGCCGGGGACTCGCTCGGCGCGACCCCCAAGCTTTCCTCGCTGCACTAGCGGCCCCCCCGGTTTATTTCACTTCTGCGACACGCAGATTTGGCAAGGCTGTGCTCTCTTGCATCTCGTCGAGATGAGAATGTGTTGAAGGCGGCGCGAGAGCTCGCTGACAGCTACTCGCGAATTTTCGATTTTTTTCTCTCTCTCTCTCTCTCTCTCTCTCTCTCTCTCTCTCTCTGCATCTCTCTTTCTCTTGCCGCAAGCACGAAGTCAGCTCTACGTATGTATCTTCGAGTCGAAGGCTGCTTTATCGCTGCGTGGGCGGCCGTGTGCTTCTCTGTCTCTCTTGTCGGGCGAGGCTTTTGTTAGCGCGTAATCGAATTGTTTCCCTTTATAACTTTTTTTTTTCGCGAGACGCCCCGGTGTAGCGGGAAATTTGGTTTTCGAGTTACAATGTGCCTCGTTTTTCGGGGGCTGATTTTTCCCTTGTGTTTTTCCGCGCGCGTTTTCGTGCGCTGAATTTTTTGGGATTCGGCTTTTGAAATTTTTCGTTTTCGTGCGTGCTTTGGAGTTTGTTACAGCTTCGTTTGTAATAAAATAATTTGCTTCAAAATATGTGAAGACGCCGTGTATCATAAAAAAAAAATATATAAGGATTTCTTACTAAAATTCAAAGTTGATAATTAAATTGTTTAATAGAAAATAAATGACTAACGCATTTCACACATTGAACATTAAAATATTTCTCTCTTAAAAAGTATTCATCACGTTAAAAACTATTGTAATAGTCTTACCTTGATTTTTTAACAAGTAACACCGTGCCGAATTCAAAATAAACTCCTAGAAAAACATTGCTTAAAATAAATCCAACAAATTCAGTCGATATAAAAAGTATTTACATGAAAACCTGCAAAGATTCCTCTGCAAAAACTCAGTTAAAATCCGGTTTCTGATTCCCCGGGATATCGACACCGCGCCAATCGAGTAAAGTCGTGTTGCATCGCTCTTCAATTTCCAGCTGCCGGAGCGGGTAATTCAGCTCTCGATTTAAAAATAAACTGATCCTCCAGCCGAAAAATGAAAGGCCAAAAATAGCCGGGGTACACAGAGAGAGAGAAAGAGAGACAGGTATATAGGCAAAAGGGAGCTATGAAGCCTCGCTCTTTGAATACACATCCGGCGCGTTTAAATCGGCCAGATTGGCTCGCGCCGACGTTTTTTCCCAAGCTCTCTTAAAAACTTGCATGTCCGACCAAACTCGTCTTTTTCCACTTTGGCCTAACTCTATATACCGCTCGGCTCGCTCTCCTTCAAACGTCACGGCTCGAAGTTACGCTCTTACGTATGTGCGCCCGGCGAGGGAGAGGAGGCCGAGGGCCGGGATTTTTTTCGCTGCCTCGACGGTTTGCAGCTCCGCTGCTGCTGCGACGGCGAAAAAGCCGAGCGTTTTGTCGCCGTTGTAACACTGACATATTTCCCGTCCTCGGCTTCCCCCCTCGCTGCCACGCCGTAACAGCCGTGTAGCTCTTGCAGCGGCTAACGCCTAATTCGCGCGGCCAGATAGACGAAATAATCCTCTCTCTCTTTCCCTCTCCTGCTGATAAAGGAAACATGAGCGAGAGCAAATCCTCCCTCCGGAGTGCGTTAGCCCCCTTTTTTTTACGCGGCAACGTATATACGTGCACCGGAATCGAGATATCGCCCGGCTCTCTCTCTCTCTTTTTTTATACGCGTCCTCGTAAAAAGGCGGGCGCTCGCGCGAAAGTGCGAAAATCAGCGGAAAAGGGTAATCAAAGAAGGCGCGCGCGCCAGCGAAGCCCGTAAAAGCCGAGACGTGCGGGCTGGTGAAAACAAACGCAGTGCAGCGCGATTGTTGCGAGTATTGCCGTCGCTGCGACGGAGTAGTTGACAGGGGCGCGGACGTGCCAAGAGCTTTCTCTCTCTCTAGCTCTAGCTCTGCGTATTGCATGTATATATGCATGGGCGGGCGGTGCTTGGGAAATTTACAAAACCGCGGGTGTAAAGTGTTCGACGTTTTTCGATTTGGGGGAAGGGGGATATTGTGGAGGACGGCCGGCGATTTTGGAAAATGTTTGTTGACGTGCTTTTTCGGTGAGGTTTATATGATGTTTTCTTTGGAAGATGCTGTTATACTGATTGAAGTAGACGGTTTGTTAGTTTTGAATGTTGTTTGTTGAATCGGTAATGATTTGAAAGATTTTTTTTTTTTAATTTTAAATGTATGAAATTAAAAATTGTTTATAAATGCAGATATATTGAAATACCATTCATATTCATTAAAATTTATTTGTTTTTATTAAACGAACAACATTTGCCGAAACGCATTTTAGCGAAAATACGATTAAGGTTCATGAATTTACAAACAAGTGTATTAAGTAGAAATTATCTCTCTCTGTTCAAACGTACACTCGACGATACAATATATGTGTTTGTACTTATCACGTAAATTACCGAATATAGATGGAAAATTTATTTTATATTTCGGATAAAACAAAATAAATAACTTTTTCACTTTCAATAAGCACCACAAAACGTTTATCATTAAAATCATATTTTTGAGGATTTTCATGGAAAAAATATTTACAATTCTGTTTTATCTGCATAAGTTAGAGGTTGCTATAGAGAATTTTAAATGCAATATTTATGATAAACATTCTCCTTTAAAGCTCCTTACTTAGTAGAAAAATTCATGATCTTTTAAGGTCAGCAATATTCGAAATTCTTGTTTGTTTCTCGTTACTGTATTCCACTTTACTACGGACACAATTTTTTTTCAGTTTACTCGAATATTTTGAGATCCTTTTATACATACAATGAGAGTTTCTTTGAAATTTTGTGTTTGAGTTTTTACTTAATTAAACTACATAAAGTTATTCGTTTCAAATTAAGTATCTTCCTGCAAATTTATTGAACGATATATTGATTACTTAAAGTCTAGACTTATTTTGCACTAGTATATTATTTAAGCATCGATTTATATTCACCTTTAAGTACATAAGACACTAAAAAAGTTACCATCTCATTAATTCAAATAAGATTTTCAAATTATCCTTTACAAAATTTATGAAAATATTCTTGCCATAGTATTTCTTTTTATGATGGAACGCTTAAACAAATTAATGTTTATAAAAAATTTTTATAACTAATATTCGACGGATACAAAAATAACTTAGAACTATAGTAGCAAAATAATATCCTTGCATTATAAACCAATTTATCTTAAATTCAATATCGATTCAACAAAGTAAGCTTTCAAAGCATGTTTATAATAGAATTAATAAAGATAGCTTTAACAACATTATGAAGAGTTTAGAAATATTTTTCCTTTTCGCGTATATATACCAACAAGAAAATACTCAATTAATTAATGAATATTTATATCTATGAAATTAAAACTGCTACATTGCTCGGCTCAACAGATAAATAACGAATTTATAGTGTAAAATTAATCGAATAAACCACGCTTAGCAAAAGCTACAAAATTATGTATCAAAGTTATAATATCCGGATGATTTATTAGCGAAACTGGGCGACATAGTTATTGGCCGGTAAAATCTGCCGCGGTTTTGCACGCTCGCCCGCCTTTTTCTTTATGCGCTGCAATTACACATTTTTAACGCACACGTCGTGTGCAGCTTGCGCCCCGGCTCCGCTTTTTCGAGCGCCTAAATGTTAGAAATTTGCACAAAAGAATTATTTAATTAATGTAACGCATGTTACCTCTTTTTTTCGCGCGAAACGTGTTAGTATTGTTGTGACGCTGAATTTAAGCAGCAATTAACATACATGTCGCTCCTTGAAATAATTAGTCTTGACGGAAGAAAAAATTTTTTTGCGCTTACTTTTACAACGACGAAAAATGTGGATAAATTAAATTTTTGGTTTTGTAATGAAAGAAAGTGCTCGACATAAATTCGTTTCAATATTCTTTAGCACGAATTTCGAAACTTGTGTAATCCTTGTTTACGCAAATCGCGCGTTATAAAGTCGACGCGAAAAAAATTGATCGTTAAAAAAGATGAAATGCACATTTATCACTTGACTTTGATGCCTATTTTTACAACGCCGAACTCATGTTAACACCAGAATCCTAAAAACTTCCTCGCCGTCGAAACACGTGAATATGAATAACAAAGTGAGCGTTATTACTTCGAATGAATAACTCACGCGGCACGTAAATTTTCCCATTTCAACGTACGAATTTAGCGGCCGCAAAAAAAAAAGCCAGCTGACAACGAGCGGGAGCGCAAGCATCTTTACAACCGAAAAATGCGTAATTTCAACGAGTGTAGGCAGAGAGAGAGAGAGAGAGAGAAAAAAAGCGCGTAACACACACTCCCACAAAACCGCAGACGAGAGCTTTTACTGCCCAATAACTATTCCCAGTGGGCTTCGCTAATATATCATCCCCCCCCTTGCTCTCGTGGCCGGGGCTATGCTAACTGTTTTTGTACGTGCGCAATTGTACATATCCCAGCGCTGGAACATATTGCTATTATTATAGCCCGCGCATGCACACGTTCAAGCCAGTAGTCCACGCGGACATCATTGCTGCGTCGCAGACGGAAAGTCGGATCAGAAGCCGCGCTGGGGATTTTCTTTTCTCTTGATTTCCTCGGGGGAGAGTATAGCGCTAGTCGATTGCCAGAGAGGGAAAAAAAAAGAGAGAGAGAGGAATTGGATGTGAATTACGAACGGACAGAGAGAGAGAGAGTAGTAGGCCAAGATTTAGGTGATGCCGAGGGAAAGGCCGGGAGGGCAGAACAGAGTGGCACAGACGTGCGGGTACGATATCTTAAAATGCAGAGTACGTGAGCCGCTCGCGCTCTGGGGGAAGAGCCAGAATTTTTTCGCGCTCGCCCCTTTGGCTCCCTCTCTCGTTTCTAACTTTTTAAAGCCAGAGCGTATGCGAGGGTACGTGTGTGTTTTTAGGTTTGCTCTTCCCCCCCCCCCCTTTTTTTTCGGAAACGTCCGAGAAGTGTTTACCCACGGTCGCGAGCGCTGCATTATTCCCCGAGTTTTCAATAATGTAATGTATTGGTATCGCGTGTTTCGAGGTCAAGTGGGGTCAGGATCCCTCGGGTCGAGTTAATCTAATCTGTCCGGAGACGCTTCGCATTTCCAAAATCGAGAAAGTGAAAGAGGAGGAGAGGAGAGAGAGAGACAGTTGCGGAAAAACATTTTGGCTGGGGTGCTGTGAAAATACGAGATGATAGTTTCGGGGAAGAGTGTTTACATTTTTTGGTAGGATACGTTTCGAGTTTAGAGTCGCTTTGCGTGGGAGAGGTTGGTTAAGTTGATAAAGAGAATTTCGTAAACAGCGAGCATTTATATTAAGTTTGATTTTGTTAAAAACTTGGTAGTTCCCGATCTTGCAGGTTAAGCTTCTGTGAGAGAAGTAGCGACTTGAAAGTCGTGAATTTATGTACGCAGAAGTAGAAGTAGAAAGTATCAGGGTGTGGTCAGACGCGCGTAAGAGAAACCTGTATAAACTTTCCTTCTGAAATTTTCGATTCAACTCGCTTAACTAAATCTCGCTGAACGCGTAAATATTAAATTACAGTTTACGGCTTCCATCAAAAGAGCGTGGAAAAAAATACGATTGCTAGCAACACCGTAAACATATCAATTAACAAGCAATAAAGTAATTCTCCGAAACAAAGTAAAGCCGTTTATTTTTATCCGAGAAAATCGACATCCTCGGGTAAGTGTAGTTTTATGCCCCTGCCCTTTTGTGAGGGTGAGACGAATCTCATTTGAATTTAGATTAAACATTCGACCAATCTTCTATTATAGCCCACTACTCGAAGATCATAATATATTCGATATATAAGCTGCAGTCCCGAACGCTCCGGAGCTACAATAGACCATCGTATTTTCCACCTGAGAGAAATAAGTTTTCTCCTCCCCAACAAAGCAAACACTCCCCAACTAAAATAAGACGAAATTAAGAAAAACACGATTTGGCCGATAAAATTACTGGCCCATCTTACGAGCCGCGCCTCGTCTCAGCGCTCGCATATCCGACTTCATTACCATAAATTAATCTAGCTTTCTACAAATCTCACTGCTCCGGCGTTGAATCGCGGAAAAGCACACTTTAAACTAACGAGAGCCAGCGTCATATCTCCATCAAACGTCAAAATAGACAGGGCCGAATCAGCGTAAATCTCGCTCCTGCTCTCCTCGCTCCCGTCAACACTGCACTTTTTCTCGACTTGTCTCTCTCTTCCTCCCTTCCTCTTGAACAACGTCACAGAGGGGGCGAGCGCTAAGAGCCCCGGCAAATTCGTATTTAATATTCATGTTATATTTTTTTTTTATCCTCTGCGCGTCTCTCCCTCCCATTTGAATATGATAATGCGGAAGCAGAACGGCAGCAGCCGGCAAGTTTTGCGGACGCGAAGGGAGGGGGGGTTGGGCCAATGTACGCGGCTCACCTATCGCCTCGGCGTTCGCCCTTTGCGCGACGAAAACAATTTCGAGGGATGGATTTATATATGTATAGGCGGCGGCGGCGTGCGGCGGGGGACGGATTTGGAATATTTAGGAAGTTTGGAAATTCGGCGCGCGGTGGGGACCGGTCGAAAATAAGATTTCAATTTCGAGGACGGACTATAGCTGTGGCTGGCGCTCGCCAATTTATTTATCGTTATTGGCTCTCTCGTTCGAGCGTGCTTTAGGCCTCGCTGTTTCGGCTGTGATAAAAAGCGAAACGTGGCAGTGGGTCGCGCGCGTGCGTCGCTGCTGGAGAGTAAGAAGAAATCCTGTTTTTAAATTTTAAGATCCAGCCCCCTCCCCAGTTTCCTTCGCTGCTCGAACGGAAAGTAAATAGTCCTTGGGTCGGTGAATTTATCTTCGCGCACAGAGAGTGAGAGAGAGAGAGAGAGAGAGCAAAGTGCAAGAGTAAATCGAAACGTTTTCTCCAGCAGCAGCCGTTCTTCTTTAAAGCCCCACTACACTTCCGACGTTTTAAAATCACATACACATAGACGTGTAGCCGGACACACCCACATGCACGCGTAGCTCCGCTCTAAAATTGAATTAAACTTCCGAATTCGTTCGACTTATTTGTGTTTCTGTTTCTCGCCTTTTTCACCTCTCTGCTCTCTTGTCCTTGGCTCTCGCGCGCGAGAAAAGTTGTTAAGCGCCGCATAAAGAAGCTTCGTCACGGCACCTGGCCGTTTTCAAGATCTTTAAAAGGCCGGGTATTTCCGGCGCGTCACACCTCGCTCTCGCGAGACGTGAAAGCCGCTCTGTACCTTTTAAAATAAACTTTTTATTCGCCTCTGAGAAAAATCAAAACGAGAAAACCTCTTCCCCCCTCCTTTCTCACTGTTATTCTGCTTCGTCTCCGTGCGAGTTACACAGTCGCCCGAGCGATCGCGCGCTCCTTTGAATATGTATTCCGAAAGTGCGAGGCTCGAGCGCGTGCATTATTTATGCGCCAGTACACGTAAGAGTAGGGAGGGGAGCTTGCTCCACTGGCGTCCTTCGATAAACGCGCGCGCGCATCTCCGCACATCACCGGCTTATGCGCGTGTACAGCGCGCGTCTCGTACTATATAGGGGGACGAGTCTCCTCCTCTGAACCCTATGCATACACACGGCACACGTAGACACGCTGAATATATACAGGCGCTCGTACAGTTACTCGTAAGTTTATCCGTGTAACTCTATTTGCGCGGCTGGTAGACGAGGATGCGCCGATCGGCCAAAGCTTCGAGTCCAAAGATATTCCGTGGCCGTGTACGCGCGCAAATACCCGATAGACAGAGAGAGGAGGATGGATAGAAAGGCCGACAAGATAATTTCCTTCGTATATATACATGGACTAGCGCTCGCGAGCTCGTTTCCACGTTGTAGAATACAGCAGGAGAGTAGATGAATTTTCGAAGGGTCAAGCCCGCGTGGGAGGTGATTCAGGATGTCGGCGGCCCCGCGGGCCGATTGAAAAACGCCTCGTCTCTCTGGCGCGTGCGAGCGCTGAAAGGGACGTTAAACGGAGCGAGCCTTATTTTTTAGGCGCAGGGGGCTTTTTACATCTATCTCTCTATCTCCCCGACCCTCGCTCCAAAGAAGAGCGAAAAAAAAAGGGACCGAGTATACGCGCGGTTAAAAGGGTCTCGATAAGCGCGAGCTAGCGAGAGCCGAAGGGTGACCGAGAGAGAGAGAGAGCGGCAAGAAATCGATGGGCGCGCGGAAAAGTTGCTGCGGGGCCACGTGCGCGCGGAGAGGGCACGCCGAAATCGGGTTACTTGTTTGTCCGGGGAAAATCCCGGGAAGGCCGGCCTAAGAGCGAATACCCCCTGGTGCTGCTGCTGCTGCTTCGCCAGCGAGTGTTTGTGCGAGCAGACGCGTGTGTGTGTGTGTGTGTGTGTGTGTGTTGCCGGAAACAAGCCGGTACGCGGACAATCAATCGCCCGGCAATTCTGCGCCTGTCTATTTTCTAACTCTCCCCCGGCGGCAGCCCGAGGATGAATGTGTGCCCGGGTTAAACAAGCTGCAATGTGCCGCGCTGCGCGAGGGCAAATAAGTTCGGAGGTTTCCTCTGATCGGAGTTTAACGCCAGGGGAACGGTAGGGCTCTAGTTGATTTTCCCGTGGTTTCGCTGCGCGCGAGGATGACGCTGCCTGGTGGGCACTGGCTGATTGGTCCGCTCCACGCTTTTACGAAGCGAATGAGCTTACGTAATGATACGTCGGATGGTGCGGGATGTTTGTTCGGCTGGATGTGGAGTGGCGAGGGAGTTGGGACTTGTATCTGTTTTTGGTGGGGTTGAGGAATTTTTCGGTGCTTGGGTTTGGATTGTAGAGTGGGTGAATTAAAACGTACTAAGTGACACAGTTTTTTTTTCTCTATTGGAGCGAATGAAACACCTACGAAAGTTTTAAGTGTACGCGGGAAAAACAAGCGCATATCCATGATTAAAATATTATTAAAAAAATAATTTATACGCTTTTCTTGTGCTTTTTAACCGAAATTCGCACAGCCTGTTGACCCACAATTTTTGGATGTCATCTTGACAACGTAAGAATTTTTTTTAATGACGTCAGTATAACACACATTTCCCGGCTATACACTGGCATTTTTTCAAAATATTATTGCCCTCAATACCGAAATCAACACTGCAGTGACGTTATTATATTTCTCTGCCGCAATACTTCTGCAGCAGCACTCCACGAGTACCCGTTTTCAACAAAAATAAAATTTCATATAACTTTATAAAAATTCAGCCCGACAATAATTAACGTTCAAACGAAAAATCATTCAGTACAAAGTATACACCCGCCAGCCCCAATACACAAGGGCCAAGCTCGCAGCATCCGAGAATCATCGCGATTTAGCCTCGGCACACACAGTCCTTCAGCCCTCCCACGCGCTCACGGCTCTACATACACAGCCAGCCCTCGCAAGACTCGCTCGCTCGCCGACGAAAAGACGAAATGTGGGTTGAGGATTCGCGAGCTCGCGCGCGCCAGCTACCTTTTGATGGATGAAATTGAAAATTGCGCGAGAGCGGCCGGCTCTCTCATACACTGGCAGGGGAGAGAGGAAAAAAAAAGCGAGAGCGAGAGAGCGAAAAAAGCAGGCTAAGAGGCAGAGCGGCCGAGAGAGGGACGTATGGCCGTGCGCAGGATTTTTCAATTTTTTCTCTTTTTTTCCGCTCTCTCTCAGCCCCTCTTTTTTTCTTGCTCCAGCTGACTGTAAAAGAAGCCGGGGAAAGAGAGCGAAACAGGTAGATGCGCGCAAGCTGCCTGACAGCCACGCGCGCGCGGACAGACATTTGATCGGCGCGCTCGCTCGGCCCGTAATTCGTCGAGCTGACGGCAATAATCGAATTAGCCGGGGATAGATCGACGTAGCGCTTCTCTCTCTCTCTCTCGTTACTAAAATCGGCCTGCCCCCGCGGCGCAGCCCGGGCATGACGCGCTGCATTGGAGATAGAGCCTCGATTTTGCGTATACGTGCGGCCGGCAGTTTAACGGCCGTGCGCGCAGTCCAGAGAGAGAGTCTGGGCCGCATGTGAATATAATGCGGAGAGGGAATTTTAGCTGGCTGAAGGGAGTGTTGAGCTAATGGTATAAGCGGGACTTGATGCGTGGAGAGCTATGATTTTAATCTTTACGATTACAGTGGAGCTTGCGATGGATGGGCGGCACGATGGGGAGGATCTTTGTGGGTGCGAGATTTGAAATTGAGGAATTTATACTTTTATGACGCATGACGTTTGGGCGATTGTTTTCATCGTAATTTCATATGAAATGCGCGCGAACTGGCGCTTTTTAATTGAAATCCATCGATATATCGCGGGAATGAAAGGTTTCGCGCGGAAATTGAATTTTCCGTAATTGGCTTTGTTTTATAAATAACGTTTTTCGCTCGGCGCTCTTTGTTTTATAAATAGTAGTTTAACAGGGAAATTCTAAAACCATCAATTTTAATCTGTAGGTCAAGTAGATGCACGTCGAGTTTGGTAAGACGTGGCTTCAGTGCATTCGAGGCGTTTTAAATGTTTATTCACCGAATTCTTACAAACGGGTCAAGAATTGTTATTTATTCCAACTTTAAATAATTAATTCTTTAATCAAGTAGTACTTTACTTAAATTATTTATTAGTTTAGCTGTTAGTCAAGCTTTATCGAAAGTTAAAAATAATTTCGAGCTTTAAAGAATAATATTCGTGCAAACACATATTTTTTATTAATTGTGATTTATGGCAAAAAGATTGTTAAATAATAACGGGACTAAAAAATTCAGGCGCACCTATAAATTGCCGATTAAAATTTAATCCCTTAGTTATATTTATACAACACTTTCAACGATGAATCGCGGCGGATATCGTGAAATCATAAAACATATTAGCACATTTTTAAATAGCAAATCGATAACTCGTTACTTTTTCATTCGAGGAGTCGAGCTGTTCGCTACTCAAAATACTAATTATTCTTTAATAGGAATTAACGACGATGATTTTATAATCGATCCAATTAGTATAAACCGCTGCGAAAACCAAGAAATATTTGTTTCGACAAAAAATGACTACTGCTCCAATTTAACGGCTGAGCTATTACCTCGATAACGGCCACACTTCCGACAAAAAAAAACTACCTCTTTTCTAACCAAAAAAAAAAATTGGAAAATAGCGTTAAAAATAAACGTCGTTTCTAAAACTACGGGAAAATTTGAATGCGGTCAAAAAAATACTGCTGACGCGGCGCCGTGTCCCGGTTCTTCGATTACCTTAGGCCCGGAGTGTCACACACAGCCCCTTGGCCGCTTGAAACGAGTGTTCCGCCGTTTCAGCGAAAAAAAGCTTGGGCAGCCTGTTTTCCCCGTGACGCGCCGGCCGACTCTAATTTCGTATACACTACTCTCTTGGTCGCTGTTACACGCGCGTAAACGCGCGTCGCCGTTTGACTAGGGGAAAAAAAGGGGGGAAAAAAACGAGCGCGTCGAGCGCGAAACAAACGGAAATCGTATTATGATGGTAACAAAAAGAGCGAAAGAGATCAAGCCCGCATAGGGGAAAAAAAAGTGCGAACGCGCGAGAGAAATTAAATTCGACTCAACTGGGCCGTAAAAAAATTGCAGAGCAACACGGACTCGCGTGCCAATCACCGATCGGCGAAGCACACAGAGAGAGAGTACGGTTAAACAAAAAAAAGAGAATGATCGAGAGAGAGGGGTAGCAA
This sequence comes from Eupelmus urozonus, assembly GCA_900480035.1. Classification (NCBI taxonomy): domain Eukaryota; kingdom Metazoa; phylum Arthropoda; class Insecta; order Hymenoptera; family Eupelmidae; genus Eupelmus; species Eupelmus urozonus. The sequence continues at coordinate 221,794 of UELX01000009.1, forward strand.
AAAGCAAAGGAAAAAGAAGCGAGAGAGAGCGCAGAAAAAAAAAAGAAGTAGCGTACCGCAGTGGAGAAAGTAAGCCCTCCCGGCAAAAAGCAGCGGCGCGTCTGTCTAAACTTGGCTAGTTGCAGCCAAGTTTTTCAATAAGAATAAGGCAATATAGCCTTGTTCCTCGCGCCAGCAGCAGCAGCAGCAGCAGCAGCTCTCATCTAGCTCTGCCACACGCGCGCGTCCCGAGATTTCCAGTTTCAATTTACAGGTGATGCTAGCCGCGGCGAAAGGGGCTGATGCTCGAGCGCCAATAATGAATCTCGATGCCCTCGTCTCTTGGAAAAGCCGAGAGTGAGAGAGAGAGAGAGTTGGTCTTTCTCTCACGCTCGTGGGATTGATCGAAGAGCGGGCCGCGCGCGCGCTGGCTTTGCCAGAAATCTATCTCGGTCAAACAGCGTTAAAACAAGAAGGTTGCCCCGTGCAAGAGAGACAGCTAGATATCCCCTCCTCTGTGGGGGGAGCGGAGAAAAAACAGAGGGTCGGTCAGTCGACCGGAGGGGGAGATGACTACGACGACGGCGAAAACTCGTTCCACTCTATTATTGCTCTTTCTCTCTTGGCCGGGCCAGCAAGCTCCGAGCCAGCGCTAAAAGGAAGCTGGAAAGTCGTACGTGGGATGAGGGATGGAGAGAGAGAGAGAGAAAAAAAAGGGAATTATCGAGCGCTCGAGTGTGTCGTTGACTGCTGCGCGGCCTCGTGCGCGCAAAAATCGAAAGCTCGATACATTTCAATTAGCGCGTTTTTCCGTGGCTGTGTGTACGTAGCCGAGCGCGCGCAAGCGAGTGGATGTGGGTTACGCGAGCGCGAGCACCAAATTTTTTATGAGCGACCGCGAGCTTTCTTTGCCTCGGCTTTTTGTGCTTGCGGCTTCGACGGGGGGCGAGCTTTATTTTGATTGCGAGGCTTGGTTGGGTTCAGCGAGGGATATAGGATTGTAAATGAGTTGTGGCAATTATTGGGTGATTAAAATTCAGGCGCTGAGGCTTGATTAATAAGGGCTGCCGTTTTTCACGGGGAGATTAATGGAATCTTGATGGGAAAGCGCTGGGTGAGCTTGAAAAGATAGTAATTTTCTGAAGTTTGAAATTACTATTTCAGAGGAGTATATGTGTGTATTTTATTTATGCTATGAGATTTATGAACTTGTCGAATTTGTCTATTCGAGATATTCACAGGGAAGTATATTCGCCTTTTTTTGGAACGAGACAAAAACAGAGGCATTAGAAGCGAGGATATCGACGTTATGTTTGTACATTATCTTTTTTATTGGGAAAAAATAATTCTATTGCCGCGGCGCTGAAATACCGGGGCCATAAATTTTCTTTGTTTATGATGCGTAATGTGATTTATGATAGATGGCCACTGTTTAGAGGGTCATAAGTGCCATTAATAAAATCCCCAAAGAAACAGAAGCAAAAAAGAAGCTGCCCCGCACAATGAATATTTAATATATACATTACTGCCCGACGAGAAAAAACTCGGCGTAATACATCTCTCACATTCATCCACAGCGATCCATAATAAAATTATAATTTTTACGACACTAACAAACAACCATCAAACAAAAGCAGCAATGCAAAACACACACCGAACTCGAAGAGCGCAGCAAGCTTATAAGCATCCTTGAGAGCCGGCCCTTCCATTTTTGCCTCTCCGAGGTAACAGCAGCCTCAGAGAGCGAAGGGCCAGCTCTCTCTCTCTCCCTCTGCTTTGTGCATATCACTCGATCGTCTTTGTATCCTCCTGCGCTCCCTCTGCATTGGCCTTCTCCGTTAGCACAGAGCCAAGCGCCTGTACTCACGCACAGAGGTAGCTTTGGGGTCGAGAGAGTACAGAGTGATCGAGAGTGACACGTGCGAGGGGGGGTGACAGGATGCATATAAGCTGCGCGTGGCGGTCGTCCGCAAGCTCTCATTATATAAACGTGATAACATCTGCTTTCAGGCTTTCGCAATGTGGCCTGGAGCACTACCGTTGATAGCGTTACTGGCACTCCTGCTACATCCAGCGAGGTGAGTTTATCGTTGTTGCACGCCCAAAGTACAAGCGCATAAGCATGCACGAGCGCGCGATCCTCACGAACGTGAGCAATTCGCCTTCCTGCAGCCTCCTTCCTCCTTCCTCCTCCTAGCCCCTGTGTCCCTGAGATTTCCGTTTCCTCTGCCCACTCCCTCTCTGTGTTTGCTTGATTCTGCTTGTAGATGTCTGTGTGTGTGTGCGTGTAATGCGAATTCAGAGAGAGGCTCTGTATGTGCACCTGGTTATGACTGGGGCTGGACACTCGCTCGTGCTCCATCAGCTAGGTGGATGCGAGATGCCTTTGTTTTCAGGAGGGAATGGGGAGACGAGCTTGAGATTCGGCTCGGAGATGGGGCTAATTGAAAAAGGTGCATGTTTCTGTTAGTTTGCTGGGATGGGGGGTTTTATTTTGTTTTGATGATGTAGTGGGTTATTAGTTATTCTTAGACTTGAAAGTGGGCTTTTTTTTATAAATTAAAAGAGTGTAACGCTGCAAATTTTTTTTAGTAGATGGAAACGTACCTTTGAAAGTGACAGGGAAATAATTAATAGTTCTAAAAATAATAAACATCAGATTTAGTTAATGTTTGACTCTATGCACTAGCTATCATTTATTAAAATCTTTATTTATCAATTTATGTACAGGATTTAGTTCATAAAAAAATTTGTTCCTATAAATTTGCAAATTAATAACTGTTTATCAGTCTTCCATAAGTGATTGTGACTATATAATTCATAAAATATCGAATTTTAACATAAATTTATGAAAAATTCTTGTATTTTTAATATGAACGTTTCAAAGCACAAAAGTAGATAAAGTTTATTTTCACACGTTCAGAAGAAAATTAATTGAAGTTTTCATAATAAACAGAATGTAAATTCATAAAAAAAATATTATTTGAATGCTACAGAATTTACTGATATAAATTCATACTGAATTTTCAAAATTATTATTTTTTCTTTGTTTAAAAAAATCCATGTTTTTATTAAAAATTTCACCTTTTAAAATAATTTAATTGCATTTTAACATTTACACTTGTATTTCCAAAAATTCCCCCTACTCTAATAATTAAAAATCTCTTTACCCCCCAAAATAAACACGCGCAAAAAAGCAATGTTATTTGCACGATAAAAAGTACATTATACTTAAACAACCCCCTGACTCAGCG
>UELX01000010.1:0-216938 GCA_900480035.1 Eupelmus urozonus
GTCTACTCAGAGCCGTTCAATGAGACAGATCTAGCCTCTCTACGACACTATTGATATTTTCGTATTGTTTATTGTCGAGCAACTCGTGTGAATAAGATAACGAATCATACATTCTTTTAAAAACTATGTTTGAGTATCGCCTTATTTTACCCGTGTCTAACACGATTATAATCTAATTATTTATGATGTACAATTTTGTACAACAAAAATGAGACTTTAAGTAGTTTTCTACATGTTTCTTATATAAATAAAAAAAGTAACTTTTTTCAATCGTTCTTAAATTTTTATAACATAATGTAGGTGATAAAAAAAATTCAGTTTACGTCGATATTCTTTATTAAGCAGTTTTACCATTTTTAAGATACGCGTCCTTATTAATGTAAAAAGTAATATTGTATACCAAACATAACTATTTTCCTACAATCGACACCTAATTTCGAGAACATATTTTCTGATAAACATTACCGTGAAAATCATACTAATCGCGAGGTGCTCTAACCTCAGGAGAAAATATTGCAATTAGTCTTTAATGACGGCTTTAAAACTTTTTTTGGAAATAATTTTAAAAATCTTGATTTAATCTTTTAAATACTTAGTATAAAGTTAGTATATAATTTATAATTTCAAAAATCACACTAATTTGAAATCAAAGAGAAAATAAAATTTTTACGTTTGTATTTTTTATTTTAAAGAACTTAAAAAAAATTCTGGACTTGCAACTTAAAAGCTCTTGGTTTAAGCATAATATATTTCATTTATTTAAATTATACAAAATAGATAAAATCTATTTAATAAAACTACTTCATTGTCTTTTATCACTTGATATTGCTGAGAAAAATGAAATTAGCTTACCTTTTCTTCTGCCGGAAAATCTGTTGTCACCTAATATAAAATATTGATCGCTTGCTGCATTTAAATTATATATATCGATTTAGCATTTAATCGACCTCATTGTAATTTATAATCTTATGATTACTTTAATTTCACCTATTTCTGTAATTGTGAATTGTAATGTTTTATGCAGTCTCTAAATATGCTGTGAAATGGCCGTTTTACGCCTTAATAAATTATTTTAAAAAAATCAAAGATAGCAAAGATTCTAACTGTAAGGGTAATTTTTACTATTAGTCCAGATAATTTTATCATTAATCCAGATAAATAATCAGTAATAATTCTTACTGATCCAAAACTTTTACCAAATTTGTCTGACGATGAATGAGTGGTCTTTGAGTGCGAAATGTAGTATATCGGTTAAATCTGCAAAGAATCATGAGTCACATGCAACATATAACTTTTTTTTATTTACATAATTTCTAATGAATATTTATGGTTAAAATTAAACGTGACATTTTTTTATCGTAATAGAATTCTTCCACAAATTGCGCGTTTTTTTAAATTTCTCAACACAAATAGGTCTTTGCTAAAATAAACAATTAAATAATATGAAATTAAGTGCAACCTTAGCTGCACTACTCATACTTATATACATATTCATGAGCAAAAGCTTGTTTTTAAAAATAGTACGGAAATGGCGTTTAACGTGAAAGTTTATCGTCAGTTTAAATATCATCTTTATTTTTTTTAAATGCTCATAACGTTATAGTAAAAATATGTAAACAGAAGCTTTATATCATAATCTAACTTCGTAATCACTATCCTCATCAAATAAAAAAAAAATTACTTCAAACATAAATACTGTAGACAAAATAAATATTTAATAAAGAACCTTACTGTCAGTGATTACCTTGCGACGGACTTGAATATTCTCCACGGAAAAACACACTCGATGCATTTCCGCAAGTAGCTTACGGGTTATGCAAATATTTTAAATATTATCGTTAATACTAATACCTATTTGACCTCTTAATAATAAACGAGTTTGTACTTCACCTATTATCAATACTTAATCAAGTTTTAGTTGATAAAACGATTAACGCTTATTCATACAATGATTCGCTTCTAGGAATTAGTAAAGCTAGTTTGCAACTAATACTTCAGTGAGTAAAATTACCAGCTATACTCGAAGAAATCAAACGCTCGGTTATGTAAAATGTAAATGAAAATTTTATTTTTTAGTAACGCGCCTAGTCTGACGGATCGGAATGTTAAATGCTACTTTAACATTGAAGATAATTCCAAAAATAAACAATGAAAAAGTAGCAGATATAGGTTACGCAACGACTTCCTCTTCCATAAGATTTGTTTGAAAACATTGTTGAACAATTATCAGAATTCTGCGGTAATAGGAGAGTCGAAAAAAAGCGCGAATCTTATCAGTCATGTGAAGATTAGTTAAGTTCTTAATGGACGTATATCAATAGTCGCAACAATTTATGATGAATTATGCAGTTAATTATGAGTTTGCAGACGTGGATAGTTCTGGAATGATAAAACGATAGATGACTAGACGCAGACGGAAAAGTAAATGATATACAAAGCAGGTTGTCTTATTATTAATATAATTGAGATCAGTTGAGATCAAGTCAGAACTTAACGAAATTTGAATGATTAAATTTAATTAAATTTTTTTCTGAAAGGCTTGACGAGCAGTAAAGAAATCTTCTGTATTTGAAGAATAAATAGTGATAAAAAATGTTGTGTTCAATTGCATCATTATTATATAAATATCGTTTAATTTAAAAGATTACTCATACTGCATAATGATTAAATATTTAAGTTTTTCAAGTTCATCTTCTCCTTACATATACACGCGAAAAGTAATTCCAACGTCAATAGCGCTCCAATACTCCGAAATCCCAAATACGCAAAAAAGAAAGAAACCATTCCGCGTTCTACGCCGCAGAAACTAGGCTTCTGGGTCATCGAAGGTCGTCCACGCACATAGCCGGCCGTCTTCTACACCCAGACAGACGCTTATCCTCCAACTAATACGCTTTGCGCGTATATAACTCGCCCGAGGCGCGCAAGCGAGCCGGAAAAAAAGCAGACGAGCTGATAGGCCGTCGACCCTGCGCGAGGTCGTTCGTTTTCTAAGAAACCCACTCTGGACATTTGAAACCCGCTCTAAAAGATTTGCGCAGCGCGTAAGTCCACTTTCGAGCCCTATAGAATGAGGGAGAGGACAATGGGGACGCAAAGGGGATACTTGACACCCGACGGTCCGTTATGTGCGACTTCGAAGGGTAGGTTCGTTCGTTGTGTTAGGCATATGTTAAGGGAAAGTTTGTAGAGTTCGTCGCACAAAGATGGGACGGCTGTTTGTCTCCTTTCCTTGTGCTAAAAATATGCTGCTCAGTAACGATGCACGTGAGCACTAAGCAGTTTGATAAGCCAAAAGCTTAATGGCTTTATTTCGCAGCTAATTGCTTTCTAAAGTTTCATCACACACCGGCGCGCACAATGAGAATCAATAATGGACATCGGCAGGCATTAAAAATGAAGTGTAGGGTTTAAGATACGCGTCGAGAGTCTCCTCGAGTCTCATTACGGAATATCGATTCAACAATGCTCCTGGCAACTTGAGAGCCTTATCTTTGCACAAGCGAGCTTGTTTCCTCTGTCTCGGACACCGGAACGGCGTCTCAGGTTTTTACCGGGAATATTTCTGATAACGGGATGGAGAAAAAGGCGGAAAAAAATGGAAAACAGGAGACGGCGGATGCGGCGAAGCCGGCTCGATTGAAGATTTCGGATAAACCGCCGCCGGAATCGCATAGGGAGTATCTTGATATGGATACGGATGAGGAGGAGTTTGGACATCAAGGTGGAGTATTTGTAGAGTAATAGTTCTTGATTATGTACTTTGTTGTTTTATTTTAATTATAGGAGCTGATTCACGTGTTTGTTTCAAATACAAAATTGCGAAATCATAAAATACTTACTGGAATTCTTTTATAACTGATTTGCCTTTGATTATCATTTGGAATAAATCTCGCACTCTTTTAATATAAAACTATTTTATTGTCGAGTATTTTATTTATGTAGACGTGGGATGTTTTAAATGAAATTTTCCTCAAAAACATATTTTTATAATTATTGGTTAAACTGATCCTTCATTCCAGTCACGTTTCGAGTATGTAACACATTCTTGCACGTATAAAGTATGAAAAATGCTTACAAAAAGAGAGAAAGTCATTGGTGCAGGTCAATGCTTCTATAAGTACATACTCGGTCTTTTTAACATACTCGAAATACAGTTTCGTATTTGAAATAGAGGACTTAATTTTCAATAAATTTTTTAATTTTGTTAATCTTAAATAGTGCTAATTGGCATAATGATTATAAAAACATTTACGCCATAATTCGACAGAGACACCCGAATTGCTAGACGAATCTCCGCCTGAACCGGACAAACCTGTGTTTACCGACGAACAGCTCGATTCATTGGTTTGTATGAAAAAAATGCTGAACAAAATAAAACTAAAAATATTCCTAATACACATTTTCAATCCAAACACAACAAAAAATTAAAATAGAATTTTCGCAACTAACCCAACCCAACAATCCTTACCAACAGATAAAACACACGAAAGACCTAACGGTACTCCCAAACCTATTGGAATCGCACTGGAACCCGGACTGCCTGCGATTTATTCGCGAGTTTTTCTGCGAACCGGCAAAAACTATCCTCTGCATATTTTTCAACAAGAAAAAACTACGTGCCTCGCTCGACTTTCCCGAGCGCACCGACAGCGGACTTAGCTACTTTTTGAGGGAACCCTGGCAGGTTTACACGCCTGACAATTTTGTGAGCACGGTGACTGTTGGGAGTGTGAATGAGAGGACAGAAAAAGTCGTTTTAAGATTCACGGATGGACTGTATGCGCCGCTTGTTTTTCAGAATGACGGCTGGCCTGAGCGTATCCTTTTATGATTTTTGTAGATGAAAATTGAATTGTGAGGATTTATTGGATTGGAGTGCGGGGATCGGGGGATTAACGATGAGCTTTTTAAAAGCTGGTTACTAAATAAGCAAATATCGGTTAGTAATTTGTTATAGATAATTTTATTACTTTATAAAACTTCATTTTATATACACTTTCATAACGTTTGCATAAAATGGTCAACCGATCCCTTCTTCAATCTCACAATTAATATCGAAAATAATTTTTACAATTTTTAACAAAAATTGCATTACACCTTCCAAATATTTAAAACGAAAAATCCTTCACCAAATAAAAAACAAAGTCACGAGAGACGACATTTTCTCAAACATGAACGATTTCCTCACCCGAGCGATCGACGTGACCTATAAACCCATGGGAATCCTGATCTTATACGTACCCTGGGAAGGAACGCACGTAAAAGCATACAATCAAAGCCTTGCATTAGGAGGTAACAGTGCAATGAGAGCAAAGTGCCAAGAGGAGCAGAGCTTGTTGATCAATAGATTGGAAAAAGTTACCAGAACTTGGATTAAGCAGATCCGCGAGGCGCTGCACATTTCGCCGATTTTGGCGGACGAGCTGCATGATGTTATTGGCGAATTTGAATTCTGGCAGAGTCGATGTATGTTTCTCGTTTCAGTTTTCTTTTTATTTAATTTGTGCAATATGTTTAATTTGTGATAAGTACTTTGTAGATGAAAATTTAGTGTGCTTATCAAAGCAATTGAAAAGCGATCAGATCTCACTGATTATCAAGCAATTGAAATCGGTAAAATCACCAAACATAAGCGACTTAAAACTACTTGTTTCTAAAGTTAAAAACGCTTTGGAGCAGGCTAAGTCGAATCTAACTTTTCTTGACATGATACTTGAGAATTGTAAAACGCTAGATGATCCTAAAGAGCTTCAAGATTGTTTACCAAGAATTTTGCACGTAATTCGATTTGTATGGTCTGAATCGTCGTATTATAATGCGCCGTAAGTCTTATCTTTGTTATGTTGTGTTCAAGTTCGTTAATTCGTAAAATAATTCTGAATGCATTTATTCCACAGGAAGAATATCGAAAGGCTTTTATGTTCTCTCAGTGTGCATGTAGTTAAGGTATGCGTTAGCAGTATTGATTTACAATTAATGTTTGATGATCCAAAAGAGTGTCAAGAAAGTTTGGAAACGAGCCTGACATGTTGCAATTTTTACTCAAAAATTTATGACCGCGTAAGTTTATTGTAATTTACGTTTTTTCCTATTGAATTTTTAGATTTAAAAATTATACGCTAGATATTTTATATATTTAGCTTATTCAGAGTTCTATAGGAGACGAAGAAAATTGGATAGTTGAAAAGAAAACCGTATTTAATTGTATAAAATCTTTTGAGCAAAGGTGTCAAGATGTTTTTGAAATTTGTGATGCCATAAAAATCTATAACAGGTATATTTCATTTGGATAAGCTAAAATTCTGCAATAGAAACAATTAACATTAATAAAAATGTTTTAGTTTAAACAAAATCAATTTAGGAGGGCCAAGAGGTAATAAACTTGAAATGCAATATAGATGCGTGAAAGATTACTTTTTACAAATCATGGAAGAAATGCGAGTTTGTAGCACTTACGCATTAGATATTACGAAAATACAGTGGTTCGATAATATGTTGAATTTTCGACAGAAATTGGCAAAAGTAGATAATACAATTAAGAATCTTATGAATAGCTTATTCGAAGATGTTAAAACCGTAGAAATGGGAATTGAAACTCTGTATACTTTACTCAAATTTAAAGAACGCCAAGGCTTTCAGGACATTATACAAGATAAATGGATGCAGGTAACATTTGTATTAATTAAGGAAAATAAGATATCTTATCTTTTGTTTTAAACGTTAGACAATTATCATTTCCACAAACCCAAAAACTTTCTAAAATTTTTACGAATATACAAACTAATTATTGTTAATAGGTTTGGGAAATTTTTTACGAAGAAATAAAAATATGTACTTTAGCATCGATAGAGTATGAAGTAAAGCAAGATGTAATTAAATTACCGCAATCGGAGAGCTTCTTAAGACAGCATATCTATAAGAAGTACTTAATGAGACTGCATAAAATGATGATAAATGCATCCGACTGGCTTGGGGATTGTGAAGTACAGTTTGAAGTGCCATCTAAATACTTGAATACAAAATTATAGTTCATGATACGTGATTGCGGAAGTCGAGGTTTAATTGTGAAGCATAAATCTGTGATATATTTTATATTTTATACTTTTATAATTTAATTTAACGTAGTTTTTTAAATAATAACGAATCGAAATATTTGAATGATTTTATTTCGTAAACTTTGATACCAATAGATAAATGTTATTGTATATTATTGCTTCAGTATTGATGCCAGTATATAAGTGACAGAAGTCGAAAATTCTGTATCTACTGAAAGAAATAGCGCTAAAGAAATTAGCTCTACTTTTATTAAAGTTTTATTTCATTGAGTATGAAAGAATTTTCAATGTTAACTACAAATATTATAAGTAGCGAACAATAGGTACTCTTAAATAAAAAAATTGTTAATTAAGCAATATAAAGTTAAAAAATATATTTGTCACTTTTTACTACTGATTACTTTTAGGTACAAATCTCAGGTTTCAGAGATTTAATGCCATGGTTAATTTTTACGTGAAATATATAAAAAATATATAAAAATAAAATCTTATAATCTATATAAATATTATTTGGTATCATCTTGCTTATAACTATAAGAAGAAATTCAGTTGATATCCGCAATAAGATGATTATTTTGTTGGTTACTTTCAATGTTGAAAATGGAATTATCCGGCGATTCTTTATAGTTTAAAAGTTCATTGGCAGAGCTGTTATTTAAAATTTGATCCTTTCTCATTGGTGGTAGCAAAAATATTAAAGATAATGCAATAATCACATGCCAACAGCTATGCACATACTGTAAGAAAATATTAACATTTTTATAAAGATTTAAAAATTAAAATAATTTTTTATTTTTAAAAAGTTCACTGACCTTGTAATTAGATTCGGTTTCAATTAGAGAAAATAATAAAATACCAAATATTGCCAATGATATACCAATAATCAACTTCATCAATCTCTTTGGCCAAACTATCTGTTTCGCTTTATAACATGTGTACAAATAAGAAGTCATCTACAACAATCAGATATAAATAATGTAATCTACTTTTAATTCTTGCAATATTTGAAATAATGTAAGGAAAATAGATAATTACCGGAATTTGAATTCCAATAAACATTGGTGTCAAAACACTATAAAGTCCAGTTTTGTTAGATTCAACTGTAAATGTAATTATAACAGCTCCTAACATATGAAAAAAAGATACATATTGCACTGGTAATTCAGCCATAGCTACAAATGTAACCCAAAATGAAAGTATTCCCGAAAAAAAATCACAATATTGGAGAACCTAAATAACCAGTATGAAAAATTAATTTCCTTTTCAATTAATAATCTTAAGAATTTTAAAATATTTTTTCTGAAAATTTTAAAATTTACCTCATACTTTGCAACACAGTAAGTAGAGAATTGTTGATCGCAAGCATGATACAGTGAAGAAAACAACATTATAGAAAAATAAATCAATCCTTCAGTATAAAGATGTCTTTTGAATGCTAAGTATATGGCAGGTAAGAAAAATAAATTGCTTAATGTTAACGCTAAAGTCGTTAGTAAAATTGAAAGTTTCGAAAAAGCGTTTGATGTATCTGAACAAGCCCACCCTTGGCAACCTAAACATTAAAAAAATTGAATAATTATTATTTAGTTTAGTTTTTTCGAACAAATAAATAGTAGAATAATTTATACCTCCGAAACATTCACAGGCAGTGTAATAAAGTGGACCTTTATGGATTTCTCGACAAATACCGTACTGGCCGCATGAATTACTTCTTTCAAAAACGCATGCTCGCAATTTGACACTTAACGATACTAATATTTCTTCCATTTGGCAACGTGCTGGTAGTCTGAAAAAATAAAAATATGAAATTATAAATTTTAGATTGTTTTTAATAAATTCAAATATCTAAAGAATAAACAAGTGTTGATGAAGTTTTTATGGATAGTGTTGCTCAATAGGTATTATATTTTACGATTGACTTTATTTGGCCCAATAAAAACAATTGTAATTAAAGTTTATTGAATTCTGACTTCATCAATTGACTGACTATTGAACATGTGATCACGTTTAAAGTGACTTAAGGGCTTTTAATAGCTGAAGAAAATAAATAGAACATAAAAACAACTTTGAATACTACAATTTAGCCACATAAATATTAACAATCGTAAAATATAAGAATCAGTTTTCCTGCTTATCTAACTTACCCATTCACATAGCATGTCGCTTGTAGCGCGATATACCACGTATCTGGCTGTGGATAAGGAATCAGAAGACTAGCATTTTGCATGTCACTACTTGACAATTGCATCATCATATATTTATTATCACATACAATATGTCCCTTTGTCTGTTTAGGCATGCGTCCGCGATTAATACAAATAACTATATCTACTCGGTGCTTGATTAAAAACTGGAAATAATATTGTTTTTTAACTTAATAGATTTATTTATTCTAAAATATTTTTAATCAAGTTTTACCTCATTCATTTCAAGACCTATATTAATGTCAAGGGTACCACCAATATCAACCAATGGAAGAATATCAAACTGTGTAATAACTGGAACATTATCACTCAGTGCTAGCCATGATGTAAGCCATTCTCTTCCCTAAAATTTCATATTATTTACTACAATACTAAAACTTTATTATCAATACTATTAAGAATAGATTGAATAAATACCCTCAATAAGTAATCTCCAGAAAATGCATCCGAATATTTTATTCTAATCAGTTGATATCTTAAAATACACGAATCTAAATTATCACTATTTTCTATACTATAGCTTTGTTTATCACTAATTGAAGTGATGTTACGTTTATTTTGGCTTTGGTTAAGGGAATACCAGTTTAAGGGTTCTTTTAAATTTTTGAAATATATTGAAGAAGTTGCTTTTGCATAAAGTGGTATATCTATACGTTGTCGAATAAATCCTTCTTCCATTGTTCTCACTGGGCAGTCTAAAAATTATTTTCTCTTATATTATTCCAATATTAAAAATTTTTAAAAATTATGCACCGATACTTACCAAATACTGTAACCTTAACATTGAAATATATTTTACTACTGGATACTACCATTAAATAGTACCAAGAATCTTGGTAGGGAGAGACTTCTGTAAAAGTATATGTATCCATTGATGTTAACTTTCCTATGTTACTTGGATTTGAATGATTAAAATAAGGTAAAACACGTCCTTTCAAAGCAAGATTCTTTATGCAAGGCTCATGAAAATGTTGTACTGTTTTCAGTGTGAAATTGCAGCCCCAAATATCTACTTGAAAACTCCATGTATCCATTGGGATATATATTCTGCAATATTTAAAAAATTTATTACATGCCTTGATCTTTTATTAACAGAAACCAAATAAGGCAATAGTCTTAAATAAAATCATACTTGTAATATGAAATTGTTTCACTTGTTTTTATGGTTTTCTGATATCCTAGAGGTATATTTTGAATACCAGAAGTTTGTGACCATAATGCTACCGAACCTAAACTGTAAAGACACTCATGTCCAAGGCCCTAAAATATAAATATACTGCATAAAATAAAACTAGACAAAAAATTAGAATAATTCAAATATTAACTTATACTGACCTTTGGATGGACTTTTTCATCCCAAGGAGATAAATAAGCACCAACGAACCAGTCACCTGGTTCTGGGCTATATATTGGAATAATGCTCATAGACGATGGCTCATAACTGGTAACTGTGGTTAATTCAATTGTCTGGTTACGTTCTATATACATATTATGCGGGTATGATGCATTGTTTATAAAAATAACAGGGTAACTCCCCCATTTTAAAAATCTAAAGAAAAAGTAAAAACATTAAAATTATGCAAAAAGTAAAATATTGCATTATACTTACATGTTTACAGTCCTCTGTGGACATTTGCTACTGTCCATAAATGCAGCGAACTGCCAGCTAGCTCGAAGTACCTGATTTGGCACATTGTAGTGGAACATAATAACATCTTCGTAGGTCTTGAATGAGCGTAATGCTCCTTCCTGACTAGCCTCAGGTATAATGCAGGCTCCATCTTCAATAGCTTTGAAAGACAAAAGAAGAACAGTTATAATTAAAAATTATAACAGAGTAATTGAAACTACTAGCTGCAATTATAATTAATTACACTTACCACTAATCAAAATGAAAGCAAGAACAACAATGTATTGTAATTTAAATGAAGTAGCTGCATTGAGAAAGCATTTCTCAGGCTTAAACATTTGAACACTTTACTGAGGTTTTCTGAAACAACATAAGAACAACAAATTCTTTTTTAGCTATAATTAGTTCTTTAGTAAAACAAGTAAAGCTAGGGTAAAAATTGCAAATATATTGAAGTTCAGTTTCGCCTTTCTCACATCTAAACAGTTTAAAGCCAATTTTTTAACTGGCAGACAAATTTTTTTTTAAACTCGAATAAAATTCCATTCAATTCCCAACAAAGAATTCCCACAGATCCCATTTCCTCTCACATTTACATAAGGCGAAACCAGGGAAAACCAGAGCGCTGCTACTCGTTTCAAAACAAAAATCTATACTCGCACATAACTAAGAAACCCTCGAAAATAGAACTGAACCCATACATACTTTGTGCGTTCTTCGGTTCGTCTCCACCAAGACTTCGAACCGCGATTTTCGCTTTTTCATCAAGAGCAAGCCATAAAAAAGGCGCGAGCCTCGTTACATGGCGTCAGCCGAAGGACTAAAAGGAAAGGCGCGTGCAACAGGCTACGTGACCCGCATCAATCTTCGCATCAGCACATGTCACTGTTGCTTATAGAGTTATGCCTTCAACAACAGCCTATACACACATGGGTGTGTGTGTGTCACTAGGCCACGTGCTTTTCCAACCGAATCTTCATAGTACATATACAGAACGCACTGTACATGTATCTCCCAGCTTTATTAACCGAATTAAAAAACTGCCTGCTGACAATAGGTCGGCAGCTGCATCCTCACTGTGGATCTTTAATTAGCTCTCCTGTCAGCGCATCGATCGCATTGATTCTCAGCCGGTACGTCAGGCGCCCAGCCGGTACACTCGCTTATCTCCTCTCTGCGCGCTCTTTAATTCATTTCGGAGCAGCGCGGGCTTTAACAATGTAAACAAAGCCCCGCGGCCAGCGTCCAAACTCTCTCGACGGCCACTGCGCATCTCTTCAATCTAAAAAACAAAACGCGACGGTACGACCCGACGTTAACGGAATATCCCAATATTCAAAACTTGGAACGCGCGGGAAGAGGGTATATACACACACACAGACACGCGGCGCGCGCGTCTCAAGAAATTCTCGGCGAGCGACTGTGGGAAGTGGGACTTGAAGTAAGTAAGTAGACGCACACGAGAGAGAGAGAGAGAGAGAGATCGAGTAGCCGCCTGCGCTCGCGCTCCTGGCGTATAATAGTGGGGATGGAATGGAATGGCCGAGCTTATAGCATATCGGAGAGCAGAGCTCTGGAGAACACACAGCGAGAGGGGGAGTTTGCCGCTCGGCGCGAGTGAGAGAGAGAGAGAGAGAGAGAGAGAGAGCTGGACAAGTGCTGCTGGTTCTGCGGCAGTAGTGTGTCGCTGCGAGTAGTAGAGTCGGAGCACGGCTCGCTTGCTGACGAGAGAGAGAGAGAGAGAATCTAGTTGCGCGAAGAGCGCGCGCCGCTGGAGAGATATTATAGGAGAGAAGAAACGCGCGCGCGCCCGCGAGTGTGTATATACGGATTCGAAGCGAGGACTTTGACCGGCCCTCCGCGCAGAGTCGCGCGCTATCCTCTCGCAGGTATATATCTCTCGTGCGTGTGTGTTCCAGCAGCGAAACGGGCGGCAATAATACGTATACAGCAGTGCGGCTCTCTATACTACGTGTACAGCGTGCGGTGTGTGTATTCCTGCACGCCTTTTTTTCCAGTCCCAGGGCGCGCCTGGGTTCACTAGAGTGCTCTGGAGGAGCGGCAGTTGTACAGTTGCTGGAAGAGAGACGGATAGGGGAGAGGAGAGAGGAGAGAGAGAGAGCCGGCTGCAGAGAGACACACACGCTGCGCGTGAATTCCTCAGCTCTCGCGCTCTCCACGCGGCGAGAGAGCGGCTTAACACGTAGGTGCGCACGGGGAGAGAGAGAGAGAGAGAGAAAGGAGCAGTGCTCGGACGACGTGTATACATACAGTGTGCCGATATATCTAATATACCAAGGGATACCAAAAGTGTGCGTATACATCGAGAGGTGCAATAAGGAGCAGTGATATACATATATACAGCCAAGAGAGAGCGAGGCCCGCTTGATCTGGCCGATACATATACACACGCCGGGCAGGGGACGCATACGGAGGGAAACCTGACGAGGTGAGTGCGCGCGAACTCTCGCGTATACATGCATAACACACACAGCCACCTATCCTATATACATAAAAACATCTCCGAGCGCGAGCGCTCCGAAAGTCCGTGCGTATATATATATATAAGCGAGAGAGTAGAGAGAATCTCGGCTCCTAGAGAGAGAGAGAGAGAGAGATTTCATTATGGCGGGCGCGCTACTCGCCAGGGAGCCGCGCGAAAAAGTCGCGGGACTGCCGAGAGCGCGACATTTAACGATTCGAGAGAAAGCATCGCGCGCTCGGTCTCTGTGTGTACCTACATCCTGCGAGAGTGCCGCTGGAGTATGCGTGATGTATATACGTAAGCGCAGAAATCGGCGCGATGCATTCACCGGCCGAGAGAGCTCAACAGGTGCCTGAGAGAGCGGCGGAATCGCGCCGAGTCTGTATATATATATATACGTGTATAAAGTATCCGCTAGCTGCTCTCTGAATTTGAATGCTTGGAGTGGGAGGAGAGAAAGGGATGCTGCGTGTGTGCTCTCTCGCGCGTTTTCGGAGCGCGCGCGCAAGAGCCGTTTTGTGAATGATACGCGCGAGTAAACATTCCTGTATACGCTAAGGACCTTCAATGGCTCCGTGTGCTGTATACATATGCGCGCTTTCTTGGATTATCCTTCCTTCCGCGCCCGGGACATTTTGGAGCGTGCAGCGCGAAGGCTCTGTATATACATGTATATTCTTTCCTCAACGGGCGACGTCGCATTCCATTCAAAAAGCCGCATCGAGGAGCTCTCCTTCGGCCGCATTCCTCGAAACTTCCTCTATATTCGACGATCTGTTCACGTATATATATACCTAAATCCCTCGCAGCTCTCGAAACGGAGCGGCGGCTGGTTTATCCTTTCCTCGACGAAACTAGACTACGCGACCGCTAGCGGATGAAGAAAAAACGTTCGCGGAAGAGCTAGACTCTCCGTCTCTCTCTCTCTCTCTTTCTCTATCTCTTTCTCGGTGAATGCCGCCGCCCGAGAGCGGTCAACAGATACATATATATATATACCTACACACTCGCTCTCTGGACCGCGCTGCTGCTCGACTTGTCCTTCTCTCTCTACTTCTCCTTCGAGCGCTGCCAGCCGTCTACACACAGTGTCTAGTTTTAGGCGTGAAAATTCGCGGCCACGAAATGTTGAGAAAGCTACCGAGACGGTATACGGACTTGACGATTCGCGAACTTGTTTATACCGATAATGAGCTCACGCTCGGTGATTATATCGTTCGGAATTTCAAGCTGGCGCCTCGACGATCCGTAAGGCTCTGGTATATATATAGCAGATTGAATTGTTTTCGCGCTCTGAATTCACTCCGCCGATAAATCATCGTTCTTTCAAAACGACTCCGGCTTTTAAACAGCCAGTTTTTCGACCAAATCCATATACACGCGGCCAATTACGTAAACGATATAAGCAGACGCGCTCGAGATAAAATAACTATGGCAAAAATCTCGTGTACTCATAAATCAATTTTCTCTCGTGTCATCGCTCAGCGGCAGATAAAGCCTGACCTAATAACCGATCGCTCTCTGCCCGGCAATTACGAACAATCGAACGATCCGTAGGCACGCGCGCATACAACACCACCTAATTAACAGCGTTCCCTCGCCCCGACGGGGGGAAAAAGAAGCTCGCTTTCTCGCGGGGTAATCATTTTTCTCGCCGGCGAGAGAGTTAAATAACCCCAGACAAGCAGAGAGCGCGTGTCTTGAATTACAGCCGGGTGTGTATACCGTTGCTGACGAGGCTGCCCCCCGAGAGAGAAGAAACTTTAATGAAATCGTTCTGTTTACGGCAAAAGTCGCTCTCGCCGCTATAGTAATTTAATATTCGCTAGGAGCGCGCCTTTAAATCGCGACAAAAAAAAGGGTGCAGTAGCTGGAAATTGCATTTTTGGCCAGTTACTCACCGGGAGAGGGATTGTGTTTATCGCCGGAGCGTTGTGTTTTGAGAGTGTAGATTTTGTTATTGCCGGAGGTTTGTTTAGTCTTGTTCCGGGGCTGTAATTCGCCGGGCGAGTAGATACCGAGCGGGAATACAATGCTGGTAGTCGGTTAATTAAGTACGTGACCACGTCGGATAACATGTTTTATTTATGAGCGCCCGGAGGATTGTGTATAGCGGCTCTCTCGCGGGAGCCGAGTTAAAATACAGACTCGACATTGAACTTTTTCCTGCGGATTCTGTATATACAAAAACTAGGAGGCTTTCTTGCGCGGGGCTTTTTCTAACGGAGCGATTGGATTCGGTGTTTATGTAATTTGATTAAGTTTTTTTTTTTTAGTGGAGTAGTGTTATTAATTTCATAAGACGCGTCGTGTCTCGGTAAGCCTGAAACATTAATTTTCGAGAGTCTTTTAGTGATGCCTAATCATATGACTTGGAGAGATATTTCACAGCCAGGCCTCTCGCAGAGACTCTAAAGCCATTAAGACCTACTCCTCCTTATCTCAACCAATACTAGCTCTTACCCATCAATTTTCTTCGGCCGAAGCGCGAAGTGATTCGTTTTCCTCGAGATTAGAGAAAAAATAAACGGCTCTTAGCTTCGATTAAAAGGACAGACACCACATCTCTACCCACACCTCGGCTGATAAACGAAAAATACCGACGAGCCCCCAATAATATTTCATTCTCACTAGCTCTAACCACTTTGCAAAATTCCACATGTAAATAAATTCATACCGTGAAAATGGCCGGTTTTCTCTTCCACGACCCCCCGCTAACCATTCTCCTCGTATTCTAAAGAAAAAAAAAAAGACCGAGCAACCGTCACCCCGAGCATTGCTCCCTAACGCTCGCATTTATTTTTCCGTGCCGATTGGAATCCCTTCAAGCACCCAGCGGCGCTGCCTCCAGACTGGGTCGCGACTATTTCGAACTCTTAGAAAAGACTGTCGCTCGTCCAGGGTCGCAGCCGCGCGTGCATCCGGTGTGATGTGTGCGCGCGCTGCTGCGTGCGCTCTTGTGCGGTTTCTCATTCACATATGTGCACTCTTTCTTTCTCTCTCTCTCTCGCTCGCTCTCTATCTGCCTCTCTGTCTACGGGTATTTCTGCGCGCGCGGCTCGCCTTTCTTTCTTCTCGCTTTCAAGAGAGTAGTGTGTACAGCGAGAGGTTTTATGCGCAGGAGGCCGAGGACCTCGTTGTTTTAGCAACATCTGGAGGGAGAGGAGAGGTTTGATTATAATTGGAGCCGCGGCCCGAGGCTGGCAATGGCTCTGAGCTGGGTAAATATGGCTGGGTGCTGCGGTGGGGAAAGTTTGGCTGGCGAATTTTGAGGAACGGTTGGGCTGGCTGATGTATTGATGAGTGCTGAGTTAATCCGGGTTTTAAGTGGGAGGCTTTGATAAAATTAATGTTTGATAGATTAACGACTGAAAGTTATACGTTTAATAGGCTGTGTTAATTCCGTGAAGAAATATATAAACTTGGCATTCATTCTGTAATAATGGGAATTTTCACATTGTAGCTTTAATTACCCATTTTTAATAAACCGAAAACCATGCCCGCATCAAAGACAAAAAATTCCAGAGAGCGCAAGAATGCACGTTCTCAGCCTACATAACGATCCCGCCTTTTCAGAATGACTTATACCAGCGAGGAATTTTTCGAAAGTAAACAATAAAAATAGAGCAAAAAAGCGCGTGCCCGCGCGCGCGTAAACGTCACATGCACACGCCGCGCTCAAGTGAATGTGTCTTTCAAAGAGCGCGACCACATAGGCACTAGAAAAAATACACCGAGGCGGCTTTAATTGATAAGATATATTCGGCCCGTTATCAGAGGAATAATAAATACGAGGCGGCAATTTTCCAGTCGCGGTATGCGCGCGGATAAATACAGCACGCAATTTCAAATTTTCAGGTATATGCTCGCTCGCGCAGTCACATTAATATCTTGCATGCGCGCGCTGCGAAACGCATTTCGTAACGTTCTTTTAATTTTCTTACGTACTTTCGATCGCGCTTATCGCAAAAAGAGGCTATTATATATTTGCGAGAGAGTTCGGCGTAATTGAAAGTATGAGTTTTCGTTGCTGCTTTTCGGGTTTAATTAAAATAGAGTGCTGGCTCTGCAATTATGCAGTTTGGGATTTTTTCCTCTCGCGCGATTTAATTTTACAGTTCTGTAAACGCTTGGCTAATGTTTTATTGTAAAGCCGAAGAATGCCGATTACCCAAGCGCAATGAGAAATAATAAATGTACTCTCAAGCTCATTTTCTGGGAAGAATTTACGTAATGACAAAACCAGATATTGAGATTCTTTTAGTTGAAAACGTGATTTTCAATCGAATCTTGCGTAAGCCGAGAATTATCCATTTATATTTACTCGGCGCACAGTAAATATCGCTAAAATATAATACCGAGTGGGCGGAATTTTATTTGTCAAATTTACGAAAGCGCGACAGAATTTTAAATCTATATATTCACTTAAACCAAAGAAAAAAGTTGTTTACGCACAAATTTGAAAGATATTTAAAACTCAATTACCCGAAGGACCTTAAAATCCCCTTAAACGTGTTCTTGACACAATATTAACTGTATTCAAACTGGAACTTTAACCGGTATTATACCCTCGTATTTGCCTTTTTACACTATATTTACCTGCATTATCAAACCAAAGAACTGTAATACGATTTTACCGGCAACACGTGTTTCGGCCTATATACCTATCGCGTTTGCGTGATAAACACATCAGCGACGGCGTACATGATGAAACCTACGTACAAAAAAAATTTTTTTCCAGTTCCCCTAAAATATTCAGCCGGTGATTCATTGCCTCCTACGTTTTAGAAACAAATTGTTTAAAAGCGCTGTGGCATTCTGGATATACTGTATATATACCGAATGAAAAGCTGCGATAATGTATTCGCCAGTCCATTCTGTCAAAGCCTTTTTCATCATCGCATAAAACTTGTATATTATTACGGGCCGTTTAGCGCGCGGAACCGTTACTAGTTCTCCAAGCTCAGAGTCTACCGTAGTTTTCGATATTTCAAAATATAAAAATGTTGAAATGAGCATTGCTCCGGTAACGGTAAATGAAATTATTCTAGTATACGCGCAAATAAAAAGATCCGATTCATTCGTTCTTCAAGCTCATTTAATCAAACGTTCGTTAAACTCTCCCCGTGTATATACTTCCTCCGGTACTCTCGTAAACATTAAGATTACAACTAATGCCCCCGGCCATTTAAAAGCTATCCGATTCACCGCAAATTAATAGCGATCGGACAAGCGACTCTCTTCATCCGGCGACCGCTGCATTAATGAACTCCGCTTTCTTGAATTTCGAAAAAACGCAAATAAAAGGAGAGAAAATGCGTCGCTTTTTTTTCGAAAGTTCGATTGTTCGGGCGCGCGTGCTCGAAGAAAGTGCAGCCTGTCAACAGATGTGAGCGCGCCTCGGCGAAATAAGCGAGAATCGTAAAAAGGTTCCCAGCTGCCTCGTAAACGCGGCTCTCGTGTGTCTTTATAAGCCGCTCGAGGGGTGACGTGTCGGAGGCGCTGGAGAAACTTTTTTTTTTTTAAGGAGACGTCAAAATTACGGCGCGAGGGTGTCGGGTTGAACGAGCCTTTTATTTACGGCTCTCGGCTTTTCGGCCGTTGCTTTTGGGTTAAGTGAATGAGATCCATTGGTTGGTATTTGTTTTTTGAGGATGGAGGGACTGCTTAAGGATTTTTGAAATGTGTAGATAGTGAGAATGTTGAAAGGGGAAATATCAGTGTTTGTTTAATCAATAAGTATTTTGTATGCAAATGTAATATGCGAATTTAACAGGACTTCATTAAATTGCTAAAAAATGTTAACGGCTATACAATTCTTATTATTACAGTGTATGCATGTCGAATTTCTTAAAATATATTTAGTTCCACAAGATTAAAATATTTAGATAAAAGAAATGTTTAACATATGTTGCAAACCGTTCGTATTCATTTACCGGCATGCTTACGTGCATAACAGCGCTTTAAGGAGGTAATTCTAATCCGCTGTTGTGTATGTCGAGAGTCGATGAAGTAAGGAAACGGCTGGAATTCAATACGGAAACATACTCGCTCATAAAGAAGAGTGCAAACGCTTGTTAAACTTGAAATAAGCACCTTTATAGACACCGATATTGGACAGATTTTAATCTGCAATAACTTACTTATCTAGCCAAGGTCGCGCGGCTTATATATTTTTATAGAATCCCAACTACCTATATATTGACACGAACAATTTGCTTTGTTTCCTATCAAAACCGGCGGCTAAACATAAAAGCGCTTAATCCGTATCTCTTATCACCAACCATAGTTTTATCTAAACCGCCGCTATTAAAACTATCCCCAACCAAAATTACCATCAACCAACTAAAAAATAATTACGAGCCATCATCCCAGCGTAAAAAAGTCCCTCCGCAGCTTTCTCAAAATTTACTATATA
The DNA here is from genome assembly GCA_900480035.1 of Eupelmus urozonus. Lineage (NCBI taxonomy): Eukaryota > Metazoa > Arthropoda > Insecta > Hymenoptera > Eupelmidae > Eupelmus > Eupelmus urozonus. The sequence goes on from UELX01000010.1 coordinate 19,796, forward strand.
ATTCGCCGGCCGTAACAATAAATTCCTCCCTGCCTCCTAGAAAGCCTTTCTCCAATGCTCACATACTCCGCTTACGCCCGAGCCATCTCGTTTCTTCAATTAGCTCTCCTTAAACCTCGCACACTCGGCTCGGTTTCGCACGTATACACACACGAGTACACGTCGCTTTCTACAACGCGTACGTATGCGTACGGCCGCGTGACATATCGGCGAGTCCGCCGATGGCACACCTTCGCCGATAAGAGAGCCAAGTCGTTAGTGGGCCCCGGCTAAGAGGCGAGCTTCTCGTTTAGTATAGCCACTGTCGTTGGATAGATAACCGTGCGCGAGTTTCGCTGCGCGCGTGACGGTTTATTGTTATTCCCGTGGTGTAGTTTTGATGCAGCGCCGATGAATTCGTGAAGTGTATAGAGAGAGCATGGAGGGCTACTACGTGGACAGGGATCGGGGTCGCGCGCGGTATCAGCTTGGTGAGCATGCAACGGATTGGTTAAGTGAAAAATGAGGAGTGGTTTGGATGTGTGCTTGTGTAGTGGAGGTGTGCGACTTGTGGTAGGAAAGTTGTGAGCGTGGAAAGTCGGGGAGGTGAGAGAGAGAGAGAGAGAGGAATAGTTGGTGGAAATTGCGGGGAGTGGAGAAATCACGGTTTTCTAGAAGAAGTGTCAATGCCGATAAATATAGCCGAGAGAGATAAGATAGTCTGGTAACGTAAGAGATTCGTGTGCTGGAAGGTTTAGACGGGAGGATTTTAATGGCTCTGTTGTTTTTTATGATTTATCCTCGTAAAAAACGAGTTTCTGGAGTGCTGTAAGCCGCTCGGTCACTGCAGTTTTTAGAAAATGTATTGGTTGGTAAAATTGCGATGTTTGAGTAGCTTGTTAAAAGAAGATTAGTCATGCGCTGAGGTTGTATATTTTCTTGCGAATTATAATATATTGCGGGTACGTAGTATCAAAACGAATGGAAAACAAAATCCCGTTACTCTTGTTGTTGAAGATTTTCTATTTTTAAAGCCTATTTTACTATTTAAATGAGAACTTTTAAGACTGCCAAGTGATGTCAGAATGCCAAGTGTTAATGAAACATGATGTCACAATGACTATTATTCTACTTAGCAACTTCCGTAACGTGTATATAGTTGTTTAGGAAAAGAAAATGTTTCGGTACACAATTGTAAGGATACACCTCGTACATAAGTAATTTTTAAGCCTCGTATGTAGAGTCGAACGTTCTTTTACAATTCATATATTATAATGCATACGTGAAAGGATGAACAATATAGAAATTTTACAAGAAAACAAGAGATAAGAGGCGTATTTATCTTAAGTGAATTATGGTGTACAAATAGTTGCAGATATCAGAACTGCCACTTTACTTAATTACACTACGATGTCACTTTATGATTTCGTTATGACGTAGCTTTACGAACGAGTTTCGAATACCGAAATTTATCTGAATTAAAAGTTTTCGTTTTGTCGATAAAAAGTGAAGAATCGAAAGTCCATAAGCATACTACTAGCTTTTTTACGAACGAGTTTCGAGCGTTAAAATTTATCTGAATTAAAAATTCTTGTTTTGTCAAAAAGTGAAGAACTAAAAATACTACACAGTGTTAACGTTGTCAAAATCTATTAAATTAAAGAGAATTTTTATCTTTTTGGCATATTTCTGTGGCAGTCAATTCCAAGCAAAATAATAAAATATTAAGTAGCTAAATTTCGTATACAGTGTAAAAATTTCTTTGGAATAACAAAGTTCATTAAATGTCCTATATTTCAAAGATAAAAGACAAAGAGCTGCAAGTAGGTATTACACATATACTGCAATCGCTTACCTAACGATATAGATAAAAAAAATTAAAACTTAACCTTAATTTAAAATAAAATGGACTACCTGTAGTATCATAATACAAGTCAAGATCGTTTGTTTACTCCAAGATTAAAATATCTACGCTTAAGTATATGAATGAAACCATATTTGGGTATAAAACGTGATTATGAGTCACTCACAAATCTTGATATTTAGCGAAGAAGATTATCGTTGAGACAGTAAGCATTATTGTGCCTTTTTATAAAATGCTCATGATGATTATGAATCATTGACATCAACGCACGCCTATAATAAACGGATCGATAAATTTCGAAAAAGAAAACGAAACTAGAAAGCATAGCCTTTTGAATTGGAGACTAGCGAGAAGTGAAAAGTTATACATGATTAAATGTCGGTAAATAATCGGCTCGACATTCGCAAAAATCAATCATCAAGAAAATTGAAATTTCTCTTCACCTAAATCATTCCTTGTCTCCACCAAATCCAACTCCACTCACCCCCAACCTTCCAAATCCACCCCTCAAAAAAACCCCTATCACACCCACCTCACTCAACCCACCTCCTCCCATCCTCTCCCGCATCCATCCATCCAGCTCCATACCCCATTCCACTGGCAACCCATTGGAGCGTGTCGCCGCTCTATCCGCCCGGGCGCGCACGGCCATTAGCATTTTCGCTCTATGCCGCAGCTTATACACACTCTCCCGGCTACTGCCTCCAAGCCTATCCTTGCCTCTACGTGCACCTGAGCCTTATATACCGCCGCTCTCCTCGCGGAATAGAGCCGCGCGTATATGGAATGCATTTAATGCAGAGGCGCGCGCTCGCGAGCCTAACGACCGTGCGCAGGAATCCGAGAGAGAGAGAGAGAGGCCCGTAATACGATTTTACTCGAAGAAGGAGGCACATCGCGCGCAAACTCGATGTGTACACGTTTTCAGCGAGCGAAGAAGCCTCGTTAACGGACGGCACGAGAGCGCGATATTGCCATTCTTCGCGTTACGTAAGCGTCTCCCTTTTCTTTTCCAGCTCCCCCGAACGCGCTCGGCAGGAAAGAAAACGTTTTCATTCCGATATAGAGGCGTATACGAGAGAGAGTGTGTATTGTTCGCGGGAGAGGATGGATATGTTTGGGCATACATTTGCATTCCCGAGGAGGCCGATGTGTGGAACGGGACCGCGCCGAGAGTTTGTCAATATATATAACGACGTTTCGCGGTTCGTTGAACCTGCCTCTTATTCAGAGCCCCCCGCTTTGTTGAGGCACACCGATCAAAATTTCACCAAAGGCTCTCTCGCTCATCGGCGCATACATTAGCCCGAAGTAGCACGTTTCGTTTGTCTTGAGACGAGAGGCGCGCCGTGTATTTTCACCGGATTGCCGGCCGAAGCGTGTACAGCTATTCTTCGAACGGAGGATATTACGTTAGGCTGTTAACGCCGCTGAATTTTTCCGGGCCAATTGAAATGCGCGCTGCTTTTTGCGATTATGGTTTTGGACTAGAATGCGATGGATCGCTTTTGACTGATGGGAATGGCCCCGTGACGTTTTTTCATTATCGGTGAATCACGCGTAAGTACATACGCACTAGCTTATCGTAAAACATACCTTAAATTCTCGTTAAAAATATATTAAGTACGAATCATCCATCGGTCAACTTTTTCTTACGAGTCCATGCAGAATTGCGTAACAGAGTTCTCATCGAGATAGCATAAAGCGAGAACAGAAAAGGACGTGTTATAAGCGCGAGTGTGTAGCCGTAATTGGCGGGAAAGCACTCGTTGACCGAGACCGATAACGCGAAAAACTAATTATTCTTACGTGTGTGTATACGCGCGCGCGTTTAGTTCTTACATAGCTTTCGAAAGCGCGCTTATCTTCCTCATAAGCGTACAATGACTTCGCGACGACAGGTTGAGTAATTTGTGTAATGATCGGCCTTAGCGAAATGCCTTACGCATCGTTATCCAATAAATCGCAATTATCGATAAATTTATGAGACCGTAGGATAAAAGCAAAATGGATATCGGTAAAAAAAGTAAGTTATTTCACGGGCATTCCAAAAGCAGAGCCAGCGCATCGCGGCTGTTTGTGAGCGGCTATAGAGAGAAAAAAATGTGCGTATAACCGTAATACAGAAAATGCGTTTAGAGTCGCAAGCGAAGTGTATCGGCGCGCGGCGCGGGCGTGGCGCGGAGCTGCCCGCGTGTACGGCCTGTGTGAATGATGTGTGTATGCGTTCTATGGATAGGTGATGTCCGAGGGTACAGGATGGGTTGGTGTTTTGGAGGTTTTGGAAGAGTTTGGGTTTGGGATATTGAATATATTATGGGTTTGAGGTAGGTAAGAGTGCTTGAGTTTTGAGGAGTTTGATGGTGGGTCAGGTGATGAGGAGAGAGAAAGTTTTTGAATGGTTTTGGTATTCTGGGTTTGCGTTGGATGAGTGGGCTGAATTGGGAAAGCTTGAATTGTTTTAATGCGGGATGAATTTTTTTTTTATAGATAGTACTGCGATATTAATGTACGAAAGCACCTTTACTCTATTTAATAGCTTAATTACATAGTCCATATATAGATCTTAATAAAGTTCCCGACAAAAAACTCGATCCCCATCCAACAATCCAACCCGCACTCGCTCCTAAAAAAAATCACTTTTTACTCCTAACGGCAACATTATTCCAAAGACCATTTTTTTCCCCACCCCGCTAATTACACGGCTGTCCCTACCGCGCAGCCCGTGCACTTATTAAACAATATCTCAATCCCGAACAACTCTTAAGAAAAAAGGCGGGGGGCAGCCTGCAATTTGCATCGCTTGCGAAACGACAGTTTCCGCGAAGCCTACTCTCCTAGCTGAAAAAAAAAAGAAAACCGCTTGCGCGCGTAAAACTCTTTTTTATCCTCTCTCTCTCTCCACTTCATCGTGGAGAAAAAGCGAGAGAGAAAAAAATCCCTCCCGTAAGAATGCACGGACACATCTTATATACAAACCTGCCGGTCATTCAACCTCCTCTCACTGGAACAGAAGCTCCCGGCACATGTCAGACTCTCTCTCTCTCTCTCTTGCGCGCCGCGCTTATAAGTAGTGTACACACATAGACATACACACATAGAGTTATATACACACATGCTCATGCCGATAACGATCGATCAATCATTTTTTATTGCTCTGGACGACAGCAGCACAGTATGAGCCCGGCGCTGGGCCAGGCGCCGCCGAAGCTCGCTCAAGGTCACAGCGCAGCAGCGAATACTACTACAGCAGGCATCAGGAGGATAAGCCGGCGGCCGAGGCCAGCTGGTATCAGCGGCACCGAGGCGGCGTTCAGGCGCAGACACAGAGGAGAATGACGCAGAGGGAGGATGCCCTCAAGTTCGAGCAGAGCCGCATCAAGTCGCTGCAGGAGGAGCGGCTGCTCATCCAGAAGAAGACCTTTACCAAATGGATCAACTCCTTCTTACTCAAGGTGAGGATTTGGATTTTTTTTTGGATAATTAAAGGATGTTGATAATTTTTGGTTCTTTGAATTTTGGATGCAAACGAGGTATTTCAAAATCGAAACTAGTGGTACCTGTTTGGTCCATTGTTAAGGACTGTGAAATTTTAAAATCAGACTCATAAATTGCATTTAAAGTATTGGTAAATTATTGAATCTCTTACAGATTATAGTCAAATTAACTTTTTTGATTAATTTTTTATGAATTGCACGTACTTAAAACGCCCCTTTAAAAGATCAAATAATTAATATTTAATAAATATTGATATGTTTTCAATTTAATTCTTTCAAATTAATCAATTATTTAAGCGATCATAGTGCCTTTTTTACTCAATCTCATAACATTTGAAGAAGAAAAGCATCAGCGCTTGAAATCTTTCTTGAAACCTTAACTATATTTTCCATGATATCAGTTCTATCTTTAGACTTATTTGAAATATAAATATTACCGGAAACGTAACGTATAATCTTCACCTTATAAATATGAAAACTATTCCAAGTAAATTACATTTTCCTGAACGCACATTTCCACAAAACCGCCTGTATAATACTCCGTATTAAATCTCCCCACAATACAACTCAATCAATCCTTCCAAAAAAACCCATTATCTTCCCAAACACCACATTTCTTCACTACCATACCCAACTCTTTCCCCGTCAAACATTCAGCTTGAACCCAAATATAACACACCCAGCACGCGTCACTTTCTTACTTTAACCATCCCATCCCTCGCACTTTTTATTTACACTTATTCATGAAGCGAATTTCTCCCAACCCAACAGGCTCGCATGGAGGTGGAGGACTTGTTTACGGACCTCGCCGACGGCAAGAAACTGCTCAAGCTATTGGAGATCATTTCGGGCGAGCGGCTGGCCAAGCCCAACAATGGCCGGATGCGCGTGCACAAGATCGAGAATGTCAACAAATCGTTAGCCTTTCTGCACACCAAGGTGCGTATATGCATACAGAGGAAAACTCTGGGAAACACGCGCGTAGCTTTGTTTTGCCCTCTGGGAAAACGGATCGATACGCGCGGCTATTTCCGGGCTGATAAGCTTTATATCGGCGTTATCGGTATTAATGAGGGCGATCCCCGACGAAATAGCTTCCAGGTAGAGGCAGTCACGCTTTGGTAAACATCCAGTTTTGGAGAATTTGCGAAATCCAGCGCGAATATTTGAGATTTCCCAGTATATGCACTTCGCGCTTATTGATAGCACTTATCTCTCTCTCTCAGCTTGCTATATAAAACCGGCGCGTGACATCAGCGCGGCCGATCGGCAAACTTGGGCTTAGATACGCGTGTATCGTTTTGAGATTTTCAAGGCCTCTCGCCGCGGCTCTGCGTTTGCTCTCTGTCAACAGTTGCCTGATTGCGCCGAGGAAATATGTATGGCGCGCGAGCGTCTGAGTTTTGTCGAAAAATTTTTAAGTGTTCGCTGAATCGATCGGCCGATGGGAGAGATCTGCTCGAGAGCCGTTCCGTTAGCTCTCGATGCGCTGCTTGATTTGCTCTGGGTTAAATAGTTTTGCGCTGTTTGCTCGGTTGGCTTTTAGTGCGGTTTGAAATCGTGTAGATTATTTGCTGTTTTGCTCGACGAAAAGTAAGCGTTTGAGTATAGTTGGTTGTTTACGTATAGCGGAAAAGCTTTTAAAAACTATAAGACTTTTCGAACAATAGAAAAAAATGAAATTATAATTTACATAAAGTTAAAAAATGTTTTGTTATATTATAACAAATTAACGATCATAAAAACTATTGAGAACGCAAACACCAGTAGCCCCTCAAAAATGCCTATTCAAACCACTCCATAATACAAAAAAAAACTTGAAATTTCACGAATGCCTCAATCTTGCAAGGATTCCACTCATAAGATAACTATATATCTACCCACATTCGTACCCACGAAACGCGCGCGCTATTTACAAAGATTCCTCCGCCGCTCCGCTCGGTACTCCGCGTACAGTCCGTTTTAAAAATAATGCTTGCATCAATGATCCCCGGGCACAAATTAAATGTCTTCCACTTTACTGCCGGCGCCATAACTCTTTCCCTCTCGCAAACGATCTGTCCGTAAAATTTATCAGGATATGGCGAAACGGCAATTTTGATATACCGTTATTATGCAGCCCGCGCCCCGCCGCCGTCAATTGTGCGCCCGGCGAATTAAAATTTTTTTTTTATCATTTATAGCTACTAGAGGCGCGCCGCCGTACCGGCTAGATAATACACCTTGGCGTTATTATTTCGAGCAGCGCTCCCCGAACAATAAGAAACAATTAACTATTCAATTGATGCCTCGTAGCGGCGCGTAAGCGCGGCGGCGCGATTTTCCGAGTTTCCTCGCGCGAAGTATGTTAATCGAGAGGGGGGAGGGAAATGCTGGAATATTGCTTTCCAACGTTGGTTTTTCCGAGAACGTTTGCGGCTTTACAATCTTCGTTTTCATCGTTTTATACTTTGGAAGGTGATGTAATATTTTTGCTGTAAAATCACCGTGTGTTTAATTCGCAAGGCCTATTTTTTATTCCCAAGTGATTTTGCTAATCGAGCGTCGGTGTTATAATAGCTCACTCATAAACAATCATCGGTAATCCAATAACCTCCCGCGTTCTCAGACCTTTGCAAGCAATAAAAAAAACCGTAAAGCAATTACAAATCAGCCGCTTCGACGAGCAAAAAGTAATAACCGAAGAAACACAAGCGATCCATTGATATTCACGTAATAACGTCTGGTTCTCAGGTCCGTCTGGAGAGCATCGGCGCCGAGGATATAGTCGACGGGAATCCGCGCCTGATTCTCGGCCTGATATGGACCATAATTCTGCGCTTCCAAATCCAAGAGATCGAGATCGACGTGGACGAGGAGAACGAGAGCAGCGAGAAGAAGTCGGCTAAGGACGCGCTGCTGCTCTGGTGTCAGAGGAAGACGAACGGCTACCCTGGTGTTAATATTCAAGATTTTACGGGTAAGTCGAGTGCAGTCACTGTGCAGTTATGCCAGGGACGCGAGCTCGATGTGCGCTCGAGAGTTATTTTATGTACAATGTATGATGGGTACTTTTTTTCTTCTTTGATTGTCGGTTTATTTTTATTCGCGGGATAATCGTTGAGTCAGATCGTGAGTGAAAAAAAGTTGGATTGACGCTTCTAATGTTTCCCACCGTCTGTGTCAGTTACTTGTGTAATAAAAGTCGTTATTAATTGGAAATGAGGCTATAATACTAAAATAGGCAGTCTCTGAAAACGTTATATTTTCAATCGATTTCTTGTGAAATCAGAGTAAATCGATTTTAGCAAAGTTCATGGCGGGTTCACGAAAGATCGTTAAAATGTGGGCCACAGCTATCAAAACGTTAAAAAACTTGTTATCATTCGATTGAAAGTATCGTGCATTTACTGACGAACGCAGCTGGTGAACATTTGTCACATTCATATATGTGCAATTGAATATGTACGCAGTACGCGGAATGAAAAACTTAGACTAAACATCGAGCCTGCATTTTTCATATTTCTTTGAAACGAAAGTGTGTACAAGACGAAAATTTATTTCAAGGTCAGTCGAAACAATTTGTCACGTGTCTGTATTATGCAAAAATTATTTTTAATAGCTAATGCTTATGCTGCCACGGAGGTGACAGACGCGTGCGTCAGCGTTTGTTTCTAAAAATTCTATTAGTAGGACTCATCGATTTTTCCTATCGTTATGCAATACTTAGTTACATTACAACGAAAGAAAAACAAATAGAATATTCTATTTTATTTATTTATTTCAATTAGGATCATGGCGAAGCGGTCTGGGCTTCAACGCGCTGATCCACGCGCATCGTCCGGATCTGGTGACCTGGTCGGACCTCCAGCAGACCAAGCACATCGACAACCTGAACTATGCCTTCGACGTGGCGAACTCGGAGCTGGGCATACCGCGACTGCTCGACGCCGAGGATGTCGACACGGCCAGACCCGACGAGAAGTCTATTATGACTTACGTCGCCTCCTACTACCACACCTTCGCCAGGATGAAGAACGAGATCAAGAGCGGAAAGAGGATTGCGAATGTAAGTGTTAAAAATAGTTTTGTTAATGTTTTCATAATTTGTTGTTCGCGCGTTTTTTTTATTAGTTTTAATTGGATAAAGGGTGTTTAGTATTGTGAGAAAGAACGTGAAGATCTTGATGTCAAGGTATGATGACCATAACGACGTTACGGTGCTTAGTTTATCACTCTTTTATAGACTAGATTTATCTAGAGTAAATAAGGGTGCGAATCAACTACCGAAACGTCATCTTGATTATGATGCCATGAAAATCATATCTTCAGAAGCGTGTTTTTGCTCAATTCTTATTATCAAGTATTTAATGTAACAACAAATAAACTAAATCGAGATACATGTTTTCTCTTGTCACTTTGATTTTATACGTTTAATTTAATTTAATTTAATTTATTATTTTTATTTATTTGTTTCATTTTTTTCTCTTATTCATTAAAAAATTTTTTATTTATTTTTCAGATTGTCGGTCAAATGATGGATGCGGACAAAATGAAGATCCACTACGGAAAATTGACAACGGATTTGCTCGAATGGATCAAGCTGAAGATTGGCGTACTCGAGGACCGTAATTTTCCGAACTCGCTGGAAGGAATCCAGCGCGAGCTGTTAGCCTTCAAGCAATATCGTACCATCGAGAAGCCGCCTAAATACAAGGAACGTTCGGAAATCGAGGCCCTTTACTTCCACATTAATACGCGGCTTAAGTCCCTGAATCAACCGGCTTTCGTGCCTCAGGAGGGTCAGCTCGTCAACGACATAGAGCGCAAATGGATCGAACTGGAGCGCGCAGAGCACAAGCGTGAGGTGGCTTTGAGAAGCGAACTGCTGCGCCAAGAACGTCTGGAACAGCTAAACTACAAGTTCGAGCGCAAAAGTGTGCTGCGAGAGGGTTACCTAAAGGAGATGATCCAGGTTTTGTCGGATCCACGTTACGGCAGCAATTTAGCTCAGGTCGACGCTACGGTAAAGAAGCACGAGGCCATTAGTGCCGACATCCTAGCGAGAGAGGAGAGGTTTCACGACCTCACAAACATGTCAGAGGAGTTGGTTCGCGAAAATTATCACGGCTTAGAACGAGTCAGAGCGAGGGAACAGCAAGTGTTGCAGCGTTGGCGGGAATTGTTGGGTCTGCTCGACAGGCATAAGACGAATCTATCGGCACTTTGCGCTTTGATGAGCCTGATGCGAGAGATCGAAACGACATTGGCAACTGTACAAGAACTTCAGTTAAGCTTCCAGAGTACGGAGGTTGGACCACATCTTTTGGGTGTAGAAGATCTGCTCCAAAGGCACAGCTTACAAGAGTTACAAGTGACAGCTTTAGGAGAAAGCCAGCGCAGGCTTGCGAGGCAAGCGGCACAGGTTCAAGCTCAGGTTGCAGCGCAAGCGCAGCAAGCCCAGCCAACGCAGGGAGCACCGGTTTTGAGTAAGGAGGCTGCTCTTCTCGATGCGAAACTGGAGCAGCTCAATAAAGCTTATGGGCAGCTAGGTAAAATATTTAAGTTTATATTCAAGTAATTAAATTTGATTATATCATCTATAAACCTTTTATGATAACTTTGTTTCATGTTAATAGGAGAATACAGCAAAGAACGCAAAGCAAGATTAGAAGATGCAAGAAACTTCTTCCAGTTCTTGCAAGACCATGAGGACGAAGAATCCTGGTTAGTGGATCGTCAGAGAATATGCAGAGCAGGAATATTAGCGAAGGATTTGAGAGCATTAATTTCATTGCAACAAAAGCACAAGGCCTTAGAAGATGAAACGAAGACTAGAAGGCCGAAATCTGATCAACTTTGTCAAGCAGGTAGAAGGCTAGTTAGCGAACAGCATCCATCAGCTCCGGAAATCGAAAACAGATTAGAGTCGCTACAAGAGCACTGGAGAGTTTTGGAGGAGCTTCTGGCGCTGAGAAAACGACAATTGGAAGAAGCTGGAGAGGCTCTTCAGGTATTATCTGCAGTTTTTTAGATTTTAATATATATTTCTTATCTGATTTAATACGTTTTTATAATCAATATTTTGCGTTACAGTTCTGCGCGGACGCAAACGAAGCAGACTCATGGATGAAAGAAAAAATGGCTCTGGTGGCATCGGAAGATTACGGTGTCGATGAACCATCAGCCCAGGCTCTACTTTCGCGTCACAAGGATCTTGAGGGTGAACTTAACGCCTACAGCGGCGACCTGCAATCTCTCAATGCTCAGGCTGAGCGGTTGCAGCGCGCGGGTGTGTCTGCCTTACAAGTCGATCCATCTCAAACCGCCGACAACGATCAAGCCGAGCCTTTAGCGGAACTTGAGCAGGATGAATGGTCGCAAGAGGTTCGACTCGTTCCACAGGATGAATGGGTTGACGAGGTGGTAGAGCGCATGGAGCCCCGTACCGTGCTCGAAGAGAGGCTCGTTCCGCAAGTTAGGAGTCTCTATCCGTTTAATGGTCAGGGCATGCAAATGGGCAAAGGTGAAACGATGCTGCTGCTTAATAAAACGAATCCCGATTGGTGGAGCGTGAGGAAGGCTGACGGTACGGATGGATTTGTACCGGCGTCGTACGTTCGCGAAATTGAAGCTAAGGTTATTCAGGTCTGTATATTTAAAACAAGGGATATTATGTATAGAAAATAATACGCTTTAAATATATAAATAATTTTGTTTCAAATATAGGTTCAAGTACGTAAACCCGAACGAGTGAGAGTCACTCAACGTGTAAAAAAGACACGAATGGTAAGACAAGTGGTACCCGTACGTAGAGTTAAATCTACGCGTTCTGCCGTAAGACCAGCTAAAAGACCAGCAGTTAGCGATGCTGATAATCTCGAGAAGCGCATGAAAAAGATCAACGATACGTACAGTCAACTCCAAGAACTGGCAGCGCGTCGCCACGCCCTTCTCGAGGATGCGATTTGCTTGTACGGCTTCTACCGCGAGTGTGATGATTTTGAGAAGTGGATTAAGGACCGTGAAAAGATGCTCAAAGCTGACGACTCGCGCGATAATGTCGAAACGGCTAAGAGGAAGTACGAGAAATTCCTTACGGATCTGTCGGCTTCTGGTAAGCGCGTGGAGGCCATTGATGCGGCGGTCGACGATTTTGTCAAGCAGGGCCATAGTCAGTTGGATAAAGTCAGGGCTAGGCAGAGGCACATTCATCAATTATGGGAGCATCTAAATTGGCTGAAAGCTCAAAAGGAAAAGAGTCTGGAGGGTGCGTCAAGTGTGGAACTGTTTAACAGGACCTGTGACGAAGCACACGATTGGATGTTGGAGAAAATTACGCAATTAGACACAGCTGAAATCGGGCCTGATCTAAAGACTGTTCAAGCATTGCAAAGAAGACACCAACATCTCGAGCGAGAATTGGCTCCTGTTGAAGAAAAGGTAAAAAAATAAACGTATATATATTTTAATTTTTTTTTATTTCTTAGTTCGAAATTTTATTTTCAATTATTCTAATTAGGTTCGGAAAGTCAATTTATTGGCTAACAGCGTTAAAAGTACATACCCTCATGAATTGGCAAATGTTAACGCTAGACAAAATGAAATTCGCGATTTATGGAATAAAGTTCAAACTAAAGCCATGGAACGTCGTTCGAGACTTGAAGATGCAGTGGGTCAGCAGATATTTATGAACAGTTCAAAGAATCTTATTAACTGGGCAACAGACACGCATGAAATTATGAAAGTCGAAGAGCCTGTTAGAGATATTGCAACTGCAGAGAGACTTAGGAAGCAGCATTTAGAACTTGGCGATGAGATTAAAACGAAGGAAGATGAGTGAGTAATTAAACTTTAAAAACAGTAAAAGTTAAAAATTTTATGTTATCTAAAACAATTATTTTATTAAATCTAGATTCCGGGAAGTTGAAGCTCTAGGTGGTCAATTATTGTCAAGAAATCCAGCTTTGAATGAAGTAAAAGAGCGTCATGATAAACTACATGGATTGTATGACTCTGTTTCGTCGACTTGGTTGGCTAAACAAGCATGGTTAGATCAATGTCTTGAGCTTCAGCAATTTAATCGTGAGGCAGATCAAATTGATGCCACGACCAGCTCTCATGTAACATTCTTAGAATTTGCCGATCTAGGCGAATCTCTCGATGATGTTGAGGCATTATTGAAGCAGCACGAAAAGTTCGAAAATACGCTTCACGCGCAAGATGACCGGCTGAAAGCTTTTAGTGATGTAGCAGACAGGCTTATAGCACAAAATCATTATGACAAGAACAAGTAAGTTACATTAACAATATTAACAATTTTATCTTTTAAAATAATCATTTATTCGTTAATGGAACGTTTATGATATATTAAATTTTACTTTTAGCATTAATGACAAACGAAATCAAGTAGTTGCGCGTCGAGCAATGGTGAAAGATGCAGCATTACGCCGTCGTGCAGCTCTTAAAGCGTCTGAGTATTACCAGCAGTTCTCTGCAGAAGTGGATGATTTGAGAGATTGGTTGAGTGACAAAATGAAAACAGCCTCAGATGAAACTTATCGTGATTTAAACAATTTAGAGCGCAAGCTTCAAAAGCACGAAGCATTTGAACGTGAACTTAGAGCCAACGAGGGACAACTCAGAGCTGTTAATAAAGCTGGAAAAGCTCTAATATCTGAAGAAAATTATAGGTGGGTCTTTTTAAAAATTTATTTTACAAAAGCTATGTTATTAACCAATAAAGATTCTTATCAATGATTTTTGTAGATCTGAAGATGTAGGAAAAATTTTGAAAGATTTGAATGAGCAATGGGATCAGCTTGTTATGCTATCACTAGAAAAAGGCAGAAGATTACGCCAAGCAGCTGCACAACATGGGTATAATCGTATTATAGAAGATGCTCGGCAGGATTTGGAAGAAATAGAAAGCTCCTTGGCAAGTAAGCAAGTGGGTAAAGACTTGCGAAGTTGCAAAGATCTTCTGAAGAAACATCAAATCTTGGAGACGAAATTGATGCAGTGGGAACATAAGGTGAATGATCTTGTAACAATGGGTCAAGAAATGGCTCACGAGGGTCATTTTGATGCACCTAATATATTGAAAACTAGTCAAGCTACTCAGAAAAAGTATGTTCAATATTTTAATATTGCTATAGCCTCAATTGAAATTTTATTTTATTTAAAAATTTAATTAACTCTAACATTTTTTAAGGTTTCAAAGTCTCAAAGAACCCGCGAAGCGACGTCGAGAAGCTTTGGAGGAAAGTCTGCGATTCCATAAATTCGGCTTTGAGCTCGATGCAGAATTGCAATGGATCAATGATCATTTACCTCAGGCTTCATCTACCATGATGGGTCAGAATTTGCATCAGACGCAATCGCTACATAAGAAGCATAAGAAATTCGAAGCGGAAGTGCAGGGGCACGAGCCGATGATCATGAAGACTCTTGCTTCCGGCCAAAGCCTTATCGATCAAGTGCATCCGGAACGAAAGAAGGTATACGTGATTTTGGAATTAATTTACAATTAACATCCCAGATAATCTCAATTTCAAAATTATTACAAAATTATTCCATTTATTTGTTAAGGAACTTAAGTAATAATACACTCAAATTTGTTCATATTTCTTCAATCACGACTTTTATTATATATTTTGCTTTCAGCTATGTATTAAATTATAACGAATATTTTAACAAAAAATTTATTATTTTATCTTATCAAAATCTTTTTTTCTTAATTAAAATGCAAATCAGTATATATAAATAAAATCACGCTCTATTACTTTGTTGAAAGTTTCATAAATAAGCAACATTTGCATGCCGTTTTTCATTATTCACTATGAAAAAGAAAATGTAAAAATGCAATTAGCACCGCGTTAATTATATTTATTGCTTTAACATTGATGGATGCATTTGCCAATTGATTTCTGACACGTTATTTTATAATCTGGGATGTGATTTAAACATTTTTTCGTATACACAAGGAACTCTTAGGTGAAATAAAAGTACAAATATACAATTTTTATACAGCTGGAGCACTATTACGTATCTTGGTTCGGTGGAGGTAAGGAAAAGGTGTAAGCCAAAAGCGCACGCAAAAACAGAAATGCAGTAAGCGTGTGTTTTTGGGAATGCGTGCTCATAAAAAATACAGCAAATTACAAAGAATGCTTCTCACAAATTGTGTTTTTTGGCTTCTTTTATTTTTATTGTTGTTTTTGTTGTTGTTACCAAATCACTAAATTTTTATTATCATCAAGCAAAATTTTATTTACTTTAGATTTTATACGAACTTTAGCTATTAATGTTCGCGCATGAAATTCACCATTGCTGTTTTGCAGCAAAAAATTGTTGTGTCCACTGGATTGGTTTAGCTTATTACACGTTTACCATACTATATATTTAATAGTATACGTGTCTTGTAGTCTTGTAACAACAAAACTTCCTTACAATTCTCTCATAAATTTTTTTATTCAATATAGATACAAGATCTATGTGATACTTTGAGCGACTCATGGAAGCACTTACGAGAAAAGGCAGATGAACGAAGTCACGCTCTTGATCTATCCCTGAAAGCACAAGAATTCTTTTTCGAAGCCGGCGAAGTGGAGAGCTGGCTTGTCGAAAAGAATGATATTCTCAACTCCACTGACTACGGACGCGATCGCGACGCTGCCACTAAACTTCTTACGAAACATAAAGTAAGTTTTCGACGACCAAATATATTTAATTTTAAAATTTAGATATAATAAGATATAAAACGTATTATATTTTTTTTAACTAACTGATTTTTAATGCTATTGATAATTGTGAATTCTTCTTTTAATATAATGCCAATATTAATAAAATAGTAAACAAGACTTCAAAAACTTTATTATGTATGATATTTTAGGCTCTGGAGCTTGAATTAGATACCTACAATGGCATCGTAACAGAAATGGGCAATACGGCGGCCTCGATGATTAACGCTAAACATCCAGATAGTAAAGCTATTGCTAACAAACAGCAAGCGATCGCCCAGCAAGTCAGATCGCTGCAGCGCCTGGCAACTTTGCGCCAGCAGCGTCTTATGGAGAGCATGTATAGGCACGAGTACTTCCTCGAGAGCCGAGAACTCGAACAGTGGATTAAGGAACAGGAACAGACCGCTGCCTCGGAGGATTACGGCCAGGATTATGAGCATCTGCTCTTGCTGCAGGCTAAATTTAATGACTTTAAGCACAGAATCGAGGCAGGATCCGAGAGATTCAATCAATGCCAAGTGTTGGCGAGGAAGTTGATCGCGAACGAGAGTCCTTATATTCAAGATATCGAGAAACGTCAAGAGCAACTTGGGTAAGAGGAAATAATGCTTAACTTTGGTTTTGACTATTTTTTGAGTTTGTTTATTTTGACGTTGTAGTACGTGTTCAGTTTTGTATATATTATGTAGGTAATTATTTATCGATAATATTGCATGGTAATAACATTAAAAAGAAATTTGCGCATTTTATACAAGCTAATTTCTTATCCATATAAGAAAAGTTTTCTTATAATAGTAAGGTGTGGCATGGGTTTCAATAGGGATATGGGCTCACTAACATTAACTACTTTTCTGTACATAATTTTAATAGAAAAGGTGATGACGATCCTGTACTCGAGGTGGCTCAGTTGCATGCGTCGATTTGGTAAGTCCGTTGTGTGATGAATTGGCTTGGTTTTTTTTTATATTTTTAATGTTATCATTGTACAATGCCAAAAGGAGTTCTTATAAGGAAAATACTTATGAAATATGTAAAATATTTGTACATAAATTTAAATCCTGGTGATTTTTTGAAAATTTATAACAAACTTACACATGGAATAAATTTTCAACATTTTTTTAAACAAAATAATAACAAACTGAGAATAATTACTGTTATATTCAATTTTTTATTAACATTGTGTAAAATATACAGCCTAATAACTATTCAAGCTGCTTAATCTACTATAACGCTGAATTTGAAAAAACTCGCAACATAACTCTTCTCTCTAAAACAGAAGCTGCTGGATGTATCTAAACTCCTCTAGAATCTATTCATTTTCGTTTATAGCGAGTCATGGCAACATCTTTTGAAACTTGTACGAAACCGCGAACAGCGGTTACAAGCGGCCGGAGAAATTCACCGGTTCCATCGAGACGTTGCCGAAGCTTTGTCTCGCATTCAGGAAAAGAAAGCTGCTCTACCAGAAGATCTTGGCAGGGACTTAAATTCAGTTTTGGCGTTGATACGTCGACATGAAGGATTTGAAAATGACTTGGTTGCTCTGGAAGCACAGTTGCAAGTTCTAGTGGAAGATGCCGCTAGATTGCAGGCTTTATATCCAGGAAATAACGCTGCGCATATCGATCAACAGCAGAAGATTGTTCTTGCTAATTGGGAGGAGTTGAAGGAGAGATCGGCGCATAGGCGCGATCAGTTGCAAGCCAGTTGCGATCTTCAAAGATTCTTGACTCAGGTAATAAAAACAATTTCAATGGTACATAAAGTTGATTATTTAGATAAATAAAAAAGGGTTTAAACATAAAAATTTGTAGGTACGAGATTTGACGAATTGGACAGCTGGATTATGTGCGACTATGTCCACTCAAGATAACGTTCGAGATGCTGCTAGCGCGCAAATTTTGAAAGCAGAACACGAAGCTTTAAAGGGTGAAATTGAGGCACGAGAAGACACTTTCAGTGCAGTTCTTGACCTCGGCGAAGCCATGGTTCAAACTGGACATTACGCCGCTAGTGTAAGTATACGATTTAGAATACTACATATCGTATAAATTAAAATCATTAGTGAAAAAGTCAAGTATATTGAAATATTTGTAAAAATTTGTTAAAGTTGTACTTCAGAATCCAAAGTGTACCAAAAATGTAAAGATGTCATTTGAACTTTTGGGTCACTCTGGAAATATACGCACATATTGATACTTATGTCTAGTTTAAAATATTTTACAACAGTTGTGATGTTATAAATATTTTTGACTACAGGAGGTCGAAGAAAAATGTAATCAACTACTTGAAGAACGACAAAAACTTCACGCAGCCTGGCAACATAAAAAGATTCATTTAGATCAACTAATAGATCTGCATTTCTTCCTGCGTGATGCCAAACAACTGGACAATCTCTCGACTAGTCAAGAAGCCGCTTTAAGCAATGATAACTTTGGTATATCCGTTGAAGAAGTTGACGCTCAAGTAAAGAAACACAATGAATTTGAAAAGTTGCTTCTTACCCAAGAGGATAAATTAAGCGCTTTGCAAGAACATGGCGGTAAACTTTTATCGCAAAATCATTTCGAATCTCGTACGATAGCCAAACGACTAGACGAAGTGGTAAAGAGACGTGCGCGAATTCGCGAGTTGTGTAATGCTAGAAGATCGAGATTAGAAGCTGGTCTATTGCATGCGCAATTTGTGAGAGACGTGGGAGAAGCTGAATCGTGGATTGGTGAAAGACAAAAGAAACTTGAAGCTGAAGCATCCAAGGGTCAAGTTTCGAGTCTTGAAGATAAGATTAAGAAGCTTCAGAAACACCAAGCGTTCCAGGCTGAATTGGCAGCTAATCAAAGTAGAATCGAGGAAATTAAAGGTAAATATTTTCTTTGATCGTGAATTTATTTTAATATTTTATAAAATAAGGAAATTTATTTAAATATCTTTGTTGTTAAAACTAGTCAAAGGAGAAACACTGCTGATGCAAAAACATCCTGCAAGCGTTGAGATCCGTCAACAGCTCGATCACTTATTATCATCCTGGAAAAAACTTTTGATTGAATCAGAAAATCGTGGTAGAGGTCTAGAGGAAGCACAAGACATTCTTGACTTTAATAATCAAGTAGAAAAGATTGAGGCTTGGATTCGTGACAAGGAAATGATGGTACAAGCTGGAGATATTGGAAAAGACTATGAACATTGTTTAAGTCTCCAACGCAAATTAGACGATGTTGACAGTGACATGAGAGTTGACGATGCTAGAATTAAAACGATTAACGCTTTAGCGGATAAATTAATTAAACAGGTAATTATAATAATAAATGAAAATGTTAAATTCGTGATGGTTTTTTGCTATGTACAATAACTAATTATATAATTATTACTTAGGAAAAGGACGAAGAAACGAGAGCTATTCAGCAACGTCGAGATATCTTCAACAACAAATGGCGCGGATTACAAGGAGCGTTAAGCGCATACAGAGAAAAATTAGCTGGGGCTTTAGAAATTCACTTGTTCAATCGTGATATCGATGATACAAATCAGAGGGTTGTAGAAAAGTCTTTGGCCATGAACACAAGCGATGTTGGAAAAGACTTAGCTGGCGTGGACCACTTACAACGAAAACAGGAAGCGATGGAAAGAGATATGACGGCTATTGAAGGCAAACTTAGGGTAAGTAAAATTTTTGAAATTGCAAGGTCAGAAAATTAGCATTAACGTTTATTTTAGGAACATCAAGCTGAGGCACGAAAACTCTCACAAAAGTATCCTGATAACGCCTCTCAAATAAATGCTATCCTTTCGGAACTAGAAACAAACTGGAATGAATTACAACGATTAACAAGTGATCGCCGAGCCAATCTTAGTCAAGCCTATACATTACATAAATTCCGTGCAGAACTGCGTGAGTTAGAGATCTGGGTAGCAGAGACTACAAAACGCATGAATGAAGTCGAACCGCCTACGACTATATTGGAGGCTGAAGCGTTGCTAGAGCTTCACCAAGAAAGAAAGGCAGAGATTGATGGCAGACAAGATACTTTCAAGGCTTTGGGAGAACATGGACGTAAATTAATTCCCATGGGAGAGTACATACAAGAAAGTTTGACCCATTTAGAAAAATTGCAGCAAGAGCTGAATGACGCTTGGCATGCCGGTAAACAGAAACTTAAACAAGCTCATCAGTTGCAGCTTTTCAAAGAACAGGTAAAAACTATAACAATTTTTTTTTAATCTTTTTTTTTTAATTTTTTTCCATACAGTCAGTAAAATATACTTTTTCTATTAAATTAGGCTAATCAAGCTGATAGTTGGTTAGCAACGAAAGAAGCGTTCTTAAATAACGATGATCTTGGAGAATCGTTATCTGGCGTTGAAAAACTTATGCGCAAACATGAAGACTTTGAAAAAATGTTGATCCCTCAACTAGGTCGAATAGAAGAACTTGAGAAATTCGCAAGTGTTGTTTTGTCAGAAGGTCATTCAGACGCAGCCAGTATACAATCAAGATTAGATGCTGTATGTGCCAGAAGAGATAAGTTAAAGAACAGTGCATTAGCTAGGCGAAATAAACTTGTAGAGAGTCGACGCCTGCATCAATTTTTAAGGAATGTATTGGAAGTAGAAGGTTGGCTCCATGAGAAGCAACAGGTGGCAAGCGATGAAAATTACAGGGACTCAACGAATTTACAAAGCAAGATTCAAAAGCATGCGGCTTTCGAAAGCGAGTTGGCCGCTAATAAAGGAAGAGTATCTGCTGTTACCAGTGAAGGTAACAAATAACAGAAATTAGTAAATTTTTTAAAGATAATATAAATTTTCAATCACTTTATAAAAATATTTTGATTTTTTAGGTCAAGCACTTGTCGATGAAAATCATTTCGCTTCCAAAGAAATCCAAGAGCGTCTAGACGAGTTAGAGGCTGAATGGGAACTTTTACAAGAAACCAGCAAATTAAAGAAGAACCGGCTTGACGATGCGTATCAAGCGCTTTTGTTCAGCCGAACGCTTGATGAATTCGAAGCTTGGATAGATGAAATTGAAACGCAATTGCAGTCCGAAGATCACGGTAAAGATCTTTCGAGCGTTGCTAATCTTTTGAAGAGACATACGAATTTGGAGAACGATGTAATGAGCCATAATGAAGCCTGCGAGTCGATTAAGGAAACCGCAGCAAATTTCAAACGTGCCAAACATTTTATGAGTGAAGAGATTCAGGAGAGAGCAGAAACCACAATAAATAGGTTTGGATTTTTATGACGATATTTTTAATATATTTTCGATGTCAAATTTTATATAAAAATGTTTTAGGTACCACGGTTTACAAGAGCCGATACAAATTCGAAGGGACAATTTAGAAGACGCCAAGTTACTACATCAATTTGCGCGGGACGTAGAAGATGAGCTGCACTGGCTGTCTGAAAAAGAAGTTCTAGCAGCCAGCAAAGACTTGGGTAGTTCACTAACAACTGTGCAAAGGCTGCAAAAGAAACATCATGCACTTGAAGCTGAACTTATTTCGCGAGAGCCCGTAGTTGCTTCTTTAGCGAGTAGGGCTACTGCTATGGTAAGAAGTGGTCATTTTGCTTCAGAGAAGATTGACGCCCTATCTAGAGAATTGCAGGAAAAATTGATGCACTTGAGAGACCTTGCAAGTATAAGAAAGCTGAGATTACTCGATGCTGTAGAATCGCAAATGGTAATAGTTTTTTCTGGTTTATTTTATCATTTAAATATAATATTAGACCATTTTCCATGATTTTCTTTTTATAGTTCTACGCCGAAGCTGCGGAAGCTGAACAATGGATTAAGGAAAAGCATCCGCTATTGAGTTCATCTGATTATGGCAAAGATGAAGATTCTGTTCAATCCTTATTTAAAAAGCTTGAAGGGGTTGAGCGCGATTTGTGCGGCTTTACTAGTACTATTGAAAATTTGAAAAAATTATCTAAGGGTTTGGTAGAAAGGCATCATTTTGATAGCAAAAATATAGCTTATAAAATGTCGGAAATTGAACACAAATTTGAAGACTTACAAAATTTGAAAGAAAAACGATCTCAGAGATTAATGGAAAGTGAAAAGTATCACAGATTTATTATGCAAGCTGATCAAGTCATAGAGTGGATTGGAGACCAAACAACGGTATGTATACTTGACACTATTTTAGTAAAAGATTTAGAATTAAAAAATATAATTTAGTGAAATTAAACAATTTTTCCAAATCAAAATTTAAGATTGCGGCGTCAGAAGATTACGGCTGTGATGTTGAGCATGTGGAGCTTCTCATTCAGATGTTTGAAAATTTTCTGTCCAGCCTGATCAGCAGCGAAAATCGAATGACAGGTATTATCGAAGCCGGACAAAAACTTATTGAGGAGAAAAATCCTGAGTCTAGCAAAATTCATATGAAAATTGATGAAACAAAACAGCAATGGGAAGATTTAAAAGAATTGGCTCATGCTAGGCAAGAAGCACTCGCTGGAGCCAAACAAGTGCACATGTTCGATAGATCAGCTGATGAAACGATTTCCTGGATCCAAGAGAAAGAAGCGACTCTTGGCTCAGATCACGAATATGCTCATGATTTAGAAACAATTCAAGCGCTTGTACGCAAGCATCAAGGTTTAGATAGAGATTTGGGCGCAGTTAAAGAACAGGTTCGTTAATTTTTTTTTATGTTCTAATACTTATAAGATTTACTGTCAAATGCTATTATAATACTAAAATATTCATTTTATTTTAAGGTGGAATCCGTAATGGAGGAAGCATCAAGACTAGCTGCTCTCTTTCCAGATGCTACGGAGCATATTGCTGTAAAACATGAACAAGTTGATGAAGCTTGGAGCGATCTTCTAGAAAAAGCCGCATTACGTAAGAGCAAGCTCGTTCAAGCAGAGCAATTACAAGCGTACTTCGATGAATATCGGGACCTTATATCTTGGATCAATGAGATGGTGGCCAAAGTGACAGCGCCCGAGCTCGCCAGAGATGTTCCAGGCGCTGAGGCTCTTATATCACGGCATAATGAGTACCGTGCTGAAATTGACACTCACGATGATGCGTTCAGCAAGTTCTACGAGACTGGCCAAACCCTTGTACAACAGGGACATTTCCTCGCCAAGGAAATTCAGGAAAAAGTATCGGTTCTAAGGCAGAGGAGACAGATTCTCGAAGAAACGTGGCAGCAAAGGAAACTCATTTATGAACAGAACTTGGATACTCAAGCTTTCAAAAGAGACGCGGAAACACTCGAGAATTGGTTGGCTAGTAGAGAGCCGATGTTGAGAGATGAGCAGCTGGGTGAATCAATACCACAGGTAGAAGAGCTTATTATGAAGCACCAGGACTTCGAAAAGACTATCGAAGCGCAAGAAGAAAAATTCAGTGCCTTAAAACGTATTACAATGGTAATTGTTTCTCAGACAATCACAAAAATTAAAAAAAAATTTCTTTTTCTATTGATTAATGCTTATTTTTTCTTTATCAGCTGGAGAAGGCGTTCCAGAAACAACTCGAAACTGAAATGGCAGCTCGACAAGCAGAGAAAGAACGCGTAGAAAGAGCACGACTCGAAGAACGAAAACGTAAAGAAGTTCAAAGAATTACTGAAGAACGGAAACGAGAAGAGGAGCGGCGACGCTTCATCGAAAGTCCGCGACACATACCGAGAGACGATATGAACGGAACTTATGATGATCACGAATCATCGATAAACAGGTACAATATAAATAATCTTTTTCAATAATTTTATTTGTTTATTCAAATAGTAAAAAATTGAACAAAATTTTAATTTTCGTTTTACCGAATAAATAATTTTATATCTTGTTTCGATGATTGTTGTGTCATTTATTTAATAAACAAAACTTGTTTATAGATCGGCTTCGCCCATGAAAAGCGGAACTGCTGATTCTTCACCAAATGTACCAGCTGCTAGCAAATCGTACGGTGGTTTACATCATATGTTGAGCGACAGACTTCGTAAAAGTATGCTTATTTTATTAATAAATTACCAATAAATATATATCCATTAACAAACTTAAAAACATACAATAATTTTTACCCTAGCGTCTGCTGCTGATATTAAACGAGCTGAAAGTATGAAAGTAGATACAAAGAAACCAAAGAGAACACCTAGCTTTACAACGAGGCGAAGAACGCAAAGCTTTAGAAAGCATCAAAGAATAGAAAATGTTGACTCTCTACCTCCAGTTGAGATTCAAGGTGTACTTGATAGGAAACACGAACTCCAGAGTGGTGGCAAAAAAGCTGCAGTTCGCTCGTGGAAACCATATTATACAGGTAATTGGATTTATGCTATTGCATCAAATTTTTATTTTATTTGGTGGGAATATTAAATGAACAATCGTAATTTTGTTTAGTGTTATGCGGTCAGCTGTTGTGTTTCTTCAAAGATATCGAGGACTTCCAATCTAGTAAAGCAGCAACTGCTCCAATAAATATATTTAATGCGACCTGCGAAAAAGCAGATGACTATACTAAGCGCAAAAACGTGTTCAGATTAAAATGTACAGATGGATCAGAATTTTTATTTTCAACAAATAAGCAAGATATGGAAGATTGGGTAAACAAAATCTCATTCCACGCAAAATTACCCCCAAGTTTACAGCTTATGAGTTATGACGATTCACATAAGGTAAGTAGAAAATAGTTATAAAATACTTAACTTTAAAGACAACAATATTTAAAACTATTCTACATTCTTTTAATTCAAAATTTAAAGGATGGCTTCGAGAATATACAGAGTTTATCACCTGATCATCTGGACGATGCCATCTCAACTGGTAGCAGTCACGCATCGACTCCCGAAATGGAACGCAAGAATTCAGTGATCAGGCGCGATGTGCCAACAAGCAGTCCGAGTAAGTCTCAGGGAGAATACTCACCACAGCATCAACAACAACAGCAGCAGCATCATCAACAACAACATATGAACAAAAAGCGTGTTGATCCTAGTCGAAATTCAGAAAATGCAGGCATGGCTAGATCACCTCCGGACTCTCAGCCACAAAAGGAATTCCTGCAGATGTACATGCAACAGCAGCAGCAACAGCAACAACAGCAACAGCATCAACATCAGCAACACCCACATCACCATCATCATATGATGCAACAGCAAGCAAGACAGCATGAGCAACAATTTATGATGCATCCTAGCGACAAGCCGCCGATACCACCAAGAGGGGCACCACCACCTGTTCCCGCAAGATCCCCAAGTTTCGACAATACCGTCCCCCTTAGAAGAAATGGTATATTTTATTATAAAAACTTCGTAATCATAATTTTACAATAATTCATACTCTTCTTATTGTATTACAATATTTTTAAAGCTCCACTTTGAAAATTGTTTATTACTGTTTTAATAGCATATGAGATAATTCCTAAAGCATAGTGTGATTGTTCTTCTTAGATGTAGAGTATTATGGGCAGCAACAACCCAGGCCACAGTCGTATCAACCACAGAGTGCAAATACGAATTTGAACGGTACCTCAGGTCAATATTCTACGAATGACGGTAGTTGGCATAGACAGCCTAATGTAGAACATAATGCCCATCTTCAACAACAAGGTATACGCACTGCCAGTAAAATGATTGTTCCAAGTGTGTGTCTTTACAGCTTTCGTGCAATAAGTAGGATTCAGATTAATTTTATTCTTTTTTTTTTAGAAATAGTACCACCGCTACCGTCAACTGCCCCACCTCCCTCGAGTAAAATAGCTCATTGGAGTAGCCCCCATGATAATGGTCAGTTTTTTCGAACATAATTTATATCTAATATTTCTTTTTTTTTTGGTCAAAAAATATTATTGTGTAAATAATATTATTTATTGAATAATTTTCAACTATCAATTTTTGTCTGCAATAGCTTATGGAAATTTACCGGTCAATACGAGGCAGGTACGTAAAAAACAATCAATGTATTGATTGGTCTATTAAAAGCTTTGTTATTTTTCACATTCATTTTATTTTTATGATTAAACTCTTCACATAACATGTTACGTATGTATCCAAAGGAGTTGTGGAAAATCACAATGCTTTTTGAATAAGATTAATTATTTGAATTTTTTTAAGTATAATAATTAAAACATTGACTTTACTCACTTATTTATAAAGGCTCCTGGACAACATCAACAGATAAACACATTCACCGGTAGACCGGCATCTTTACCTCCTTATGTGGCACCTCCAATGGCATCGTCTCCAACGACTCCTCCAAATATATCCGTAGTCGATGGTGCCGGCAGACGGCCATCAGAAAGTGGTTCGGAGAGCGAGCAGAGTTTCGGCGGTTCGCGGAAGGATCGCGACTATAAGAAAAGTTCCGTATTGAGCAATTTGTTTGGTAGACGCAAGAAACCCTCGCAACAATAATTTCGTTTACTTGGTGGACAGCTGGACTGCGAGATTAATTTTTTTTTTTGTTTTATAAGACGTATCTCAAGCCTATCAGGTGAGAAAAGGATAAAAACCTTTGCTCGAGTACTTGATCGTTTTTTAGATTATTTTAATTTTGCATAACATAAAATGATTGTTTTAATGATTTGAAAATATTAAAACACAAACGATCTGAACGTTGTGTATAATTATTGAATCTTAATTTTTTGAATATTTTTGCTGTTGATATGATACAGTTGAATGATTGTTGACGTACACGCGTTTTATGAAAAAAGTCATTAATGTAAAATTCCAATTCAAATGTATTTGAGTCTGGTAACAGGAGAAATGATCAAAGTTCCAGAACAAGCATCAAATAAGCCAATAAGTAACAATAATCAATAAAGAGAAATCAAAACTCATCAACAATAAGTAAGTGAATGTAGGACACACATACACCGGCTTAAAATGTACCTGACCATGTAATTGAAAAGAAAATAAGATTATAAACTCGACTGTAGCGCAAGAGATTTGTATGTTTATTTTGTAGATGATTTAATATATGTTTAAAAGTGTTAAAAAATATTGTATATTCACGGCTACCATTCGGGATCAATTATTGTATTAAGATGTATGTTGTATGAAATCAAATTTATATAATATAGTTTTGGAATATGAATAAACTTATCTTTTGTAAGAATGAAACACCATTGTGAGCTATAATAATGTGTAAAGTGTACGCTTATATAATTACATATTCATATAGTCGTTCAAATTATTATTTTTTTTTAATTATTTATGCTATGCTTTGGTGTCGTAGTACTAATACATTGTAAGATTCATAATCAAGTCTAATTAATAAAGACGTGACTGATTTAATTTTCTATGGGTGTACAATTTTATCTAAAAGAGTAATTCTTATTTGTTAGATAATAAGTTAAATGTGTAATTCAAATTTTTTTTAGTGGTTAACAAGCTAAGTAAAAATATAAACTTAGATAATTACTAAATATATTGTTAAAGAAAAATTTTATAATTATGCGGAATTGCTTGCGCAAAGTAACCTATTACCGTATTATTTATTTTTATTTGTGTTCACTTCTAAACAATGCATAATAGGCTTCTTTTCTTCGCGAATCAATGCACAAAATAATATTTTTTATAACTTCTTTAGAAAAATTTTATATTATATATTAGTATATAAAAATTTAAATGAACTATTTATATAAAGATTGATTGTACAAAAAATTTAAATAATTTTTAAAAACAGTTAATGCATTATTACCTGTAGTAAATTAATATCAATAATGACATCTCGTAAGTAAAATAGTATGTTGTTACGAGGATGAACATTTTTTGACAAAATGTGAAAGGTAAGTACTGTAAAACACGCGAAGTAAAAAAAGGCCCTCTTACTAAAGAATATTAATGTTGCCCACCATATTTTAATTAATTCTCGCGTTTTTGTGCTTAAAAAGCACAAAAAATATAAAATAAAATTTCAGCTTCGTGGAAATGTTAGTATTTTTTGATTTAGTAATCACGCGCTTATTATTAAAGTATTTCTTAAAGTTAAAAATTATTATAATAAATTAAATTTACTTATTAATCATCAAAAAATAATGTACTTTGTACATTATATTGGTTTATGTATTTTTTTTGCATAAAAATGTATACGAAAGTACTGCAGTCATTTAAGGATGTTTATTCACTTAAGGGCGATTATAATGGGTGCCTCGAGGGACCCTATACTATTAAAGATATTTTTTCATACAGAGTAATCAACAAGATAAATAAAAGCTTTTCTATTGATAACTTTACTTTGTTACAAAAAACTAAAAACATTTATTAAATTAAAAGCTAAGAAAAATTTTCGAATGACGTCGATTTTTACTGCTTTTTAATTGATTAATGATAAATAACTTTTTTTTTTTAACTAACAGAGATAAATAATTGATAAGCCAAGAAATTATTAAAACGTAAGCTAATTAAGAATTAGTTTGCTGACAATATTTTAAAACTTAGTTAAATAAATAAATATATAATCATAATATGATATTGTTTAGATAAAAAATACTCTTAAAAATATAGGAACCGTTTATGGAAATAAAATGCTGCATTATGTGAGCTTTTTAAGTCTGTAAAGTGATAATTATCACTTTTATGTCTAAGAATTATTTCAAGATTTTATCAAAGTAACTTTTGCATCATCTCACTCTTCCTATTTCCTTGATTTTCTTCCCTTTAAATAGTCTTTATCTAATAAAAATATACATTTTTTTAGTCAAGAGCTGCACAAATAAAATTTAATTTGTAGGAATCGGTGTGGACATTTTTGTTGAGCAAAAATATGCTGCAATGCATAACTAAGATCAGCCAATTGAACAAGGAAATTGCAAGATATAAAAGTAAATAAATACAAAAATTATTTTTGTGTATCGCAACAATAAATTTTACCAATTATTTTGTTTAAACTTTTACGACTTTGAACTAAAATCATAAATAAATTTTATTAAATTTTATTTTGACAAATTTCCAAAACAGACCACAAAAATAATGAATGAATTTTCTCTCAAACCATCCGATTGGCTGATACTTTCATTCACGTTCTTTCTCCACTTCCATCGTATCTTGGCGCGTAATAGAACTGCGCCTTAATGAATCCGCGGCGCGATTGACCAATTGTAATGGTTTCGTAAGGTATTTCCCCATCGTGAACGAAGAGCAGCCATGAAACGCATGCCCAAAAATAGACAACCCGCAAAACTTAATAGAACCGTTTACTAACTTCAGAGAAGTCTTAGAGTTCGTTATGATGATTAATTGTATTGTTGTACGATAATGAAAATACCGATGACTCATTTAAAGTAGTTGATTAGATGAGTACAAGATTAAATTGTTTTCAATTTTTTCGTTTTATTAATTACTTAAAAGGTAAAAAATTAACCCAGTCTTTTGATAATCTAAGTTTTTTTACTGCTGTTTGTACTAAAATAAATATTAATTCATTGAATAAATATTCAGTTAGTATTATGATGCGTAGTTATTTTTATTTTTAAAAATTGAAGAAATTGTTATATTTACTTTTATTAATAATTTTTTGAAAGGCAACTTTACTGTTCATGGTTCTATTATTAAGGTCAAGTTTGTAAAGAGAAAAACAATTACATAAGTACAAAAAATTAAAGCGCATTTTATTTCGAAAAATCTTAAATACGAAAACTGAAAGTAAACAAATTCATTTGCCGGTTCATCAGAAGCTCTATAAAAATGGTGCGCACGCAAATGAAAATGAATAGACATTTATTGAAAAAACTTGGACACAATGGCATATTTATAAATCTCGTGTAATGTATAAAAATCTTCGGGTGTTACTTTTTTTGCTGTTTCCTTCCTCTTTGTTATCTTATCGAATCATCAAGTTTTGGTCGATGCATTATCGAGCACTAATTTATACAATTCGAAAAAATTACCATACTTTTCAAAACCAGTTGAATGAAAATCTTTATTTGGAAGATACATATTTAGCAGCCTGAACGCATATATCTTACTGTAAAAAAAGAAACTAAAGATAGGGAAAAGAAAAACGTGGTTGAACACAAATATACAAACGAAATACAATACGATACCTCCTTCGATTTTTTTCTAGTCATTCGTTTTGGCAGCAAATAGTCACTTTGTCAAGTCACTCATTTCAATGCACCTGCCATCGTATAATTTACAATTGTATATTTTCAACTCCACTTGTTTTTTTTTTATTTTAAAGCTCTGAGTTGTCACTAGATTTCTCTTTTTTTTTTTAACTTTTTCAAAATATAAACTCGTATCTCTTTGCTATCGAAAAAAAAGTATAAAGTAAAAAGTTGCTTATAACGCAGACAGTCGACGCTTTGAAAATTAAACAAAAAGTTGAAAATTGATCGAATTGGCCGATCAATTCTTGACGAATCGCATTGTGATCGCGATCTGATTCCCACAAAAGTTCATTAATGACACAGAAAAAAGCAGAAAGGGAGCAAATGATAGAGAAGAGGGTCGTTCGTCTGTTCTACTAAAAGGACGTACAAAGTGTGAATTAATCCCAAGACGTTTATTGTTTCAATCCGATAGAATATTACAGCTTAATGATCACTTTTCGTTCTATCCTTGAAAGTTGAATAAGAATGCAAAATTACGTATCAAGATAAAGATGTGAGAAAAGCATTGCTCTTAAATCCTCTTTTTTCTGGCATTTACAAAAAATCACTAGAACACTGCGTCGCAACACGAAGAGTCATACGGGTGTTGTCTAAGTTTTTTTTTTTGTCACTGTTTCTTAGGAGCCGAGAGCCGGCGAGGCAAAGCCCGATATCACGCGTGCAGATGCCAGAAAGTGACTTACATACAGATACGATACACTAACAAAATATACCTAACCTACTCTAAAAATTATCCGTGTGCATCTTATGTATAGGCCAATCGCTTCCTGAACTTTGTCGTGAGCAAAACGAGCTTTGCCTGTCCAACCCTTAACTTGATATTACAAATACACGGTTGTGTATTATCACTTAAAATGCACGTTATTTTCTTTTTTTTTTGGGATTTTTTTTTAAATAAATTTATATTTTTTTTTTTTTTGTTTATTTCTTCTAATCTTGGATCAGCTGTTGTTGCCCAGTGAAAACTGCCTTCTGTCACAACACAATTAATACTTGCATGGTGGATTGACATATATTTGAATTTGGCTGATCTTGCGTATCGTTTTCCACCTATTTTCTTTTATGTTTCGTTTACATCTGTGTTAGAGCAACAATTTTTGCCCAATTGCGGGACACCAAATTCAAGTAGCTATATTTTTCTTTATCACTTACATCCAATCGTTCATTTGTAAAATGTTCCAAGTCACTTAACGCAAAAGTGAAATAAGTTACTTCGTTTAAATATTTTCATTGCGCGCGTATTTTCGTTTAATGACAACACTTCCAGTCAACAATCTCGAATTCTAAATAAAATCGTTTGATAAATCTCAACATTTTGTACAAGTGAATTAGATAAAATCAAGTATCATTGCAACAAAGTCACAGCACTGAAAATATTAAAAAAAAGAAAATGGACAATGAACTTGGTTTTGACACGACCCCAGCGCGCGTCGATGGCTCATCTAATTTATTAATCGATTTTACTTGAGAATTCAATCTATTTTTTGCGCTTAAGATTAATTTTCTCGCTTCCGGTCGAGAAACATGGACATCACGCGGCCGTTACTCGCGGCCTGAATGACTTGGACCATTGAAAAAATGCGATTGAATTTGTTAAATATAGTTCGCTGTCAATATAGCATGTATGTAGTTCGCGATGGCGCCTTTAATTCTGCGTTTGAGGTTTACCTCGAGGTGCGTAATTGCCGCGATTAGCGCCTCTCTGATTACCGCGGAATTGACCACCGCCGCGTCCGCCCCTGTCCATACCCCCCCTTTCTCCACGAGGACCGCCCCTCGACTGATTGCTCGATGACCTTTTGAAGCCGCTGTTGTAGCCGCCATTGCCATCGCTGTTGTTGGTGTTATTCCAGTTGTTGCGTTGATAACCATTTTGGTAGCTACCATCGTTATTCCGATAATACGTACCTTTGTAAAACAAATATAAACCGTTATTTTATGACAAAATAAAATTTTGAAAGTTCCACTTTATAAAATTAAAGCAATTTACTTATATCTAACAATTAATATTTTAAACAGTATCAAATAATGAAATACTTGTTCAAATTACCTCTGCCATTTTGTTGATATCCTCCTCGGCCCCTGTTGTTGTAGCCATTCGTATTTCCACGTCTACCGCCACGACCTCGGTAACCACCTCGTTGATTATCACCCCAAGGTTGTTGAGAGTTTTGCATCTGCTGCGAATCTTGAACAGATGAGGATGTTTGATCAACTTGGCTCCAGTCACTGGTCGGATGCTCCGGAATCTGTCCCCAATCTAAAGGTCCGTTGTTCTGACCTACGTCACCTTCTCCAACTCCAGTTTCATTTACGATTTTTTCCGTGCTTTCCTTAATAAAAATTCAAACATGAATGTCAGTTTTTTCTCTTTATATGAAATAACAGTTTTACTAATTTAATATACGAACAATTATTATTTCTTCCTTTTGTACTTCAAGCGACTCTTGTGGTACTGATACTGACATTTGTTCGAATGTCATTTGAGTCTGCTGAGTTGGGATCCTGTTAGCGGTCGATGGCGTAAACGTCATACTGGTTTGATGCGAAGGAGGCATCGGAATCGGCGGGGGTGGATTAGAGCTACCAAATCCAGGCAGATGCGGCGATGGAAGACCGATCTCCTGTGAAGGCTGATGTTGATGCTGGTACATCACCTAAAACATATAAAGATTAGTATCTAAAAGATAAACACAAATAAATCCTGTTGAAGAACAATGAACTATTTGAATTTTCATCTATTACCTGGGGTGGTATAACAGGAGCACTGAAAGACTGATTGGTAAATGTTTGAGTTGGAATCGGTGCATTCAGTGTGACAGCAGCAGCAACAACAGTTGCTGGAGCAGGAATGTGTGAAACTACTGGTGGCGCGGGAGACGCGACTGGAGCACTGACCTCTGGTGTATCGAGCTCAGAATCTTGCAGGAAAAAAAAGTTTGGAGCCGGCCCGATGACATCATTGATCCTGGGTGCTTGAGCTGGTGTTGGAGCAGGACCCTGCGGCTGAGGCGGCTGCTGGGGTGGTGATTGTTGCTGCGGCGGCTGAACTTGCGGCGATGGTACAAAGGTGGCATTTGTGTAGAAAGATGCATCAACCGCTTGAGGGATGGGAGGGATAGGTTGTGCAACAACAGGAATGGCAGCTGGAACAGGAGTAGCTCCTGAAACAACAGGGATGGCGGCTACTGGGACTGGAAAGGTTTGCATGGGTAAAATGGTTTCTGGCTGGGGAGCTTGAGGTGGAATGTGTCTTTCGCTGTTGAACTCTTCATTGACCGGTTCAGGTACATGGGCATTGCTGATCTGAGCCTCCTCCAATACTTGCGTCACCTAAACACAAAAAGCCTTTAAGTAAAGTCTCAAATCATAGCATAAATAGCATCAGTTTTGTCCAACTAACCTCTTCAACAGCCACTTCGACCTCATGCACCTGATCAAAGTAGCCGCACTGAGAGACAGAGGTGATGATCTCCTTGAGCTTGGAATACGTAGTACCCACAACCTCTCTCTGTTTGCCATCAACGATCAGCACATAGTGCTCGGCGACCTTCTGTGCCTGCTGAAGAAACGTTGGCTCGTTCTCATTCCTCTCGTGCTTCAGCATGACTTCGTTGTAAAGATCGTCCAAGAACTTGAGGTCCTCATCGGCTAGCTTGACTGCCCCATTAACGCCATTAATAAAGTCATCCCTGACTCCCTGGGCGTTCATGTTCATCAGGGTGTCCTGTATCAGCAAGACCTCTCGAACCTTAAACAAACAAAAGCTCAGATTGACACACTTGTCCCGCATCAATTAATCATCATTCTCGGATAATCCCAGCGCGTGAGTCACCTTAGCGATGTCCTGCTGCATGCGCTCGAGGGCCTCCTTCCTGGCGAGCTTCTTCTGCTGCTTGGCGGCGTCGTTGGCGATGCCGACGATCTGCTTGTACAGCTCCCGCGTGATATCCAGGGTCTGCTGGACCTCGTCATACTTGGCCACAGCGGTCTTCTGGTCGGCGTTGAGCTCCCCGCCATTTTTCACGATGTCCCGGTACGACTCGAGCTTACCCTAAATAAAAAAGTCAATCTCTCAGGATCACATACATATACATCATCGGTGGGACCAGCGCGGGGGGGTACGGAGGGGGCCGAGGCCTAGCCGGCAACGACGA
This sequence comes from Eupelmus urozonus, assembly GCA_900480035.1. Taxonomy (NCBI): domain Eukaryota; kingdom Metazoa; phylum Arthropoda; class Insecta; order Hymenoptera; family Eupelmidae; genus Eupelmus; species Eupelmus urozonus. Next base: position 54,094 of record UELX01000010.1, read on the forward strand.
CACAACGACACCTCGTCCACCCACAGCCAGTGGATCTAGCCACCCGGCGGACAAAGTTTCGATCGTCGCGTCTCCGCGATTCGCTCTAGAGCTACTCAGCGGCGCCGGGGCATGAAAAGGCTCTCCTGGGCGCGATACCCTGGGTGTGCGAGCACATGGCACGGCGCGCACACCGAAACATGGCGGCCGAGAGCCAGAGAGCGCGCGCGCGCGCTGCTGACAGGTAGAGAGAGGAGATACACACATATCCGCGCGCACGCCGCATTATAAGGTTGGAGAAAAACGTGGCCGTGCGCGCTCGGGGCTGGGTTTATTGGATTTACCTTTCGTTTCTCGAGGTTGCGGATCTTGTGCTCGATGACGATGATCGCTTGTCGAATCGGTTCTACGGCCTCCGTAGAGGCCTGCTTCTCTAGTTTAGGGTTGGCAGAAGGCATCCTTCACGGGCAACAAACGCGAACTGGACCCAGCGCCGCGCTCGCTTCGCGGCGGCGGCGGCGGCGGAGAGAGGAGAGCTCCAGGAGCGCCCCGCCGCCGCGGCGCGCACACCAGACCGGCGCACAACACGCGAGGTCCTAGGCTTAACGGGGGAAAGAAGAGCGCATGCGCCGATAACAGCCGCGGGTACTTTTACTTTTGCCGCATATATAATGCGAGAGTGGATCGGTGCATGTGGTTTGAGATATGGATGGCATCGGGATTGAGGAGTTTTTCTTTGGGTTTTTGAGGATGTGGGTGGTGGCTGGTTGGGAGCTTGGTTTTTTGGGGGTGGTTGGGTTTGAGATGGTTTTTACGATGGTTTAGGTTCTATGCAGTGATTACAGGCGTGTTGGTTTTGAAATGAAATGTTTAATTAATGATACGATTATTTGCGGATAAACGAGGAATTAATGCAGTTAAATTTTAAGTTTATCACTCTTGTTGACAAGTTTTTTATTTATTTTGTTTGTGAGTTTATTGCTCAAATATAATATATGCGTTGCGAAATTATGATTGCATGTTACTCACTATTTTCTATCGACATATATAGCTCTACGTTTTGCGTAGGAGGAACATTCTAAATTCGTCATTTAATTAAATCACGTTCTTGTGTTCAAAAGAAAAGTTTTGACATTTTTAAATTCATTTCACAAAGTAACGAAAAAAACTCACAATTAAAATATCAGTACTTTTCATAATATTTAATAAAGTTTTTTCTTCAATTTTAAAATTTTTTGATAATTATGAAAAATCTGAATCTTGTAAATAGAAAAAGAAAAATGACTTTTTTTGTGACTTAATTGTACTTAAACTTTTTATAATTTTTTAAAACTCATTAAATAAATTGTTTTTAAAATTCAAATTATTCTACTAATTTTAGCAAAAATTTATGCATAATATTTTAATGAATTATTAATAATTAAAAGTAGGAGAAAACAAAGAAACATAACAAAGTAGTATATTGTACGAAAAATTTTCTTTTTTTTTTAATTTTATTGAAAAAATTATTGATAAAAACATAAATAATTCCAGTTTAATCTCGCTATACACACGTTAATTGTCCCCGTAATATATTCGGTTTTCGATCTTAACCGAAAAAATACTGGAATCCATCTTTTCTATCGCCAAAATAATGTTTTATGTATAATATATAAGTTTATTAATAAGATGATGCTTAAAAAAATTTACATTGAAATTATCGGGATCTATTCGTTACTTTTTTTTTTATAAGACATACATACATACATAAGTATGTAATAACAATAGCATTTCGCGGCTTTTCGATTTTTTACTAAATGTACAATGTTAACAGCTAGCATCGTGAGCCACTGCCACAAGCAAGATTTTCCTTTCCGAAGTCTTGCTTTCTCTGAAATAAAACGCATAATTGTTTTGAAACCAAACAATAATTGAGGTTCTCAGGTTTTTACTTTCAATCATTCTAACGCAAATATGTAGAAGTTCACGCTTAGTAGAAATTATTACATGGCACAATCCTTGCGTAATGTTTTGTTAACAGCACATTTATCATTCGGTTACAATTCCTTAGCTGGTTCCGATTTTTTTACGGATGTAATTCATCGCCTTTAAATGCCCGCATTTCAAAATAAACCAAATCAAATAAATGATTGAATTCTACCAAGAGAGTACATACGCCTCTGTTCATCAAATTTACTATCCATACAACTATAGCTTATTACGTCATTATTATTACATATTTTTACAATTTACAGTATAATTCCACATATATTTGCGTCTTTAAAATACATTCTCCTCGTTCGTTCATCGTTCATGCATCCTTCACCTTAACCAAACATACAATAAATCTGGAACATGTTAAAACTTAAACGGTAAAAGACATAAACAATAATGATAATTGTCTTGATAATATCATTATATAAATATACATTTCAATCAATGTACAGTAAAATCATTAATGAATATTACGTCATTGAAAACGCTATTGCTTATTTTATTAAATATACTCATAATAATTAAGAGGAAGCCTAAAAGAGTTCAACAAGTTTCTCGTTGCCTTGTACTAAAGAAAATAGTTTAAAAAATAGTGTTGTACAAATTCTTAAATAAGTGAATTTGTTTATAACGTATGTGATGTCTATATCCAGTCTATTTAAAGGCAATTATTTGTTGAAAGAGTTTAGACAAAAACAAATCAAGCGCATAATTCATAGATTAATATTTTGGAGAAAAATATTTGATTCTCTTTATCTTTCTCACTCATGCATACAAATTCTTTTATTTTTAAAAATCAAATCAACTAACAACAAAAATGTTCAAAATATTTAATTGATCGTTTTCAATAGAGACTCAAGAGCAATGGTCATCTAAAGTTTTATCACAATAATTTTATTTGCAAGACTCTTCTTGCGAATTTTATAAAAAGTTAATTCGTTATTTTCAGAATAAAAAATGAAGAAAATTTATCAAATTCTTGATATTTCTTCTTAGAGCAGTCGTAAAGTAATAAAAAACTTAATTCTTATTGTACATTATATCTCGGAATTCTATTCATAAAGTTTGCCACATTTTAATTTCTCTAATATTTAAGAGATTTGATATATTCGTTTACGACTTAAAAAGCTTCCATTTTTCGTTCATTTAGTTTTTTAATTTAACCAGATCACTCAAACTTGTCGAAGTCTTATAAGAAGTCGTAATTGTTACTGCGGTTACACGGTAAGCTTCCAGTAAAATTATTATTAAAAAATATCAATTAGGACCATAATCAGACCATAAGTTTATTTGTGATTAAGGACTAGTTTAAATGTGCTTGTTCGATGAATTTTGCCGTATACGAGTAACAAGTACTACTTACATTTGCATCGCCAATCATACTGTGATTAGTCTAGATATAGAGTGATAAATTTGATCACTAGCATTTATGAAATGCGGTACATTACACATATTGCAGCAGTAAGTAAGTCTGCTGCACTTAATAAAATATTTTTTCTTGGATGTACTTGAAAGGTCTTCAAAACATAGTGCCAAGGAATAGTTAGTTATCCACTTGATATACTTTCGTTTTCTAACTCATTTATAAGTCAGCAAATGCATTGAAAAGCCGGCACCATCGTTATACGGACACTAAGATAAGTTACTACTCATTTGATCATTGTAAGGAATTGCTTGAGATTCACTTGATGCACCAGGCACCTTGATCATCTGTGCCGAAGCAGCTGCTGATATGTCACCAATATTAGCAGCCGTCAGGCCTGCTTTTTTTGTCGCCTGTTGTTTTATATTGTCAATCTCTGCCCAAATTTCTCTCACTTCTTTAAAGAGCTGTAAACCGAAATATTACAGTTTTATCTAGTATTTTTGTAATAAATTATCATAAGAGAATAACATTCTAGGTTAATATACCTGGTTCAACCACGCCTCATCTGCCAGTAATTCATTGAGAATTATTGTAGTATCTTTGTGAGGATCTGCAACTCTTTTGTCAGCTACTCTTCTTGCACACTCTAAGAACATGAGGTATTTTTGATGTGCTATCTTATTGAATAGGCCCACTTTCGTTTGACACATTCGACAAAATATGAAGTCCTAAAACAGATCGTGATATGTGATAAAACAAAAATTCAAAACTTTTCCGAAGTTTATTATATCTAATTTAAATTGAAGTTTAATTTTTATATCTAATTCGAATAATGAGCATGTTATAAATAAACGGGTTAAATTCCTTTTATTTATAAAAATATGTATCTGAAAATTAGACACATTTATCGTTACAAAACGATATACCGAATATGACTCTCCCGCTTAAATCCCTCTGGAAAAAGGATCAATAGCGGGATTACAATTCTAAATCGTTACGTAATAAAAAAAACAGCCGGGAAAAGCCCCCTTTATGGAAACGTGAGTGAGGGTGACAAAAATGGCTAATGGCGACCCTTCCCCCTGGGGACGCTTTTTCAATCAGAGTAAAGACACGCGTCAGTATTAACGCAGACGGCAGATGTGGTTTTTAAATACATAACTTGTTGTACGAAATGCAATAGTTTGTTCTGTTACGGCATTTTTAAGAATATAAAAGAGAACTCTACATATCTTACTGTAAGTTAAATAATTTGATAATCCTATTACATCAGATATATGCGTTTTTGTACTTAAATCGTAGCAATGCAGCTATTTTACGAAAATCATATTGGGTTCATTCTAGAACTTTCGGGCAGAGTATATTGATTTTGATGCTTAGAAAAACTATGTGGACTTCGCAAACGTGTGTTCAAAATTGCATTAATACTGAAAGTATGTCACTCTACTGTTCGTTGTAATACTTTGTAAAATTGTATTAAAACTGCCTACAGTGTTAATATCAGTGTGGTAGAGGACATTATCGACTAAAGCGTAATCGAACTACATGCATATCATAAGGTTATAATACATATTAAATTTGATTGAAATAATAATAAATTATAAAATTATATTAATTAATTTACCTTTTCTTGAGGCACTTGAGGATCGGGTGGAGAACCTTCGAGCGTTGTACTGTTGTAAGGTTGGCCGTACAATAAAACTCTGGCATGGATCTTGATTCGAGCGCATCCAGCACATGCTTTGCCTTTATAATCAGCTATGTTATCTCGTAGTACGTTTATGCAAGGCCAAGTAGACAATGCAGTTACGACATTTTGCTGCCAATTAGTCGTAGAAAGCAATCTTTGCTTTCTTTCGTCCGTTACTTCATCAACGGTCTTAACATTTAACAAGAAGTAATCATCTACAATAATAATGATATAATTGAATTTTACAAAGTTACCATACGATTTATTTCTTTTGCTTAAATGTTCATGCTGCACTTCAGTAATGCAATTCGATGTAAAATAATTCAATTATAGTAATTACCTTGTTCTTGAAAAATTTCAGTGAGAAAATTGGAATCCAGTGCTTGCGAGATTAATGTTTGTATGTAAACCTCAAAATTATCTTGATATTTTTCAGTTTCTTTCATTAATTTATTTATAATTTCACTAAGGCAATAGAAAAAAAATAAAATTTGTAAGTATTTTTAATTAAACTATTATTACAAGAAAATTTTTAAGATGTTTACCTGTCTTCTAATATCATTTCCTCGCGTAAGAATTCGACAATTGTTTCCAACTTACTTTGCTGCCAGAATTTGACCGGTACTTGCTGATATATATGCCGATTTTGCGGAGCCCAGCCAGAATACTAAATTAAAAAAAAAAATTACTAAATAATGAAGTGTTGTGGGAAAAATTTTAAATCGAATTAAAAAATTCCGTACCGTAGATATATTTCTGTACAAAGTTTTCCCGTTAGCTTGGAAAGGTTCATACTTTTGTAAGAGCGTTTTGCCATCAATTCTCCATAATGGTGGATATTCTTGTTCCAAATCAGTTTTTATTACAACGAATTCGCCAGACTAAAATAGTAGATGAATTTGAATTATTCTGAAGTGCACTTTTTTAAAATTAAATACTTGAAGAGAAATATCTAAAAGAATTTTTCATATCATTTATAACAAATTTAGATCAATACAGTCTTAAATAATTTTTAGTAAAACTAGAATTTATTATAATTTCTCTTCATGTAATATGACAACAGTTTCTACTAATTTTTCAAAAATAAATAAAAATCAATCCAAACATGATAATGAGTTTTCAATAATAGTAAATAAAATTCAAATTAGTGCGAAGATAAACGATTAAAATAATGATTAAAATAATGATTAAAATCGTTTCAAAAACTGAAAAAATATAAACATTTCATTATACTTCAAGTACAAAATTTTGAATATGGGTATTAAAATATAGTAAAGTTTACTGTAACTGCATTATTTTCTTTTAGTAATATATTATAGTAATTGTTATTAAACTTTTCTATTCTGACTTGTTCTATCTCTTAATTAATATAAAAATATGTTATTTCATATAACAAAAGGTTTTTGCATTAAAAAGCATCAGGTGTTACAATTATTGAAGCTAAGAAACACTTTCATTTTATGCATGAATTGAAAATAGCATTATATATATATAGGAAATAAGCTTGTATTAAAATTTCCGATCAGAAATAATATTTCTGATTTTTATTAAAATATAAGACATATTATTATTAATTTTCACCCTATTTTAAAATATACTGTACTTTTATGTATAACTCAGCACCATAGAAATAAAAAGAAGATGAAAAAGCTAATACTGATTTAAACGTACAAAACATTAAGTACATAATTATAACGTTGAAACTATACAAAAAATGAAAAATAAATAAAATATGGTGATTATGGTAATGGTAATTAAATATAGTGATAAAAGACGAAAGTTAGTCAACTGCTTATATAAATGTGAATAAATTCAAATTTTCAACATCACAAAATCAAAATAATCTGCACAGTATTTGATAAAAAGACTAATATTGCAATATAGCAATTATAGCAATATCTTTATAAATGTAGAAAATTTTATATATGTAGAAAATTTGAATATTTATAGGTAATAAAATAATAATAGGTGCGAATATCGCCAGAATTTGTGCACGAATTAATTATGTAACGAACTTTTCTTTGATTCAAAGATACTAATAGATATCAATATACAAGATTTCAAAAATTTCTTAACCAATATTAAAAGGCTCGACTAGTCTCTTATCAAAGTATATCTATTATTAATAGATAAAAATCACCATAATATAGTAAAACTAAACAAGCAAAATAAAATGAAAAACAAAAAAAGAAAAAACGAAAACCAAAAGTGAATAATGGCAAGCAGACTTTCATGTATTTAGTGTAGAATATAAATTACCGCATCTTGAGAATCTCCTATTGCTGAATGCTGCGTGCAATAAAACAAGCGATACATTAATAGTTACACTTGGACGATATTTAGAAGCATTGTTCGAAATACGTATGAATGATACCTAGCGTTTTGTAAGTGAGTCAGGTGATTACAAAAGCGCGCTCAATTCCTATACCCTGCGAAATGAGAGAAACAAAAAATATCTTACCTTGAACGGCGAAATGTCAATATCCTCGTCGCTCACGGATGCTAGAAGTTTCTCATCGATTTTACATCCGAACTTAGAAGTATTAAATTTAGGATCTAGCTGATTTTTCCTCTTGCGGCCAGGCCTCTTAGGTGCCACCAATGGTTCGTTCAAGTCTTCGAGCTTCCTACGCTTGGAGATGACAGGTCGACCGCGTTTCTTGCGTTTATCTTCATCGTCACCGGTAGATTTAGCAGCTGGCGTCCAGGCTGGATCCGAGTCTGAGTCGCCTTGCTCTTCCTCCACATCATATGGATCTGCGGGGCCCTGCTGTTGTTGTTGCTGCTGCTGGTTATCCAGCAGCTTTTCTTTGGCCTTTCTTCGCGAGCTCTCGCGTCTTGGAAGCTCTTCTATGTTTAAGATTAATTTAATGATACAAATTGCAGTAGTTGTAAATGGAATGCAAACTTAATCAAAGATACAGATATAAAATTAAGTAGTAGATTTATTTGAAAATTTTCTAATATAAAAAAAGGAAAATTAATCATACCAAGTAAAAATGGCCTCAATTTTAATTAAATAATTGACAAATAATATGACAAGATAGACTAACGCTTTTAAGACTAACGCTTCTCTCACATTTGTACATCTTACGAGACTGGAAACATTAATTCAATGTTATTCAATAAAGACTTATTAACTGCTGAAATTTTTTTCACTTGCTTTGGTAAGGCGAACCTGTTGTAAGGACCTTGAATAGCTTCGGATTGCAAGGGGTATAAAAAATTTCACTGAACGTTTTTGCGTGACAGTAAGATTTACCTAGTCTCACACTTTGTGATGAGGTTAACTGTTTTTATTTGCTATCACTGTTATCTAATACTTAGTATTAGATTCGTACAGAATTAAAAAAATAGCACAATCCTTGGAAAAAGGTAAAAATAAAAATAAAAATAAAAAAAAGTATAATTATATTGGTAAGCGGAAATAAATATTAATTATTTAACGTCTGAGAAAATGCGTGAAAAGAGACGAGAAAATAAGCTTATAATTACGGGCACGAGGTAATGGAGTTAGTAAACTCCGCCTTCGCTTTCAAAAGAAATAAATTAAATTGTGAGAATTGAATAAGCCTCATATATACATATAATAGCTTCTTGTTTTCTGCATTATACTTTTTACGAATTTCGCTATAAACAAATATCCTTAGCTGAGAGTTATAAAAAATTATCAAATTTGTAATAATTATTTCGATCATTTATAATTTATTTTTATTTATTTATTATTGGAAATAAAAATTTTGAAGATCAACTTATGTAACCTTAATCATTTGCAAAATAAAATCTATCCTAATCAAAATTATATTAATCAATAACTCTATCAAAACTATTTTTAATTTTATAAAATTAAAAAAAATTATTGACTCACTTTTTCGCATTTCATCGACAACAGTTGGAAGCACAACGCCCCTCGCAGCAGCAGCAGCAGCAGCCGCAGCAGCAGCCGCAGCGGCCTTTCTTTTTCTGTCGGTGGGACCACCCGGTTTGATAGGTCTACCTTTTTTCGGTTTACCATCGGGACCGAGTTGTTTCACTGGCAACACTGGCGTAATCGGTTGACTCTCAACCTGACAGGCTCCGTCGACGGTAGTTTTGCGCTCTTGTTTTTTAGAACTAAAGGGCGGCAGTTCATCGTCACTGGAGAAGCCATCGTCGCTCGAGTCAAAGTTATGCTTCTTACGTTCTTTGGGAAGCGGAAAGTAACGAGGATCATTCGCGTAGTCGATTTGAGGTATGTCCTTTGATTTTTCCGTTGACGTTAATATCCCCGTGTTCGACTTATTCCAGGTCTCTCCACCATTCGATTCCGTAGAAAGATAAGGCCTTCTGTTATTCCACGAGGGTTTTCTTCCTGTAATCAGAATTACAATAATCGGTTTAGAAGTATTTAAAATTTTGATTTTTTATGAAAATATACGCATAGAACTCGTTTTTTCAATTTGTAGATAAATAAAAGATTTTTATCCATACCTCGAACTGGTGGAGGCGAGGAATCCTTTTCTCCCTGCAGAAACTTGAGGAAACTTGTCATGAATCCAGAAGAGTTTGGATCATTATTTATTGGTTTTTTCGGCTCGGGTATAATAGGTTGCAAATTATTCACAACAGGTGGACACACTCCCGTGGTTGAAGCGAGATCTGGGCGTTGCAAGTGACCCAGATCATCTTCGATATTTGGAGCATCGAGCACTTGTCGTTTGTCATCTCGCATTGAATCTAGAGCACACGAGGGATTTAGTTGACAACTATCCATCATACAGTCAGTCGAGTTTATGTCTATAGTCGAGTGCAATTCATGCTGCACGTGATGTGTTGGCATTAAGTGCGGATGTTGCTGCGGTTGTTGCATCTGTGCCACATGGTGCCCGGTGCTGGGTGCTATGTGGAAGGCTGGGAAGTATGATACGGTAGGTGCCGCGTGTTGGGTGACCAGGATCGGTTGGTGCACCACCGTAGCACTGCCGACGATATTCGCCGTGTGAATTTGGGTCGCCGGTTGCTGATGTGGCTGCTGGGCGATGTAAGTCGCAGGGGTTGCGGTCATCACTTTCGCATGAGGTATAGTGGTGAGGTTCCATTTTTCGAGTTCTACGTAACCATTTTGCTGTGGTTGATTGACCACTATATTATGATGCGCCGGTGGTGGAATTCTGTTTAAGTAGTCTTGTACGGGTGCGACACTCGCCATTTCACCACCGAGTTTGTCCAGGTCTTTTCGCTTAACGCAGACGCCTGCCGCTTGCTGGCAAAGGCGCTCGTCATCATCTTTAAGTTCATCACTTTCACTGCTGCCGCTCGACGAAACAGACGGCAGGTTTTTCACTACATTTATTGGATCACCTCTGCAACTGCTGAGATCTTGCAGATTAATAGTAGATGTTTCTAAGCACGATTGGCGATCCGAAACATTTACGATTGTTTGTATTTGTTGACCCACGAGTACAGTAGCTTCAGAACCATTTGGGTTCAAATAATTGGGGGAAGCAAATTTTTGATGATCGTTCGACTGCTGTTGACTATCGCTATCCCAACACATCTGCTTGGCTTGAGAATAATCTTGCGATCTCTCATACGTGGCTCGTGTTGAAGCTAAAATTAAATGATAATTTTACTTATTAGATACTTATTATTAAAAAGAACTTTATATTCGTAAAATATATTCGAGAAATGTATTATTTTGATAAGAACGGATTTATCTGGACAAACATTTTTTTAGACCTGAATCATTTGAGATTAAAAATTTTCGTATCATTATTATCAATTAAATAACCATTTTTTTTAGAATTATGAAAGGGTAATTAGGTAAATAAGTATTGTGTATTTTAAATTAGACTAAACAAATCGGATAATGACTAATATCTTCCAATTCAAGGAAACTAAGAAAACGAGTCGTCATTAAATAATTGCTTCAGCCTCATACTGTGATAATATAGAATTAAAGCCTTTATCTTTAATAAGATTACAAATATAGTAGCTAATACAAAAGTGTAAAATGGAATAAGTATTTACTTAATTCCAATTTATTTTGATCAGTACTTTACGTCATTGCAAAAGTTTCTAGAGCACCATGTTATTTTATATTTTAAAAATTATAAATAATTTGATATCCATAATCTTTCAACGAATTCCTTTAGATCATGCATGATTTGTCACAGCATTCGTATATTAAGATCACGCTATGAAACCGGAGCCAAAGAGAAAGTGCGAATGAAACCTCACCATCAGTATAGGTAGTCTTATTATTCTCGTTAGCACCGAGCGCCCTGGTAATAACCGAAGAGTAGGCAACCGCTTGTCCCTGCTGGCTCGGCGACCTAGTCACGGTTACGTCGAGAGGCGAGGGCGGCGTCATCTGCTGCTGCATGCTTCCTGCTTTGTAGGGCGTACTGGCAGCTTCGCCGTGTTGCTGCTGGAGGGGCGATGGCGACGACATGCTCGCCATCGGACTATTGTACATGGGATAAGTGGCGGGACTGGGCACATGGCCCAGGGGACTTGCCTGGGAGTGCGCTTGCAGTGGGCTAGGCCTTCGGGGCACAACGACGGCACAGTCGGGGCCGTTTTGAGACGTGTTCGAGGAGTAAGCGCTGTCTGTCGAAGCAGCTGACTTGGAACGAGGAATTGGATGGTGATAGTCGGGCTCAGTATTGCTGGTGTAAAGCCGGCAAGAGCTTGGCTGCGGGGTTTGAGGTTGGGTGAGAACGTGAAATTGTACGGTGCCATTATTAGAGGGTTGTTGCTTGTTTGTATTGTTGTTTGTGCTATAGTTAAGATTGCGCGAATCCATGATGGAGAAGCTAATGGGAGAGGATTGACTGCTATCATGGCTTGCATCTGGACCTGTATGTTCATGGTTACCTGAAAGTCATCGATGAACCAATTGAGTTTCATTTTTTTATTTTTTTTATTTACAGTAAATTTGATATGAAATTGAAGGTTTAAAAAACTAGCAAAGTTTGCTTTCTTTAAGATAAATAATTATAGTTATTATTAATCAATTTTTTATTTAATTTTTGAAAATATTTTTTGATTTGTTGTTTATTGAAAGAAATTAATAAACACTTTATTTTGTAAATAAAGAATCAAATATTAAGTAAAAATCTTTAATAAGCATCATTTCTAATTTTTGATAAAACTAGCTTTTACTTGCGAATTTACCTTGCGACGATTTATCCGGCACTGTTGTATTCATATAAATTGTTGTTGGCACTGGGGACCTCGAGGGTAATTGAGAAATTCTGTTCGTTGGTGTGATGTTTGGCGTTGAAACGATGCAGGACTGATGATGCAACGATGACTGGACAACCGGTGAAGTCGCGGCTGACTGATCTTCGGGCGAGTAGCTCGTCGTTAGGCCATTCGAATCAAAACCGCTCGATCCTTGGAAAAACGAGTGAGTGCCGGAGATCGAAGATTCAGTCACTATGCACTTAATCGAGTTGTTACTGTTGCTAATCGGCGATTGTGCTCTGCTTTTCTTCGTGGGATCCGAGTCCGACCAAGAGCCAGTCTTGGCGTCTGTTCCGCTTACCGATCCATTGCTGCTATAATGCGTCACAAATGGATTATCATAACTGACGGAACTCGCGGTTTTTGTTGCAGTTGGAGGACCTGGTGGAGATGAAACTGTGACGCTTTCATGTGGAAGAATCCCAAAAGGACTTGTAATTTGGGAACTAGTAGAATGGGATAAGTTCCAGTTAGTTGCCGTTGGTGAAGTAGCTGCTGTTTGGTGCTCATAAAATGTCTATCAAAAGAGATTTGAGAGTTAAGTTAAAGTTAAAATACGTTATGTAATGAAATAATACAATTTAAAAATAAGAGAAATAATTACATCATTTTGTTGAGGTGAGGTATAACTACTTCTTAAAGTCGTAATATCTGACTCTGTTGGTGAACCTGGCTTTGACGTAGCAACCACTTGTGTTCGAACCACTGGTTGTGTATTTTGGGATACATAATGTGTTGGTTGTTTAGAATTAGAATGATGAAAGAATGGAGTGAAAACATCATAACCAACAGCAGTCGGGGAGGATAGAAATCCCCCTGAGCTGAAGGACGATGGTTGCCCTGCCAGGGTTGCGGTTGTATGAGCCGCTTGAAGAAGCAACTGGGATGTGGTTGTGGAAGGCACTGTCTGGGTTTCGACAGCAGATGGAGTCAAGTGGTTCGATATGGGCTCCGAACTTGTACTTGTAGGTGCCGTCACTTGGAATGTGCTAGTTATACCTGGACTAGTCGTCAGGCGATTATACGACGTGTACCATGGACCAATGGGATCCATTTACCTTCTTTTGGCACTAAAGTGCCTTACAGAGAGTTAATTTATCAGTCAGTCACCATCAACTGATAAATTCTTCATAACATAGTCTTTCTTTGTTTAAAATAATGTATCTCAATTGTTTTTTCCACTTCAACTTGTGCATTTGAATCATTGGGGCTTGGCATGTATACTATACCAAGTAGCAAGTCTGGTGTACTACCTATAATCAATAATATAATATTCTTGAATGAACACACTGTATCAAATGAATAAACAGCATTCATTCATAAAAACAAAAAGTTAATGAATGAAAATCAAATGAATGAACTTTAACAAAAATAAAAATAGAATATCATAATAACTAAATTACTGCTATATTTTTAAATGTAAGGATTGTTTATCATAAAGATGTGTTGCACTTTTGTATGATATAAATAACAAATATGTTTTTTAGGTTTTTGGAGTCATGTATAAGATAATTAAATTTGGATAACAGCAAACTGATACAAGAACAGTTACGAGACTGGAATCAAAATATATAACCTTCTTATCCAAAATGATTAAATAATAATCAAGTTTGTACTTAATTTGTGCAATAATAAATCATATCTATCTATCTATCTATCTAATAATAAAAAGTTTAAAGTACTAACAATTAATTAAGAACCAAGATACTTTTAACTCCAAAACACAAACATTTATCAATACTTTTCCAATCACTTCCGAAAACAAGCAATTTCTTTCCACTTTCTCCCACCTACTTCAAGAATCTAGCCTCCACATTCTATTGACAACAATCCCCAACTTAATATTCACCTCACAAAACCAAAGATAAAAAAAATCAACATAAACAGCACCACACACAATCATCCTTCCCCGCTCCACAAGCCTTGCCACCATTCCCCATCGTTCCCCATCCTCACACTACACTCTCCTCTTCCATCCAAGCCAGCAGTCACCCAACCACACACAGCCAGAAATCCAGCAAGCCAGTAAATCCATCTCGCCCCCGAATAAAAGCCCAATCAAAGCCAGAAAGACAAAGGCGCCTCATCAGCACCTCCACTCTCACCCAGAGCCACACACACAATCAGCCAGCTGAAACCCATAAGCGCACACGCACGCGTGAACCCTCGGCAAAAAAAAAGCTCCGAGGCGTCTTTATGCAAATCGACGCTCCCTCTCTCTCTCTCTCTCTCTCGCACTATAATACACGCACGATCGAATCCCCATTGCAGTGTCTCTCTCGCTCGTCGCAAAATTTCGTTCTTTCCGCACGCCCCCGCCAGGCCAGGGCTCCCCTCTTCTCCGAGTGTCTCTATACGCGTCTTCCCTACATCATTGACTTTCCGTCGCCGCCGGTCCAGGACCCCCTCTTTTTCCTATCTGTAGGTTAGGTTTTTTTTTTTACATCTCCATCTCTCCGCACACGGATGCATACATACACACATAAGAGCCGTGTATTTCCCCAAAAGCTCGTGTTTACGCGCGCGCGCGGCTGTTCTCATTGTCCGTCCGCGCGAGCGAATGCGAGAGACAGACGACGTAACGCGCGCGCATCGCGCTTTCTAGCATGTTATATATACACATATACGAACGCGCACGGAGAGACATATACAGGGCTCGGCTCTCTCGGGGGCCGCTAATGGAGCGACGAAATCGGAGCAGTTTTTCCGGGCTAATTGGGAGAGCGGCGGCGGCCGCCGGACGGCTCTAGCTCGGACTCATCGCGGTAATTAAAGCTCATTACACTGTCGGCTTGCATATATACACCCAGCGCTCGTCGCGTGCGCGCACGTTTTTTTTTAATTATATACAGAGAGACAGAGAGAGACGTCGCTTAGGGACGGGGCAACCTGTTTGCGTGCGCGCCCTTGCCTATATAGACACACACACACACACACACCTACGTGCGTTCAGCTGACTTTCTCTCTACAGCAGTCGCACGGCTCTCTCATGCAAAACTCACCTCTTTGAGACAGGGCTCCGTAGAGTCAAAGGCGCCGTTCTCTGGGCGCGCATTTATACTTTTTGCTCCCGCTGCATGACTCGCTCTCCGAGGCGCGCGCGCGTGCACTCGCGCACTCGAATCTAACACTCGGAGAGACAGAGTCTACGCGCCTGCGTATATTCCTCCCTCTCCTTGCCTGATTACGATCGCACGCCGCGATAAAGGGAAAGAGAGAGAGAGTCTAGCTTTTCTCTCCTCGCTCGGCGCCCTTGGCAGGGGCTGCTCTCTCAAAATAGGCAGCTCTCTCCGCTCTTTCTGGCCTCTGCCACGCAGCTCTCAAGCCGCCGCACGCGCTTTTGCACTCTCCTCTCTCTCTCCGCTGCTCTCCGTGTGTAAATCCGTGCCTTATGCACTTGCCGAGCCACGGCTACCAACGATATCGGCCGGAGCGGTACTTATTGTTGTCTCTCCGTTCCACATACAGCCTGCTGCCATTTTGACAAGTACCAGAGAGAGGGGGTCGCTCACTCGGCGTGTTTATTGTCTCCACTCGGCTGGCTTTACACACTGCGCTCCTCGTGCATTCCAGATTTCCGCGCACTGTCCCCCTCGACTATGTAACCGCCCGAGGGCGTCGCGTGTCTGCGTCCTGAAGAGAGGTTATAGAGACACCGAGAGGCGGCGTCGGCGCTCCTCGTCTCCGCACTGCTTCTAATAACACACTGAACTATACGCACGCCTGCACGCTTATGGTATATAGCCCAGCAGCGCACTCGGACTCTCACGGATATAGCCAACTAGCTGCTCTCTGCGCGCGATGTGATCCGCTGGCGGCGGCCGCTGCACTGTGCACGCATGGCGAATGTGTATTTCGGCGCGAGAGAGCGGGGACAGCGCCACCTATAATCGCCGAGCGCCTGGCGCGCTTTTCGCCGAGGATGTATATAACTGCACGCGGATGTAGACTATGGCCTGTGTGGATACTTATTATACTTTACCTGTGTTATGGGGGGGGAGCACGCGGGCTTCTGAGTTTTTTTTCGGAGTTCTGGATAGAGAGGATGTATGTACTTACGGGGGCAGGAGACGGACGCACGGAGATAGGTAGCTGCGCAGGTAATTACAGCGTCGGGCTAATTCCTGTGACCGCGCTTCGCGAAAGGTGCGAGAGAGCAGCAGTAGGGAGAGAGGAGAGAGAGAGAGTTGATGAGGGGCTCGTTCGCAGGAGAGTTTCGGAGCGGCTTCTTTCTCGAAGGCTCTCTCCGAGGGATCGTTCCTTTGTTTTTGTTTGCGCGAGCTGGGGGGCTCTTGCTGCGAGAGGGCATCTTGGAATCGATGATTGATGAGTAATTGGATGATTTGCGTTATGTGGGAAAATGTTTTTTGGCGTTGGCTTGATTGTATGCTTCGGGACGGTAGGATGCGTTTTGGAGCAAAGCTTTATTCGAGAGTTAACAGCGCGGAGGAATTTAGGTAGCAGTTTGCTCTCGGCTAGTTTGTATTATTGGTACAAGGAAAAATTGCTTGCAACATCTCTTAATCGTAGACACGCCAGGCTTGTAATATATCGCCGCTCAGCCAACGCAGACTAACAAACATTCTTTTCTCAAACAGAACATAAACCCATCTTCCAATCCCAGCTCTGCAAACACAAAGCATGTATAATTCACGTTTCAATAAAGCATCGGTCCAAATTAATTTTTAACACGCGATTTACAAATTTCTTTACGAGCCAGAACACGAGAGAGCGAGCGCGCGCAGAAAGCGAGAGGGACGGCCCGCGGCGGGGGCGCATAAATCACCGAAAACCTATATTACCAATTAAGTTTTAATTCGTTAAACCATCCAATAAAACCGCCCAGCGCTACCCGTTTCATCATTATACGTGTCCGGTCTCTCTCTGCCGGGCTGGGCCCGGCTAATAAGAAACCTCCGAGCAAACAAAGCATCGCGCGCCGCGCGCGCAGAAGCAACTCATCAGCGATGTTCTGCTTATTAGCCGTATATAGCCAGAAACTCTGTCCGAGAGCTTGTATCCTCGGAGGGGTTCCATATAGTTTACAGGTGCGCGCACTCCTCGAGCGTGTCGGAAGGGGGCCCACTCTGCCTTTCCTGCGCGACCGCAGAGGGATTAGCGCGCAGAAAAGGTCGGCTCATCGCCTACTTCTCTCGGCTTCGCTGCCTTTTTTTTCTCTCCTCGACTCGCGTTGCTGTGCGCTTTTTTTTGCGAGCCGGGGCGAAATTTAAATTGGCTTTTGTCTGAGGCGAGCCAGCGAGAGAGTAGAGGCATTAAAAAAATGTGGGAGGGAACGAAAGTTGATTAATTTATACCGAAACTCTGCGAGGAGAGTCTAGATGGTCCCACAGGCGCGCAGAGAGAGAGAGGAAAAAAGAAAGGGGGATGCGCGATTGTGTGCGTGTCCCGTTTTAGGGAATTCCGTGTAATGCGTGTGCGGGAGAGGCTGCGGGATTGGATGGGGGGGCCCCTCTTGATAAACTGGTTTTGCGGGGCCCGACGATTGATCTTGATGAGATTTGAGAGAGCCTGCCAGAGGCTTCATATTTGCCGCGATGGAGTTGTTGGGGATTGCTTTTGGGAAGACGGTCTTTTGCTGCGAGAGGATGGAATGCCGGGGAGGAGAGGTCTTTTTTGCGGTTCATTTTGCTTTTGATTTGATTTTGAGAAATTTATTAATTGGAGAATTGAGTTTGTTGGTTAGCGCATTGATTTACGGCAATTAGGCGCTGTTTTACTTTCGTTTGGGGAAGGTAGCTGCTTGGAGCGCAAAAAATTAGCGACTGTTCTCGCGAAGAAAGAAAGCGGAGAATGCGGCGATGGAAGGGCCGAGAGCCGCACGCGCATGCTCGCTGCTGCGAAGAGTGGTTGACTTTACCGCGAAATTTTAAAACGATCTTTTTTTTTGTTTTCTTTGTAGGTATAAGAAATTTCTTTCCCAAGGTACACGTGTATAGAACGGGTCAAATATACATGCAAGAAAATTTAGAAGAAATATTTTTTGAAATGTATAAGTTTATAGCTAATGTTAAATAATAATTAATAGTACACTGAAAATCATACTTTCTTACTATTACATTATTTATTTAACTACGATTTAAAAACAAGGGAAACAGATTTGGCGTAATGCGTCTTATTACAGTATATTTCCATTCGGCCAATATAAACAATATTTCCGAATCGGAAGTTTTATCTGATTGTGAACTTTCTTCTTTAAATACAAAATAGAATTTCATTGTGGTAAATATCAAGGGAACTAATCGAAATCTAGTAAGCAGTAAATTAAAACTTTTACATTGACTATTTAAATTTATCTATTTGAAAAATTGCTTTAGTTGCATTTGCAAGCAAACAGTTTGCTGGCTCGCTTTTGTATTGTTATAAATGGCATTTACAAAATTATCAATTTTTTTCGATTAATTCTAAGTTTTATCGACGGGATCGAGCTTAAATGACAAAGTCATGTAATAATAACTTAGCAAGTAGCTCAGAAACATTACTTTTTCAAGCACTTTTCTCAACATTGATTTACGTGTGAAAAAACGTGTGAGTGATAAGTGCCAAGTATAAATATTTCGTTGACGGCAATACTTATGGGCATTCCCATTTGTATGCAAGAATTCTTCATCTGAATTCAATATTGATACTGCAGGCTACCTCATTTGCCCAGCTCTTCTCTGTTGCCAAAGAGCAAATTTTCTGTATGCAGCATTGAGTAACTGATTCAAATGACTTGTGAGATGTTGACTAACAGCAGAAAAGTCTCTTTGTAATCGATCCTGTAATTATTTATGCCAATATTAAAATTTGATATTTAACTTTTTTTGATGCAGTATGCGTAAACTAGCACTTTAAAAAATTCTTAAGAGCAATTTACACCTACTATAGCAGAAAATATTGTTCGACACACGTGCAAAAACTGATTCTTGGCTCGGTCGGTAATTTTACCCTCAGGCGAGAATCGACTTTTTTCACTTATATCGAAAACTATTATTTCAAATAATAATAAATAAGCTAATCACCTCAAATGGTTTCAGTCTGACTGAATGAAAATTATGTAATGCTGTGTGCATTCTTGAAACTTTTTCTTCAAGTTGTGGTGTTGTTGGTGGAAAACTTCGCCAAAAGTGCTTTAGTAATTCACATGTACAAACATACACACTTGCAAGTTCTTTTTCCACTTCTTTGGGCATCAATTCTGCAATAAAATAGAATTGGTCACTGAGCAACAACTTCAAACTTGATCAAATAAAACGTAAGTGAATAGATAAAATAATACTCACGACCAAGACTATCTTCACGAAATCCTTTCATAAGAGATCCTCCTGGAGTCAACTCTCCTAGAGCTGATACAGCTGCAGCGGGATTTACTAAAGATGTAGATGGCTGGCGTGGCAGGTAAGCCATGTGAGCCCATTTATCTGTTTCCTTCATTAATTGACTTGCTATAGTCTTGATGTGTTCGACTGATGAGTCATGGTTATTTTCTGCAGTTGGGACCGGCCCATGCAAGTACCTATCTACTTGTGTCAAGACTAATGGAGGTCCAGTATTTACCTGAACATCATACTTAGTATCGAGATCATCATACACTAATTTATCTTGTACCCGACGCTAAAAATGTTTAAATTGAATAAAGTTAAAATGGGCAATAAATGGTTAAATGATAATTAATACTTTTTATTTACCTTTTTAGACTTTGGTGAATCAGTTGCTGTTTTATTAATGGATGAGGAATTTTTATTTGGCATTGCTGAACCATTTGATTGAGGCTGTTCTGGCTGTGTTGATTGTTGGTTAGCATTTGCCTTCATGACCATTATGCTGTGTTGATTGAATCGCTTGATCATACTTTGATGAACAATGTTGCCAGAAGATTTGTCAATTTTACCAGTTCCGCTGTCATACAACTCTTCCGAGTTTATATCATCGAAAGAAGTTATATCTACCATTGGATCATCGATTCCAGCTTGAATATCTTTTTTCAACTCTTGATCATCAATTTTGGCACATTCGGTAAATAGATCTTTGGTCCCTACATTGATACGATCTCTGTGAAAGTAATGGGATTGAAAAAATTTGGTCCAAAAATCTGATTCTGACATCTTTTGAGGCACATATTCTTGATGTTTCTTTTTTACAGCAGGATATGTTTTGAATATACAGTCTATTATATCCACTGTTAAATTGTATTTCAGTCCATTGCAGCCATCTGTTTGCGGTTTGATATCAGCCTACAAATAGCAGATATTGTTGAGAAGGTGATTGAATGTTTGATAATCATTGATAAATAAATACTGAAAACTTACTAAAAAGGCACTATTTACACCAATGTCTTGTCGAGGAGCTGCTTTGGCTTGTGCATATTGTGCAGCATGTTGAGCCCAAAATTCTTCAGATGTTATGACTTGAGTAATTACTAAATCACGGTAAAGTTGTAGCAGTGTTGGATTTTCTTGCAACATTCTTAACATGGAAAAATTTTCATATTGACTAATAAACTGACAAGTAACTTGAGGAAACATCAAAACACATAAATATTACTCACCTGTTTTTCTCTTCAAGTTCTTTATTGACTTTTCTTTTGAATTTTGGCAAGAGCTGCTGTAGCAGTTCTTTAACCTCATCTCTGTCTTGAAGTTGTGCTTCCAGCCCATTTCTATTAACAAAATGGAACGTTGACGATTGACCATCATGTAAAACTACTTGAAGTTGTATTTTAGGCTTTCCTTCAGGCGAAATTTTTTGTACTGAAAGATACATTATTATTAAGCACATTGCTTCTTAGCTGTGTGACATTGAACTACATACTGAAAGTTACTCCAAATACTTACATTTTATATCTGCATATTTGTGACTTACGGAAACCGTATCTTTATTGTCGAGCATCCATGCTATCCTTTCGTTCATAATATATAATGTTCCATCCCCCTTTTTGTAACGAACCTGCCCCACTTGCATCAGAACATCCTCCGAGGAAGTGGTCATCTTGTCGATGAGTTATTCAGCCTCTTTGAGATAAACAGTTGCAGAAATCACAGGACAATCTTATCCTAAACAAAGCCACATTAACATTACAAAAAACCACGATTATTTATAGCAAAAAGGCAACAAATAGAAGCTAAAATTAACGTTACTACACATCAGCATCACCCAAGTTGGCACTTTCATAATTATCATAAAAAAATATCGAGGTCATCGGGATATGCATTCAGCTTCGACACTAGGTCAAAAATCGACGAAAACTTACCTGTTTCTTTTAGATCAGGGCAGATTCGCCTCAGCCTTGGTAGCCGGTAGGCGACGTATCAGCGCCATCACCAGAACTACTGTCCCGTCAGGCTTGATGTATTCATGTGCAGCCGTGCACGTATACTGGCACGCATTCGCAGAAAGACGACTCTGAAAATGTTGGTGGTTCGCTCGATGAGGTTTTAAAGTACGGGAGCCATTTTTTGGAGTGGCGGCCATTGCTGCTTCTGGAGCGGGATTCAAATGTGTCGACAGGTGGTGGAGATAAGTTGGACTTTTTTCCTGTTGAAAAATTCGTATGTTTTAGTTTTTATTTGAGGATTAGGTAATGTGAATTGTAGAAGTGATGAAGATTGATTTAAAATTATGATGAGTTTTATTATGATGTCTGAACTGATTAAGTTGTTTTTTTAAAGACTGATAAATTTTTGTAGTTACCGACAATCGTTGGTACTCATTTTTTTGTTCCATTTCTATTTTTGAAAAAATATTGCAATGTCACTTGTTAACAACAAGTTGAGAAAATTTTTTTTCATTATAAATTTGCTCCAAAATTTGATAATTCTTAGAATACATTCTAGACTTTGACGTACATTTTAAAGGTGTTCATAGAAAGCGTGAAAATAAAAATGAAGTAGATAACTTTAAAAACGACTTTTTCGATTGTTACAAATAAGCTTCATTAAATAAAGATTGTTCGGGATGACTAATGAAATCATCTTTGATTAATTCATGAAAATAAGAATAAATTTTTTAAAGTATTACATAAATATTACTCTGAAATATAGAATTGAAAAATTTCTTCATCAATAACTAAATAGTGTATTTTCTAAAACAGGATTAAGCAGAGTTTATTATACGTTTACACTTTTTACTACATAAAACTATTAGTAAAAAACAACACAAATTCAACAAATCTCCAAAAAACAATCCCAAAACCCAACTCCACCTCAAAAAACCATCTCCCACCTCCCACTCCAACCCGCTGCTCCAAAACCAATCCTAATCTCCCATTGGCTCCCGCTCCCCAATCCCCCTCACCCAACCTCTCGGCCAAACCCTAACCCTCCTCTACCCTATCACTCTCCCACACTCGCACACTACAAGGACAGAGCGTCTCCCTCCCAAACCATATCCCAACCTCACTACACACACATACTCGCTCGCTCCGACCGGCGAAGAAAACGCGGTGGGGGCATCGCCGAGCTGCACTGCTAGCAGAGAGCAGCGCTCTGGCTGGCCTATGCTGCAGGCTGCCATGACAGTGTCGCCGTCGTGGTGCGCAGCAGCGGGCAGAGAGCAGCAGCACGCCGAGGGCCTGTCTCTCTCTGTCTGTGTATACATCACATCGCGCTCTCGCTCGCTGATGAACCGAGGGGGCTGCACGTATAGCCGCGGCGCAGCAGTGGAGGCCGGGCTTGTCTCTGCCTAGAGCAGCGCCTGGTTTTCAGCTTTTTCATAGTTAAGAATACACACGGCAGTGTGTGTAGAGCCGCGAGCGGGCGCTGGACACGGACACTTTGACATATCCAGCGGCGGCTGTGCTCCGCGTAACCGGGTCCCTCTCGCGAGTTTCATAGAGACGGGATAGATATTAGACGGTGTGTGCAGTGTCTTAAATGTGTATAAGCTAGTGCAGTGCTGAGAGGGAGAGTTGGAGGGCTCGGATGGAAATCTAGGAGTAGCGCGCAGGCTATACTTGGTGCGTGGGTGCGTGTGATTGTGCTGCTCCTAGCCGTGTGTATATACACAGAGGCAACCAGCCTCTTCGCTCCTTCACACACACCTTCTCCAGGAGCCTCTCCTCGCCGGATGAAAGTTCAAGGTGCGTCTGCTAAATCCGCGCTCCGATAAAAGGGAGAGTGAAGAAAAAAAGGAGACGGGGTGCGCGCGCGCGCGCGCTCCGCCCGCAGGAGCGAACGGTGCCAGGAATGTGTACGTATGTGCCGTCCAGCGCGCGAGTGGAGAGCGCGAGGTTAGGTTAGGTCGGCCGCGCCAGGAGTGTTAAGCGCTCTCGGCTGTACTCTCGATACGGAAATCGGGGCCGTTTACGAGCGCGAGATTTTTCCCCGCGGTTTTCCGCCCTTTTTTACGCCCTTTGAGGTTTCGAGTGTAAGTGCTGTGTTGGGGATTTTGTGGAAGCATGCAGATGAGGGTAGCAAATGGGCTCGACAAATTTTACACCCGATAGTTACGAGCCTGCCGGGCTTTCGGAGAAACGATGGTTATTAGGGAGGAAGCTCGCTCTGCTTAGGAGTTACTGTAAACGTAAACATTCCAGGGTACTGCTGCAGTCTTTTATTCTTTTCTGACTTATTCTGAAAACAATGGCATTAGTGAGAGCTGCCGCTTCGAGGCAGACACTCTGTATCTGCGCGAGCGCGTAAAAAATGGAACAATAACAATAAACGAGTATGATAAAAAGTGACACTAGACCTACGATAGCAAAATGCGATGAGCTCTTATCAAACGGTAGATATGTATGCGTACGCGTGCGTGGTGTGTACGAAGGGGCGTTAGTTCTGCCGGCTGCTGTGGAGAGCCGTGCTCCGTTTTGCTTTTTCATGCTCTGGTGAGATTCGCGTTGACGGATTACTGCTGCAAGCTTTCGCGTGTGATGATAAGTAAAGTTTCTTGGAAGATTTTGGATAAGTGCGGGAAATTTGTAGTTTGCGCACGCAATTAATGATGTGGAAGGGTTCGGCAAGTTTTTCTTTAATCGTTTTAAAAAATTATTCTTTTTAAATAATGCATTTATAATTCAAAATGTAAATTCTAATCTTTATTTTCAAATTTGTAATTAAATAGGGTTGGCGAAAAAGGATCTTTTGACTGATATTGATTTCGAAATATCAATAAATAAAGATAAAATATTTTTGCGCGTGAGTCATAAACGTTAATAGTAAAATCAGCCTTTTATCTCTATCGAGTTTGCGTTTAATCTACGTGAATTGAATTTATCGAATATCCACATTTCCTGATAAGATTAGTTCTATGAGTGCGAAAAAACATGCAGTATAAATAATTCAATCGAGATAATAGCGAATTGAATTAAAATATACATTCTTTCTTCGTCGTTTTAATCAGTTTAACTATTGAAACACTTGGCACCGTCTCCAACAATATACGTGATTGCTTTATTTAACAAATCGCATGTAACGTTTTCATAACTAATCTTTATCTATAAGTTAAAAACTGAATAATATCGTCCTATATCCAATTAATTACCCAACAACCATTGTCACAATCCTAAGAAATAATCATAAAAATAAACCATCACCACCGCACCTCGATCACTGCCAATAAGATCTAACAAACCATTCATTCTCAATCTTTCAGATCCATCACCAGGACGCAGCGACCGGCCTCAAACGTACACCGCTTCAACAAAAATTTTTCGAATAATTTTCGAATAAAAAGCAAGCCTGCTCATCGCAACGTCCTCGACACATATCAGGCATCTACGCACACTGCCTACTCCGCCACCTCAACGGTACACCGAGAGAGAGAGAGAGAGAGAGCGGGCGTCGCACCCAAACCGGACGAGGCGGCAGCTGAAAGAATGTCGACGAGGGCCGGCGAGTCCGAGTCCCCCGCGAAGCCGGTGCCGCGCTAAAACATGAAGACAGTGCTAAGAGTTCAGTGCTGAAAGCAGAGCAGTGCGCGACGACGTCCTTTTTAGTGTGTGTGCTCCGTTGGTTGGTTGCCGTCGGCGATAAGAGTGTATCGAAGAAGAAAGTTTCGCCGCGGCGAAAGATAGAGCGGGCTAAGATGTTCAATTTCATGAAGAAGGACGAGAAGAAGCGGAAGCGCGATAAGCGAGAGAAGGAGGATGTTAAGAAGAGAGACAGGGGTAGTATGTCCGCCGAGGAGCTGCTCAGGCTGGACGAGGTGAGGATGGATCATAATTGCTTTTTAATTGCAAGGATGAGGGGGGAGGGGAGGTTTGGCAAGGGTTCAACTGGCGGTGGAGTTTGGATTGAGCGAATGGAATTATTGGAATGTTGAAGTTTATTTTTAATTTATTGGCGCGAGGGTTGGTGTAGGAATTTTTAATTACTTTAGGTAGTTATTACACTGATGAAAATGTGTTCTCAATCAACTTGATATTAAATGAATTATTTCAAATTGTAGAAACGATTCATTAAGATTAAAAAGATTTTCGAATAACCAACAATTGTCACTATGATTAAGAATACATTCTTGTAAGTGTACGGTTTTTTAGTCTAAATTAAAAGAAAAAATAATAACAATAAATGAGTATAATAGAAAATGTTACTGTCGATACAAGTAATTATATCATGAAGAGCTTTGAAAAATTAAGTTTGCTTGTGTGTCGGCTTTAAATAATAAAGAAGAATAATACGATCGATAAAAAAATATAGCCCTATGTTTCTAAAGAAAGTGAAGGTAGTCACGTTACGCTCGCGGTATTAAGTGTAAATATTAACCTCTTTACCACGTGCTCTGAATTAAGTGCAGCCTCTAGATGCTGAAGGCGCTTGTTGATTCTTGGAATAAT
This sequence comes from Eupelmus urozonus, assembly GCA_900480035.1. Classification (NCBI taxonomy): domain Eukaryota; kingdom Metazoa; phylum Arthropoda; class Insecta; order Hymenoptera; family Eupelmidae; genus Eupelmus; species Eupelmus urozonus. The sequence continues at coordinate 80,107 of UELX01000010.1, forward strand.
TTCCTGAATGCTGTAGGTTTCATTTTTCATAACTTTAACGTAATTACGTATCATTTTAGCACACGCGGTAGATGATTCCATTGACTTTAATTTCGCCACTTCAAAGAGCTTAATTTATGCAACTGCAATTTGATTAGTATTTAAAATTGAATTAAACTCGTTCCGTTAATTAAATTTCTTTATTTATTGCCGTTATTAAAAACTAACATTAAAAAAATAAACCATTAAAAAGCTTACAAACACACTCCTAAACCAAACACTCTCAAGATCATCGCAAAATCCAGCCTTCAACGAAACCCACTTCAATAAGACATCCCGGCGCAATCTTCATTACCTCTTTCCCCGGCAAAAACGCAGATTCCTCGCGCGCGCGAGCGAGCCTCCACGTGAGCGCTCTCCGCGTTGTTTACATTGTGCGACGCGGCTACGTCCGAAACGTAATCGAGATAAACGTTCTCTCTTCTCTCTTTTTATACTCTCGCTCTCGGTCGGTCGGTCGCTCGCGCGCGCGAGCTTGAGACACATCGCGCGCACGACGACCTCGGCGCTCGTTCTCCTTTTCCCCTCTGACTTTGTTTCGCATCATTTCCCAGGATCAGCGCCCGCTGCTCTGACTCATCTGGGTCGTTGTCTCGCGAGGGCCGGTATGTGTATGCTAAAAGACTCAATTCTCGAGTGCCGGCTGCCTCTTTTGTACGGTTCGTAATTGTGAGGGCTTTTAGGGGTCTTTGATTGGTGGCTTTTTGCTGGGTTGGGTGGTAAGAGCGAGCGGGCTTTTTTGCTGCTTGGGGAGTGAATGAAGTTGAAGTTTTGGGTATGCGATAGGTGGGGTGTGGATTGGAGAATGATTTTTTTTACCAGAGGTTTATTGATTGAGTATAAAGAACGTTTTATAATTTGGAATTTTGGGCGGTTATTTATAAAATGGAAAGTATTTTTGATTTTAGTTAAACTAAATGTGTTTTATCTTGACAGTTCATTCTCGAGTTTACTGTACATTTAAGTACCTACAATAAAAGAACTCTGGATAAAATATAATCATTCTTTATCTAACAAGGTACAAAAGTAGCTATATAATTTTAATAGTAGGTACATACGCTGAGAGAAGAATCTTTTAAAAAATTACAACATTAGATGGTAAAGTTGCCAGAGACTGGGAAAATGCACAAAATTACTATACTTTACAGGAAATTGTACTAAAGCGTGAAAAAATTGACGATTCGTTTTATTAAATGTACCATATACTATCTTAAAAAATTTTCTATAAAGTATAGTAATTTTTTCAGTTTTTTCCAGTCTGTAGCAATTTTACTATCCAGTAGTATAATCTTTCCAGATTCTTTAATATTATAAGTTTAAATTTTTAACAGAATTCCGAAACCATATAAGGCATTCTGTTTGAGAAAAAATTTTATACTTACAATTATTCTATTAATTTTCTATGCTATACTCAACAAGAATCAATTGCATCGCATTTTTCCGCTCTACCGCCCACCACCAGCACCGCAAAAAAAAACCTCATTCAGAAAACCACGTCAATGTCACAAAATCGCAACAAATAAACAATACCGCTTTTTCTCTTCTATTCCAGATGCGAAGGTCGCTGAAGATCCGAGGCCGGCGCAAGGAAAAGGAAAAACTGCCGAGCGGAATAACGGCTGACTACAGCGCTTCCTTCTTCGCCCAGCTCGACCGGGACGTGCTCGACGAGGCCCAACAACAGCATCACAATAGCGTCAACAGCTCGAGCGCTGCCAGCGGGATGGGTCGTACCCCAGAAGGCCTTACCCAGAGCGACTCGTCCGAGGCCTCGCTCACCTCCCTGACAACGGGCGGCAAAAATCTGCCTCCTCTGCCGCCCAAACCGCCCAAGCGGGGCATCCTTAAAGGACCAAGGCTCAGCGTCGGCTCGCATTCGTCTAATAATGTGGCTGACGCGGCGGCCACATCGCCTACTTCAGTCGCCTCGCTGGTTTTTCAGAACGGGTCTAATCAGGACATTCATCACGATTCGAATAATGTACTGGTGAGGAACACGCTGCAGAACGAGGTGATAGCCTATCAGAATTTGCCGCTGCAGGGCCATCAGAGGCCCGCCAAGGAAGAGATGCAGCTTATTTATAGTGAAGAGGATTCTTACTCGATGCGCAGGAGTCCGCAACAGTCGCACCATCAGTTTGGGAATTCAGGGATGCAGGATACTAAACTATTACATGTAAGTTTTGTTTTTTGTTTGGTGGAGTTTATTAAAAGGTTAAAGATGATTATCGATTGATTTGTGGAAAGATTGAAGAGGTGGGGTGAAAGTGGAGTTGAGTCGAGTTTATTTGTAGAGGACAATTGACCATTAGAAATACGAGAAGACAATCTGTGAGCGGGATTTTAATAGCTATCTATGTGCATGTAAGCTGTGGTTTAAAAAAAGGCATTACTTAGAACTGTAGCGATATTTGATCTGCATGTGCATTATATCCTTACCACATCAAGTGGAAACATGACAACTCTCTTTCTCTGTACAAACAGTATATAGACTTGTATAAAAGATGGGATTTAAAGTGTGCATTCATTATGAAACAGTATTATTTTGAATTATGTAAGTAAAAGCTAAGGAACAAATGTTATAGCTATGTTATTAATGTTTCTGCAATTTAAATTCCATAAATATCATTATTTTAATAGCTATACATAAATAATGTTTTACATAAATTTACTTTTCGCTAAAATTAAAAAAGTTGAAGACAAACGTATTTGAATTTGACTTGATTGAAAAAAAAATTATAATTATGATAAATAATTTATGTGAACGTCAAATTTTGACATTCGAACTACTTACTAGAGTTGGGACTGTGAAAATTTCATGTTTGACCTGTCCTACCCTCGTCACTTTCCTGCACCTTGCATAATGATTAAACTAGGGGAGAATCAAGTGCAGACAGATAAGTAAAAAAAAAAAAGACTTTCCTCTTCGAAAAAATGTATACACATGCAGTAGCACTCTTCAATCTTCTCACGACCGCGCGCGAGCTAATGAATTATTTAAAAACACGCAATACGGCGAAATTGCACAATTCGCGTTAAGATATTATTTGAAAAGAGAAATTATTACTAAAGTTAGCTATGTAAGAAAATCTAGTTTAATTTGAATAAAATTAGTGTTTCCGCGAAGTCACCGAAGCGTGTATAATTTTCTGTTATTTGGTTAATAATTAAAGTATTAATTAAGGGAAATTGTATCTTCAGTTTTACAGTTATAAAACGCAGACTTATTTTAATTCAAAATTCATTACTTTCTTATGCAAAGCGTTCGGTATTACTATATAATCTCTAGATTTAAATTATCGTTTTGAGCTGCTGTAGTCTACGCGACGTGCAATTTGCATGCTCCTGAATATGTCACCTTAACAGATTGCACTAGCTCGTATAAAATAGTCGTGCCATTAATTTAGTGCTCTAAATAAATCCAAGTCTAATCGAATGTTACAGGCAGTCCGGTTACTTAGAAAACACATAGTTTTATGTGACAAAATCGGTTTATCATTTATCTCACGAATAACGGTTTTGATTTTGACTTAAATATTTGAATATAGAAGTCTCATAACTGAAAGTGAAGAACATAAGTAGACAGACTTTTAGTTAGATCTTAGTATATATAATATATTTTTGAGCGATCTACTAAAAATTGTATTATGTTTTTAAATAATCGAAAACGTCAACATTTCTTGTCACAAAAAATACTAATCATACCAAAATCTTGTATCTTCCAGATGACGACAAGCGCCAACAAATACTGATCAAACCAAAATTTTTCATCTTCCAGGTGATGACAAGCGCCAGCCCGTCGGCCGACTCCCTCACCGACACGACTAACTCCAGCTTCGCCACGCCGCCGTTTAGCTTGTCGCCGGTTGGCGAGTCCCAGGGCTTTTCACGCTGGCGCTCCTCTGGCTCTTTCGAAGAACAGGGCGTCAGCGAGCTAGGGCTGCCCGACATCGTGCCGCTCGAGCTGCCCGAGCCCCGCGAGCTCGTGATCCAGCGTCAGCCGCCGCCGCGCTCCGACTTTGGCTTCTCGCTGCGGCGAGCCGTCGTCGTCGAGCGCTCGGCCAACGGCGCCACGCAGATGCGCTCCGTCATCTTCGCCGAGCCCGGCGCGCTCGTGCAGAACATCAACGATACGGGCCTGCTGCCCGGCGATAGGCTGATCGAGGTCAACGGGATCAACGTGGACGATAAGTCCAGGGAGGAGATCATCGATCTGATCAAGGGCTCGGCTGGGAGCGTTACCGTCAAGGTTCGTCATGACTTTTCTGTGTTATCTTGATTTTCGTGTTTAATCGGAATCTGAGTGAGAGTTGGTAAACAATGTCACGGTTATCCGTGTGCCTTATCTATACCGCTTGTACCTGAAAAACAGAAAAATATCATTTTCTTAATCACTTTTTACTCGTTCTCAAAATTAATAAGCAAACATTCTCTATATTGAAAATAAACAACTTCAGTGAAAAAAATCAAACACGTGCTAATGCCGGCGCGTAATGCAACAACCGGCTAATTGCCCCGCCGCGTATAAGTGTATACCAGGCTCTATTGCCCATAAAAGGAACGCGATTTTTACCGCGCATCCAATTCATTCGGCTCGCTCGAGAGCAGCGCGCACAGACACACGCTCCTGGCGCATTGCAAAAGTCGCTGCTCCTCTCTTTCTCTCTCTCGATTAGAAAATCGGTGGCCCCGCGAGAAATCCCTGCGGTCTCCTCGGCGCGCGCTCGGTGAAAGGCGCGAGGAATCCGCGCCGCGAGTTCGTATGGGCTGCAGATAGGTAGACAGAGAGAGAGGAGGCTGGGGGAGAGGAGTTTAGGAGAGCGGCGCATCTCGGGAGAGAGAATGAGGAAAAGAAAGGGGGAGCGAGCGCGAGCTATTGCGTATATACACGGCAGACGGCGCGTTTTTCGGGGGGAATTTCGTCGGTGGGGGGTTATGCAGGCCCCGCGGTATTGTGTCTGTGGGAATAATATGGAGATTGGTTGGAGCGCGAGAGACGATTATGTCGCTGGTATTCTAATGGACTTTTTGATGGTAATTATGTAATTGCAATTTGAAGGATGGAGTGTCGCGCTGATTGTATTAGTCAGTAGGGCTGCTGTGGAATTGGATTTTGCGGGTACGAGGAAATTGTGCCGGCTTTTCGAAGTGAAAGGAGAGGACAGACTTATCAGAAGTATAGGAAAGTCTAATATTATTATCGAAAGATTTGTGATGTAATTTGCCGTATCGATTACTAGAGAAACTAAACCAAAGCCATAATTGAAAAATCAAACTAATAGCAAACATATATACAATCAAAAGTATGTATTACATATGTTAATCTTGTATACAAGGGAAAAGTAACAGTGTATTAATACATCACATAACTTTTCAACAGCAACTCCGCACCGCAGCAATAGGCCATTATCATCAAGCGGCGCACTGACGCAATCAACATTTTTCATGATCTCACAGGAGAATCTTCTTGCACGTCTAGAATTTTCGACTCAACCGTTGCAGGCGCGCGTACACCACGCGCGCAGGTACGCCTTTTTTCGAGTAACGCGTTTAACTCGCGTACGTACGCTCAGGCTGTATATATACATATACTCGCACAAGCGAGTGATTAATATGCCAGGCGTCATCGTGCGCCGCGCAACTATTCCGAGTATGCGAGGAGAGCGTCTCTGACTTATATGCCCGTAGTTGAAAAAAGGGGCGTTTTTTTCTGGAGAGTCTGGGTACGAGCTGGGAGGAGAGGAAACTTTTTTTGTGGCCGCGAGGTTAACAAAAAATACAATACTTTAGGCCGTCTGCAAAAGAGTGTGTTTTTACAGAAATGAGCTCGCATATTTTTGTTTGAAAAATGGGAAATTCTAACTTTTTTTTTGGCACGAAAAAATTTTAAGTAAAAAATGTACAAAGTAAAAAAGAAAAAAATTAAAGTCGAACAATAACACGGGCTATCATACAGCATTCACGCATTAAAAATATATCCACCTCCTTGAACAATCTCACTTTTAATCACCTCTCGCTTCTTCTCTGCAGCAACCTTCACGATAACAAAGCGCTTATCATCTCAGCTTTAACCTGCACCGCAAATAACTGCGCTTCTAGCGAGTCTGTCGATTAGCGAGGACAAAGCACCAGCCAGCCTCTCTTATCACTATATCCAACGTCGGCGCTGAAATTTCGCGCGCAAAGAAAGGCTAGGCAGCCGATATCGCGTTTCTCGGATTGGCGCGCTCTCGTCTCCACATAGCGGAGCGCGGAGCGAGAAGAGCGCGGAGGAGGAGAAAGAGATAATATGAGGTTCGCGAAAAATGCGGCCTCGGGCGCGCGCTTAACCGAATTCCTGGACGACCGCCAGGATAAATTATTATTTCCAAAGCGGGAGAAGCGCGGAATGAGAGAGAGGGAGAGAAGCGTGCGGGCTTTTTCTCCGAGTTGCCAGTGCACAAGAGGGATAAAGAAGTGCTTTGTTGTCCGACGGGGGAGCGCGTGTAATTTGAATTTTGACACGGCTTTGGAATTGTGGGTTTTGCTGTGTGTTGGGATAGACATGTTCGGAATATAGTAGAGGCTTTGACGTTAATGCGTTTTCACGCGAAGATTATTATAATTATCTCTGTGAAACGTAAATCAGAATATTGGAAATAAGCTACCTGCGATGCTTCATTGCTCAATCGCAAGATCTCGAGTGTACCAAATCAAATTAATAGCTTTGTTTTCGAACGCTCCCAAGCACTTTATCGCAAAGATCCATCGCAAAGACGACATGCCAATCCACTCCGACCCTCGCTATACATACGAAATCGATACTCCTTCCAGAGCTACACCCTCAAACCCCATCTCAAAACATCATAAACGCTCCAGCCGAGTTACATTCGATCTCGCTTAGCGTAAACAGCGAAACTCGCGCGTGAGAAAGCGTCGAGGGCGTATTATATATATGTGTACTGCGTTCGCGTATTTGTCGTCGGAGTCGAGACGTCTGGCTCTGCGGCCGGGGGTGGCGGCCTTGAAATAGTCGCGCGGCGGGGTAGTCCACACCCATTTCCATGGTGACTGCGCGCTATATAGGAGGCCTAGGTATATATAGAGCGACCCTTGGGCAGCGTCACGCGCCCTGTCTATAGGTCTTTTTCGAGTCGGCGTTCAATACCTATTCTTTTGATCGTTTTCTAATTTCCGTGGGTGTCGGGTTTTTGAAAAGTCATCGGATTCATCGAGGTTTTGTAATGTTGTAATTGGGTGCTGAAGGTGTATTTTGAATGATTTATAATCAAGATTTTGGCAGAATTTGCTAGTTTGAAATTTGATATAGTTATTTAATTCCTATATCCTAGAAAATTATTTTTAAAAATAGATTAATAACATTTGTTGTTTTATTGGCAACATTTTGAAGGTAAAATTATATAGATTTTTAAGTCTCTACAATTATAGAGTTATAAAATAAACAGTCTTTCACGATATACAATTTGATCGAAAATATTATCATCATCCCAAGAACCACTGAATATTCAGCTCCGCAAATACAACATTCAAAACGTGCTGCTCGCGGGGCTACATTTAACGTTAAACGGTGTCAGAGTATAAATAAAATCCACTTCCGACGACTTTTACGAATCCACCTCTGCACCAAGCTCAAAAGACTCACAGCCGGCATGCAAAACCGGTACTCTAAATTTCGGTGTCAATAAACTTATTAACCATCCACCTTAAAACCTCTCCCAGAAACCCAATATACCCACCCCAACAAAACCGACTCCTCGCAATATTCCTAAATCGCCCGCATCGTCATAAAAGCTCGCAGAAAATTCCAAGCCAACAGCCAACAGCGCGAGAAAGACAAAAACGAAAGGAGCGTCTCTGAGTCGCATTCTTCGCGGGGAGCATCCTCGCTTCCATTTAAACGAGCCGCTCGCGCGGTCACGTGACGCTTCCCTTTCTCCTCTCCCGCGAAGAATGCCCGCAGAGAGGCCCCGCGACGAAAAAAGACGACGGGCTCGCGGAGGCGCAAATAAACGGGAAATTATCGCCGATTACGCTTTCGCGCTGCGCGCGCCGCGTTATTATACATTGTGCGCCGCGCGCGAGCGATCGAGCGTGACGAGCGGTAGGAAAATCCTTCCGGAGAAGATTAGAGACGAGGCGGAGGGGGGGAGCTCGTTATCGCCTTCCTCGCGGGCTCAGGAGAGTGTATAGAGGCTTGTGTGGTTCGGAGAGCTGGGTCGAGGAACTGTTATAATTGATATTCATACGGACGAGCTGGTCGATCGGTTGGCTGCGAGGATATTTTTGCAGATGAGGGGATAGCGGGGACGTTTTGGTTTGTTTTGGCGATGGGATTTTTGATTAATTTTCAATGAATGTAGCTATTAGCGTGCCGAGGCTGTTACACGGGGTAGATAATCGCTTCATTTGTATTGGTGGATGATGTGCTGTATGGGTGTGTAATGCGAGGAGATTTGTAAGGAAGGAGAATGGGATATCATAATGTTGTAATGAAATTTGCTAGACGATAAATTTTATGGCTTTTAGAGAGGCTGTTTTTGTAATTAGATTTGAAAGGGGAGTATATACCGCTAGCTCCTGAATAGTTGTTCTATTGAATGGAATGTGCTAAAAGCCAGGCCAGATTTTACGAAAAAAAGAAAGTAAGCTAGCATTGTTAAGAGTTTATTTTTCAAAGTAACTAATTAAGAGTGGTAAAAGTGCATACTTCAAAAAGTTGAGGCAAAAATTTTTCTTTATAATTAGCAAATATTTGTTCCTGCTTCGTTATATGAACAATAAGAATATATTTTTTGCTGTGCACTTATGAAAAAAAGAATGTTTAAAACGTTACTTTGCTTTTAACGACAATATCTTATACTTTAAAACAGTGGCAGTCATTCTTATGGGTTTAATATTGACGATGGGCGCGCTCGACTGTGTTTGCCTAGCGTCAACAACCTTTATTTGAAATTCAATCTTCCGATATGACCGCCAGGAACATATATGCGCTTTTAACCTTGCTTTCTATTGTCCATTCAATGCTCGGATAACGAGGCTTTATGTTTAACTTCTTTATTAATATTAGATAGAGAATAATGTTTATATAACATGGCTCAAGCTGCTTGCATGATGATGTTTATGAGATTCACTACTTTTTATTTAGCTTTTTCATTATCACTTTCACAATGCGCTACTTACACAATGACTAAGCGTGGATTTATTAAATATTGCTTTCTCTTACTGCGAAGATCTCGTTTATAATAGGCGCGATAATCTGTGATAATTGTAATAAAGAATGATATCAAAATATTGAATCGAATTAAATTTAATCTTTTATAACGACTAAACTTGCTTTGAAACTAGAAGAACCATATGTTTTACCGTTTCACGTAATCTTGGTTTCTATTTAAACTTTTTTCTTTTCAATTACTTTAAAACGATGTCTTTACCAACAATTCAAAACATTCATTTCAAAACCCACCCAATAAATTGCATTACAAACACAACCTAAACCGCATCTGAATTCACCTGCTCCGCTCTAGCGTCTAGAAAGTGAAACCTCCTCCCCCTAATCCCTGCCTTTCTAACCCGTCATCAATTAATCCCAATAAAAATCGCGAAAAACATCGCTCTGTCGTCGTCGTAATCGTCGAGGCCCAAGAGCCAAGCGCATCATCCTTTTATTAGTCATCGGGTCCGTTCCTTTCTCCGAAGCTCGGCGCTGCTTCTCTCCAAAGCGGTAATGAAGCCGGGCCCGCGTATATAGCAATATACATGCGTAAGCCAGGCGTGCGTTGATGTCCCGTTAAATTTAGCCTGCGACCGACTATTTTTAATCCCGCGCTCGAGCACGAGCCGCGTAAGTGGGCGTCGGCGGGATGAGCGAGCGGAGAAAATTGTCGTTTGTACGCGCGGAGCGATTGTTTTGTTTGAGAGAGAGGATAGGAAAAACAAACTGAGGAGCTGTGGGAGTGTAGAGGAGTTTTTCTTGTGGAGATGGTTCGGGTGTATCAGAGCGTGGTTGAGTAGGTTTTGATGATGGGGGAGCTGGTGATGGGATGGGATATACATTGCTGATGATGATTTTTATTGACTGGGAAAGAAGTTTGTTAAGGTTGTTGTGATGTTGGAGGGATCGGAATGAAGTGGAGTTTATTTTTTGTTTTTGGTTTTGTTATGCGAGATAGGATGGGTTATTTATTGGAATGATCGTTGCGGTAGCTTGAAAATTAAAGCATCAATTACACTTCTTATATGTTAATTATACTTAAAAGTTATGTAACTGATAGAATAGTATTTAATTTACATTCTTTAGAAGTTTTTTTATTTTGTGAAAATGTATTAATTTTAATGAAGCTCCGTAGTGCTTTTAATTTCATAGTTGACTGAGTTTGTAAACACTTTGAAATTTCTTGTTCTTTAATTAAGCTTCTCAGAAAGCAGTTTCTAGGATTTTCAAAAATGACTAAAACAACGCAATTTAAATTTTTTGCATTCATAACATCTCTTATCTAAACAAAGTGTGAAAGCCTCTCAAGTTTATTAACCCCCCTGCATAATTTCTGCATAAACATCCACGAAGAAAAACAAAAACAGCGCATCTACTCACAACACAAAAACGCTAATTATTCAAAATCAAACCTCAAACAATAAATTACAAACCCTAACCACCTCATCTCACACCTCTCACCACCACCCCTCATAAAAACCCACGCAAATTACCATTAAAAAAACTTATCGACCTCTTTTAAACAACCCTTCAGCTCTCCTCCGTACAAGTGCAATCAGTTCAGCAACATTATGCGGGCCGTGGGTACGGCACACTCGGCGAGCAGCGCGAAAGGGCCGAGAAGCTAGAGAAAGATAGAAGCACTCTCTCTCTGTCTTTCTCTCTCGTTGTCGGAAGCTCGTCTTCCGCTCATTACACGCCGCCCGATAAGCATCTCCTCTGTGTACTCGCGGCCTTGCGAGGCGCGCTTCCTAGTTCGCGGGAATATCTACGTGATTGGCGATGAGTTTGGGTTTCAGGTTGGAGGTATGGGTTATTTTTTGAAATGGTGATTGCTGCTGGGTTTATGGTGGCTGGGAGATGCTGGTGATGGATTGATGGGTAGGTTTTTTTGGAGGGTATAAGTGGTGGTTTTGCTGGTTGGGTGAGCTGGGGTTTTTTGCGTGGTGATGTTTTAAGGTTGATGAATTTTTGGGTTGGATTATTTATGTCGTACCGGAGATTAGTGTAAAAAACTAGTAGATAGAAATTAGCACGTATTTAAAGATATCTACAAAATTTTATAAACAATTTTACAAAACTATATAAAATTGAAAAAAGTCAAACCTTTTAAAAGTTTAATCGTTCCTAATAAACGCATTAAGAAGCTGATCTTCAAAGCGTATATAAACTCTCCTCCTTTATTAAACAAAGTTTCCAAACTTCTTCGCCCGAAGCAAAAGAATGCAAAAAGACACGCGCAGTAGTTAAAGCCGAAACAAAGAAAGTTTAGAAATTTAATGAGCCCAACTTTGTAAGTGGAATTCTTCCAAGCGCATCGCGTTACACGACAAGGGGGAGAAAAAAGCTCCTCTCTACTAGATCAGCAGAAAAATCGGCTCGGCTATCTCGGCGGCTTTCCGCGCGACCTGCTTTTTCCCGGCCGACGACACTCGCCTGATGTTTTCCCGCATGCTATACGGCCTTTCGTGCTCAAAGAGAGTTTCGAGTCCGATCTTGACAATCCGTTTCTTTTGTAATGTGTGTGTGTGCTTTTACCGGCGGCGAGCCGATAAATTGTATCGGCTGGCAAGGAAGTGACTCGCGAACGGCGATTGTATCGTTCTAAGTGAAATTTTCCAAATTTTCCGTTCACTGATTTTTTACAATGGCTGGAGAGGTTCTGACGGGCTGGGAAGTTGGGAATGGTAAAGTAGTGTAAAACTTTCAGTTTCTAAAATTTCAGAACTTGTGTTAGGATGTTATCAATGTTACGGATATGGTTAGAGTACTGAATATTATACGTCATAATGTATTCTCATATAAAAATATTTTACGAAATTTTATAGTTTTTATAAAGTAAATTTAATGAAAAATGTTCGTATAAAATTACGTATAATTGTTATAAAATTGTATAAAAATTTTATAAAAACAAAATAACTTTATGAAATAAAGATAAATATGTGTTATGCAATTTTACAAAGCTTTATCAATTAATTGTGACTAAAATGTAGCTAGCAAAAAATTATAATTTTATAGTAAGAAATTATATCATGAAAAGAAATGTCAATTTTCAGAATTCTTAAATTTAACATATTACAAATTCAAACATTACAAAAATATTTACAATATCCAATTGACAATCTCCTCGAAGCCCAGAGAGCCTACTCAGCGCGAAGCCATCAGGCAAGTGCGAAGGCGCTAGCGCAGCAAAAACGCGTGCGCCGTTTTTATTAGCACATGTGCAAGAAATCAACGCAAATTGAGAGAGGCGCTGACCCCGATGCCGCGTTAAAACGGCGCGAAAAAAAGCGTCGCGATGCCGTGGCTGGCTCCCCGTTTCGTTTCATCTCTGTGCGTCTCGCGCGCGGCCCTTTTCATCTGTCAGTGTGTCGGGAGTCGCGGGGATCGCATGTAAAGGGTCTTGTTAGCACCCGGTTTCTTTGCGGCTTGAGTGACCGAGTGCGCCAGATGCAAAGTGGGCATGTTTTTGTCGAGGAGTTAATTGTTTGTGGGATTCCTTTTTTTGAGATAGAGGTGGGATGAAATATTATTATAGGATTTTTAATGATTTAGAGTTGGTTTAAGAAAGATAAATATTGTATGTATTGTTCTAAATTTGTTTTAGTTGAAGTATTCATATTTTAGAATAAAATACACGTTTATCCGTTTATATTTCGTTTATGCTATCGCGTGGAACTTGTAACATTTAATACATTGTGTATCAATGGAACATTTGCACGGAAACAATATGACTTTAATATTTATTTTATATTTATGATGCAAGTTTCACAAGTTTGAATTGGAAATTGTAATTTGACGGAAGTAGCTTTCGTTGAGAACATTAGGCCTGAATAATATTTGTCAGAAACTGTTATTCTCGTGCGAGTTGTAGTCGTTGAATCATCGTCTCGATATAGGGGCTCTGTGCTTTTGCACGTGCACGCAATATGTCTGCGATTTATTGCAATTCGGACAGTTTCCGTAAAAATTTACTGCGGCTTTTATTCTTACGAATCCACTATTTGTTTATTTCCTAAATAGAAATAATCTGTTAGATTTGTATACTATTCTAAAAACTGAAGTTTGGAATCGTCGGTATAGACTACGAAAACTTTTTTCTCTAGAATTATTATCTTTTAAGATATTTGATGATCTTGAAAATTTATGTGGTTCGTTGAATGTTACATTGAGTCTTTCGTGATGAATGTCTGTACATAAAGTACAAAAATATCTTTCTGTTTTTGAGATTAGTTGAGATTAGTTTATAAACAGACTCCACTCATTCTTATGCCTGAACTAATCATTTTAGAATGCACGTGTATAAAAATGATTTAAAAATGGAGACCATTTTTATTTAAATAAAATATTTTTTAAAAATGAAAAAGATAGAAATGTTTGATGACATATCTGGTCTAATATTAGCTAGTTTGTCAATTATAAAGCTTATACAGCCGTTTCTGAAACAATAAGTACTAAAAATAGAGATAGAACGAAATTTCACTGAAAAATATAAAATCAAACCTCTGTTAATTTTAAGTAATGTTAGTTCAAAAACAGACAGTGCACTAAAGTCTTTAACTAGCAAATATTATGAATCTCTAATTTTGATTACAAACTTTCTAGTATTAAATACAAAGTAGATGTAAGTTTATTCTGGATTTCTAGGCTAGACCAAGAAATGTTGAGAATAACTAGAAAAATCGTTTCCTCCAAGCAAAAAATAAGCCATTTTTCTCGACCATTAACTACTTTAATGGCCATTTCAAAGTTACTAAAATAAACAATCGATTCTTACTCAACTGCCTGTATAAATTTTAAAGTGAATAAATCTCTATCCAGGCCATGTTCATCATGTTATTTTTCGCAATATCTCCTAATTTCATGGTTTTTTATTTATAGTAAGTAATTTTAATTATAAAATGTAGATTTATAAAATTAGATTTGAAAAGATCTTTGATAATTTTTATCAATTACGTTTTAGAAACAATTAATGTATCAGAATCATTAATTTTTAATATTATAAATGCACCGGCTTTTAATTAAGAACTTTCTAGTATGAATCACAAATTACATACAAGTTTATTCAGGGTTTTCACAAAAAATATTTAAAATGACAAAAAAACATTTTCATCCAAATAAAAAATAAATCATTGTATATGTGTTAATTAATTTTCTGATAATTTGAAATTACAGTACAGTATTTCTCCACACTCCGCAAACTTTTAAATCAAACACCGACAATATTCCCAGCTCGAAAGAAACTCGCTAAATTAAAACACAATCGCCGACTTCTGACATTCATCAGCATTCAACGTAAAATCAACAGCGAAAATACCCCACCTCATAATTCAATCCTTTCAATCTCTCAAAACACGACGAACGCACGAAAGACCATACACGCATACACTCACACAGTCGCGCGCAACGCCAAGCGTATATACATCGTCACGTTGCGTGCGCGCATGCATATAATCAGCTGCGGGGCGACGGGAAGCAGGATACGCAGCGATCGGCCGCCGCCGCGTGTATCCTCCTCTACTCTCTTTCTCTTTCTCTTGGGTTTTGACGGCCGCCGCGCATACGGCTTTGTGCGTGTCGCTCCCTACGGCCTATAGCAGCTCACTCTTCTGTCTATGCGCGTCGAGCGCGTGACTAGATTTCCGAGTTTCGGCCCTTTGAGCCTTGATGCCTTGGAGCAGCGGCTCTTTTTTGTTCGGGTGTGGAAGGGAGCTTTTAAGTTCGTTGAGCTTCTTTTTTTATTTTAAGGTGGGTATCGTTGCTGAATGGGCTTTGGCGATGGGATTAGCGAACTGGGTGTTTTAGGGGTTTGTGTTTTGGGTGGTGGAGAGGGGAGTTGTGCAAACTGGGTTTTGTCAATTAGAATAATTGTAGTTTATTTAATAAAAAAATGTAGGTGTTGATAAATTATTACCAAAATGTCTTTTAAAAAGCTTGATAATCAAGTTAAATTTATAAATAAAGTGGGGTTCAAAATTTCGATGTTCATTTTGTAATTAGTTCATATTGTAAATATGCATAATAATATTGTTAATTTAATTATATTTAAAAATCCATGTTTTCGGTGGTATAAATAACGAAAATGAGTATGGCAAATAATTAGTGTTAGGATGTTTAATAATATTATGTAGTATACCAAAATACGTAAAAAAAATCGTCTTTCCAAACATTCTAATAAAAAAAATGTTTATGAGTATTCGATAAAAAATCGTAAATTTTATAGAATTTCTATAATTTGATTTTTTTGAATAATGTGACGTTCTCATAAATCGTTTTCGAAAAGGTATAATCATGCGCTACTACTTTGTTCTATATAACGGTACGCAAGATTCGAACTTTTAAACTTCTAAATTTATAGCAATTACAGAATGAACATTTGAAATTTCTAACCCCACCCAATAAAGTTGCATTAACGTTTTATTTAATCTTCTATAAAAAATTTTTAATGTAATAACCGTTTAATTAACCAATCAAGTAAAAGCTACTACTAATTACTACTACTACTCTACCTAATAACAACTCGATTAAAAAATTCATATTATATCTCAATAAAAACCTATCTCCACACCTAAAAAAACCCTTTCCCTCTAATTGCCCATTACTCTAATAATTCGACCAGCTCCGTATCGTTTTCCATTACTCCGCACTATTCATAAACCCGCGAAGAATTAATCAAGCCGGTGAGCGATTCATTTGCCGTAATTAACTTTCTACTTCAAGATCGCGTCTAAATCACTTGGGCAGCGAGCGCGCGACCTCGAACAAAACAGCCTTATATACACACACACACGTGAAACCTTTCGTAATCGGCCGCTTTTGCAAATAAATTATGAGAGCAAAACTCGCCGCAGCGCGCATTCCGATCAATATATATGCACGAGCAGCTGAGAGCGGAGCGCGTATGTATATATATATACGAGAAACCACAGCGATATGTGTGGAGTATAAGAGCCATATTGGAGAAGACTTAGCGGGGCCCGATTGTCAGGGGCGCGACATCGGCTAGCGCCTGTCATAACTGATATAGGTATGGAGAGGTGAGCGGTTATGGTTGCGCGACGGCTGCTTTCTCCACGGGCGCTGTCAGGTTGTGGTCTGCGTCGGGTTCCTGATAGGCGCGTTCGTTGACCTTCGAAGCCTCGCTGGGTAAGATTAGAGCCGGGTTGTGTAGGTGGTTTAAGGGCGTTGGCTGCTTTGCCGATTTTGTGGAGGATGGTTGAAGTTGAGGTTTGAGATGGGTTAGATTAGATTAGATTTAGTTTATCAAGTATAAGGGTGAAAGCATATTAGGTTCTTTGAAAATAAATGCAAAATAAATTATAGTAAGTAACACAGAGAAATGCAATAATTGCATCGGTCTTTTTGCTTTTGCATTTTGTATTTTTGCTTCTCTGCACTTATAGGACAGAGTGATGTAGGGAGGATTGGAGGAAGAAAGTATGTGTGTGTTTGTGTGTGTAAGAGAGACAAAATACGTTGAAAATAAAAGTTTAATTTATCTTTTAGGATTTTAATTGTACTTCCAGCAAGCTTATCAAACAAATCACAAAGAAACTACCCATTGTCTTACTTTATAAACAACGTCTATATAAACATTTTGATATTACAAAAAACGTAAAGAACACCTTTTGACTGACCATGATTCATGCGTGACTGAAACATCTCTCTCTATGTATGCTCAGCATCAGAACATAATAGACCTTATTCATCTTTCTAATAAGAAGCAGCTACCAGGATCCTATCTAGTTTCTTTACAACTCAGAAACAACAAAAATCCAAATCTCAAATCCGAGTGAAAAAACGGAGTACTTTGTTCTCACAGACTATCCCCCCATCAGATACATTCTACCATTTTTTGTAACTCTTTTAAAATCCCCTCACGAAAAATCCATCCAACACTCGTGCACCCTCTTAAAAATCTCATAAAACAAGATATCCACCTGGCATCCATCTATATTCATTCCAAACACATCTTTTCAGCTCTGTTACAATCTAGCTTTTATGTCGCTGTGCTCTCCGCGGGGAGATAGCTGTAATTGTTCGCCGTAGCGTATTCATCTACCTTTGCAGTTGCATTTCGATGCGTTACGTTCTGTAGTGCAAAAGAATAGCTCCACAGACCTGTAAAAAACGAAATATTAATTAAATTATATACATCTTAGACTTAAAAGACCGAAATTATTAAAATGCTTTCTTTAATAATATAACATTAAATAAATAATTAAGCTATAAATTTAAGTTTCGCCGCGCCCGTTAACGCACCGCAACGAAAGCTAAAAAACAGGTAAATGCCGCCTCAGGGGCGAGACAATGCGCCGACGGCGACGCGGAGCAAAGTGAGGGGTGGGATTGGAGCAAGATCGATTACCGCGAATTCGCGCGTTACGGTAGCTACGATATCGCTCGCACCTTTTCATTTGCACTACTACTTATGTAACGGGAGCACTGCGACTGCTTGACTCTGTCGGTTTGTGCAAGGTGCAGTGAGGGTGAAGATTTTTGAGGCTGAGTGAATTATGATATTTTCATTGGTTGAGTTACGGGATTAGAAATGATAATTTTTTTCTGTAAGTAACTGAATGCAGGAAAGCTATTATCTAACTGTGAGATTTTGCCGTAGCGCACTGATATTAAACTTAAATTACTAAAGTTACACAATTTTCTACCCAAACAAGTTCAATTATTTTTACGAAAATTAAAAACCGCATATTAATACAACTGCAAAACGTTCAACTCCAACACTCAAACCAACCTCACCAATTAACCAAACCTAATTACAACTCCACCAAAACGACCAACCCAGCACATAACAGTCTCAAAATCACTTTTTCGGCACTACCAGCGGAAACCCAATCGCGGAGCGAATTAGCTCGTTTTCGCTCTAGCGCACCCGCAGGCGGATATGACGCCAGACACACGGACCCCATATATACATGTATATACCCACGGTACTCGCGGCGTCTAGACGAGGGCGTGTAAAACACTAAATTTTCGACCTCCCCTCTCCGCGTATACACGGCTAAAACACCTGTCTCTCTTACACAGTCGACTTATCGCCGCGGCGATCTCGCCGAGGAAGCGATTACGCGCCGGCGTGTATATACTTTCTAGGAAAAAGTATATATGTGAGTAACGCGATGATGCCTGATAGAATTACGCTTTTTTAGATCAAGATTTTACGTTTAGTCGAATTTGAGAATATGCATTTTTGGGATTGCATTAACGGTGCGCTTGCGTTTCTTGTTTCAGGTGCAGCCAGTGGCGGAGCTGTCGGAATTGTCGCGGCGCAGCGGCACGGACGGGCAGAAAGTGGAGCTGGCACCGGCCAACATTCGAGGTGGCACCCTCAGACGATCTGGCAGCCTGCGCTTCCATCAAAATAGGGTGAGTGGAGAAATTGTTACTTTAGATTTTCATCTGCGCTCGTTTTCGAATTAAAAATTCGACGAGCGTAGGTGTGGATGTTGAAGTTTAATTTTAAAAGGATATATACCGTGTAATTTAACGTTTCTCGGCGTGCCCGCGAGATACAATCCAATCGCTTAGCGGAATGAGATAAAAAAGAGCAGCATCCGACGTGGAAATTAAGCGAGCAACTATATACGAGCTCTCGCGCGCAATGTAAGATATTCGCGATCCGTTAGGCTGATTACGTATGCATTCGCTTATAAGAGAGCTAACGAGTACCAGCTGATTCCGGGGCGTCGAGGGAATTTAGCGAAATTCAGGAAATTTAGTACGCGCTGCGTGGGTATTAAAATTCTATAAATATTGCGGACTGTTTTTAACGATACGTCATAGTAGTAGATGTTTAAAAAACAACGTTTTTGTTTTAAAAACAGATCGGATTATAGAACCGTCGATTTTATATCTACCTCGCTATAAAATGTCTCCAAGCTCAAACCCTGTCAGAAATAAGACCGTCCACAACTCCCACCAATAATCCAGGATTTTCACAAAGCCCCTCTAAAAATAACGCACCGCCTAAATCCCCAACACTTCCAGAACCAAGAGCCAACGTCAACAATAAATCTCCCTCTTTCTCTCTCTCTCTCTCCGCTTTCCTCGCAAGCGCAACCACCTCTATCATAACCGCGCTCACCGACAAACAAACTACACAGCGCTGGCGCGCTGCGCGCAGTCAATGCACCTTCTCCCGGGGGCGCGCGGGAAATTCAAAAGGAGATCGGCCGGCCTTGCGTAACCTGGCGTCACGGCTCTGACGTCGCTACTCGCTCGCGCGCATAACCCGTTTCGCCGGCGGGGGCCCCTCTATCAGCTGTGTGCGCGCAGCGTGAGAAGAAGGAAGGGCGGGAGAGAGAGAGAGAGAACAGCAGCGAGCCTCTCGAGACGAGGCCCCATTTAAGGAGGGGGATGAAGGAGAGAGAGAGGTGGATCGGGTTTCGAGGGTGTTCGAGTGAATGGAGTACGTATGTGTACCTGCGCGGAGCTGGGTTTGAGAAAACACAGTGCGCTGATAACGGTGGATTCTACAATGTGGTTTTTGCGGATGGTTAGAGAGGTGGAATCAAGGCCGGCTTTAACGAGGCAATTCGTTGATCAAGGTCGTAATGATGCCGATGAAGCTATCGCAGCCGGTCAGCGCTAGAGGCGCTTTAATTGCAGCCCGCTGTTTTAATAACGAACTTCCTAACTGCCGCGAGGTGCACACCTATCTCTCCTCTAAACGAGCCTTCTCTCTCGAGAGCAACAAGCTACACACTCGAAGCGAAAAGAAGCTATAGATATACAAGCCCGAAGAGTCCGGCTTCGAAAAGTAAGGCGCTAACAGTACCGGCGCGCGTTCGCGCACGTGTAAAAGCAAAACGGATATACATATACACAGAGAGCTCGACGTGTGGTCCAACCCTCTCGAGATTAGAGAACCGGAAAAAGGGAGTAGCGCGCGGGTCGAGTGTAAAAATGCCGAAAGAGAAAGGCGCCGGGGAGAGCGAGACGAAGAGGGAGAGGAATAAGAGAGAGAAAAGTACACAGCTACATATACACAGACGGGAACGTTGTTGTTACACCGCCTTCCACCCACATTTCCTTTGTAGCGCGGCGCGGGCGCAGGCGCGCAGCATAGTAATCGGCTAACGGTACGGGGCCCGCGCGCTCCTATCGTAACACCTCATCTCCATTTCTCTCTTCAGCGCGGAACTTTAACCCCGCCAGGTAGCTTCGGAGGAAGTAGCGCCGAGGAGCGGAGCATCCTTGAAGAAACCGGAATCGTGCCGCTGTGTGGATGTGTACGGTGGGTGTATAGCGGAGGAATCGATCGGAAATTGAATTTCGCGCGCTCGTCTCCGGCTGAATATTTATGAGTCAGCCGGCCGTTATGATGACATGTCTGCGGAGAGAGGAATTGGGTTTCCTCGTTTTTTCCTTTGCGCGAGCGGGAATGAAGTGGATAATGGAGCGGATGGGTTAGCGGCTGGATGGCGAGGAACGATTGGACTCCGCGTGGGAGTAGTTTTCCTGAAGAAGTGAAAGGGGAAAAGTGGAAAAAGTATTAGGTAAGGGGCATTGTTGGGAGGATAATGAGATATCGTAGGAGCCCGATCCATCATCTGGTATTTAAGCTGTGAAGGAGGAAAAAAGTGCGGCGAGATGATTACACAGTTTCCGAAAGTCTTAAGCGCGTTTTAAGTGATAATAATACGTTTTCTAAAACTGTTTTCACGCGGCCTGACTGCAATACGTCATTTTCTTTTTGTAAGAGTATAAGATTGCTTTTTATTAGACTAAAAAATCTATATTATCCTATGATTAAATTTAACGAAGAAAACACTGTAACAAGATACACCACGTATACACTTTCTATACGAGTTCTAACTTTTCGTAATCACAATTATATCACACAAAATTAACTAAAATTACTTTTAACGAGCCTGTTATTGCGAGTCATATTTCAAGAATACCTGCCAGCCGTATCGTACAGGAAAAAGATAAAGAAAAAGAACCAGCAGCAACAACAACAACAAATCGATTTTCCAAAACGCGAAGCGGCGAACCGTTACAGTTTGAAACCTAATGGGAACGAGCGTCGGCGCGATAAAATAACGCGAAGCAAGAGCCACGAAGAGAAAAGAGAGACACGAAAGGACAAGGAATGCTGAAGCCGATAAGGATACACGACGCGGATCGCCGCGCGCGGGGTATCAGTCTCGATTCAGCCAATTGCCAATCGACCTCCTTTCCGCTCGAGGTCGCGGCTGCGCGATCGACTTCGTCGATGACTTCGTTCACCAGGCATTTTCCGCTTTGAGAGCTCTGGATTGATATAAACAAATGTTGTTGATGCTTTTGAGGAGGTGTTTTTGAATGATTTTTTGTTTAGAGGATGTGATGTTTCTTTTTTTCTTTTTTGGGTATTGTTTTGGTGATGGGTTAATAAGAGATGATACGAGTTCCGGCAGTCAGTGTCCGGCGTAATTTGATCAATTTCGATCGGGCAATATCGGCTAACTCGATTTGTTCAATCATCGAAAAATGGCCTTTGGGGACTGCCTCCATCAAGGTTATCCAAGACACATTAGCTTCGGTTAATTGATTCACTGGAAAGCCAATTGCTTGTCCGTCAAATCTGGACTTTTTGATAGTGATTTGAAGATGATTGATCGGGAAATTCAATGTTATTGTTCATTCTTTTAATATTTTAATTATTTTTTTGCATTATTTTTATTTCTCGCAATAACATGCACTATAAAGTATTTGAACATTCGCTTAGTTTTACGCGCATCCTCTTCTTGAAAGGGAACTGTACTGATTGTTACCGACATGTAAATGTCTTCACATTTATGCATCAAGTAAATTGGCCACTAAAGCTTTTATTAGTACAATTTTGTGGTGAATAATGACGACCACGGCTGATGCGCTCAAGTGTGTGGTGCAGGTTAAATTGGCATACCTTCCGCCAACGTTTTATTATGTATAATTTTCAAGGGAAATATCTAGATATTAATTATTTAAAGGGTAAAAGTAAATTATATATTAATTATGTATATTGATATAGGTTATGATTAGGTTGTGAGTTTTGAAAATTACGTTTATTATTGCAATGTTATGTAACTATTTTTACTAACTTATTCTAATCCTGTTACTAAATTTATCTACTCCTACATAAAACTATGATTAATTCAATCAAACTTTTATGTAAACCCAATCTAAATAGTTTATTTATCCCAATAAATAACATCCATCCCATCAACCGTACATCATCCCGCAAAAAAACCTAACACAACCCGACTACAGTAAATTTCCTCGGCTCGCGCGTAATCCTTATTATTAGCTTCCTCCATAAAAAAAAAGCAGAGCAAGAAATAAAACTATAAACGAGCAGCATAGATACATGTATAAAATAAATCGCTCGCGCGCCCGGTGCAGCTTGCGGCCTGCGTGCTCGGCTTACATTCCGGATCGCGTAAATTATCGCCGGGTAATCTCCGCAAAAAGTGCGCTTGTGATTACTTACGTTTTTCGCCCGACAAGCCGACGATGACGCAAGCGGCCACGCATATAAATCTACGTGTACGCTCGGCGTGTAGGTGTACATACGCGTGCCCCGTTAAGTCTCCTGGTAATTGTTGATATGGCTAGACTTCGGTCTCGTTACGATAGCCAGGCGCGCGTGAGAGAATAATTATTTCGCGCAATCCTTTCAATTTCCGCGAAAAACGAGGCCTGCTTATGTTTTATATTCCGGGCTATTCGCCTGCTGTTCAAATAGCTATAAATTGGAGAACGCGAGCTGGTGTGGGTATGGTGTTGGGATTGGAAGTGTAAGAGCGGAGAGGTGGAATTAAGTGGACGCGGATTGAAATTCAATCGAATTTTTGTAATGCGTTGACCGAAGACGGGTTTAATTTATTTCTTAGAGGAATTTTTTTTTTAATTTAGTATGTGAGACCTATATCAAACTGCTCATCGAAGTTTTTATATCTACAGGTGGTTACGTTTATATCGTACCGTGTCACATCAATGTCAAATCAAACCTGTCTGTAAAAACTTGCCGTCATTGGTAATCAATTTCAATGGATTTTTTTCTTGTTTTTATAATATGGGTTTGATTATATATAGTATAAAATTTTATATTTCAATCTTCAAATGAATCTTCCAATTAGAAAATCTTACATCCCTCACAAACCAAATTATTTAAATCATGTCAATCAAACACATCATTCATATCTTAACTAACATTTTTAAACCTTTCATCTTTCCACACCTTCACAACCACACAGCATCCCACCTCACAAACCAGAATCAATACCGTCTCGCCACAAGCGCGCGAGCAGCCGCGCGCAGACACCTCGCGCTTTTCCGATCGGCTTTTCCGCGTCGCCGGCTTTTTGCGCGATCATGACTATATGTCCCGTTACCCAGACACACACAGCGGCCCCCTGTACATAACCTCGCCTTCGAAACCCGATGAGATAAGTCCGAGAACAGCGCGAGAAAACGGGTTTACATCGGAGCGCGCGCGCGCGCGCGTGGCCGTAGTAGTCGAGATTCTCAATGTCGAAGTGGAAAAGCGCATACACCGGGAGGGATCGGTATTCCGGTTGAAGGTTTCGATACCGGTTTACACGGTAGCTGTATACGTGCGCGACCGGCCGGACTGAATCTAGGCGCGCGCGACGTAACTGGAGAGACGGAGAGATAGAAAAACGTTTCCCTGTTATTATGTTACGTCTTTCTGGCTTTCTGCGAAGTTTTCGCGCGCTCGGGCTATGCAAGAGCTAGAGGCGGAGGTTATCGGACCTATATCTTTTTCTTGGGCTTTCGAACGCGCGCTCGGTTGAAGTGTTGAATTGAAGAGAATGGATTTTGCGCTGTCTGGCTGGAATAATATTTGAATAGTTTAGAGAGACAAGGTGATTGTTTATGCATTCGCGATAGTCGGTTTCGGGTTAAAAATAGGGTGGCGATTGCATTGTTGAGGCGGTGTTTGACGGAAATTTGTAAAATATATAGCAGAGCGCTTGTTTGGTAGTCTGGATGGAATGAATTATGATTGTATTTAGTAATGAGATCCCTTTTCGAGAGCTTTTATTAAATTATCTCCGCCGACTGTTACAGCACTCGGCGTGTAATGCTCTTTATCAATTTATAATTGGCACGAGTGGATACAATTTATTACTGTTTATACTCGCACTATCCAATTCAGACAATTCCAGCCGCGATAACGACGCGAAATGCAAATGCAAATAAATAGTCGTGGTATTTAACTTTAAAGTTTATTCGAGCTCAATATGCTACTTGCATTTTTTTTCGCGAAAAAAAGTCTTGTTTAATTATAAAGACAAATTTACGGCTCGATGAAAGGAAAGTAATGGATGTTTGCGTCTGCTTCACGGCTGCATGACTGAAGTGTGCATACACGCCGAGCGCATTCACGTTTGACTTAAAAGGCTTCTGAAAAATCCGATCTCCCCAGGCGCTTTTCCATCTTCATTTGGCGCTTCTGCGCAAAGTTCTTTCACACTCGAGGAAAAAACGCTGCTGAAAAACGCTCTGCTCTTTTTTTCTCCCAAGATGTTTGCATCGCCAAAGCTCTCGGGTGCTTAAAATGTGATACTGCAATTTAAAATGATTTTTACGTTTCGTTTAAGTTTTTTTTTTTATCTATAAGTGATTAACTTAATTAGTCGTATGCGTAAAAACAATTATTACGTTAAGCAAAAATTAAACGAGCGAAGATAAATTGTTATCAAAACTAATATTGTTCGTATCGTGTCCTCTTGTCTACATAATAACGCAGTAATTAAAATATTTACTGAAATTATAATTATTGCAGCTACTATATACTCACTATTAAATTTTTTTCTCACTTCAAAAAATTATCCACCCTCTCCTCTTTCAATTAGAATAAACTGCAATTGCCCAATCCTCCTTCCAAACCGTCTCAATCATCAAGACAACGATCGCACTTGCGACAACGCGCACAATTAATTCCCGTCTCTCTCTCTCTCCTCTCCATCCACCTTCATATTCCAAGAGCTTTTCACGCTCAGCGCGCTCCACGGCTCTCCCATTGTCTGCAGCCGCGTGGCATATTGGCGCTCGCATTCGTAAATTGGAGCTCACGCGAGAGAGAAGCCGGGGCCCCGAAAAGTATTGTATCGCGTGCGCACGTGCCCGCCCCCGCATATAAATTTCCTGCGTCGCCTTTTCAGCCAAGCCAGGGGCTGACTCGGCCCTTTGCCGCGGAAATAAATCTTGGCCGCTCGGCCGAGTTACTGCGCGAGCTTGACCTGCTGCGAGAAGTATTGGCGAGCTTGTGTTGGGCCTCGCTGCTGAGCTGAGTATCGACAGACTGTCGCGGAGTTTTATGGGCCTGCCGATATTGCGATTGATTGAGAAGCCGGTGTCATAATGTTGGGGCGATACGAAGTTGGATGGATTTTATTGAGCTTTGATCGTTGGGCGTGAGATTTTATCGGTGGTTGTAAAATTTAGGCTTGGCGTGGTTTTGATGATTTGGATGAAATTCGATTTGTTGGAGTTCGTGACTTTGTTGCGTTTGGGTGGTAGTAGATGTCGGTTAAAATGATGGGTGTTGAAGGATTTTGATGTAACTCGATTAAATGAAATTTAAAATTTAAAAGCATTTTTAAGTATTGAAAATCAATACTTATACTTAATATGAAATTAACTCTTTCGTTTCTGCTGATGTCATGTGATACGTGATTGACATTTTGCACTTTTGAAATTTTTGCGCAATCTGTATAATGAATGGTCTGATAGTATTTATTCTTAAATACATTTGAATTTTAGAATATCGAATAAATGTCTTTTATCTATGCAGAATGTATTTTAGCACAATCTTATTTCATTTGAAATCTTTACAATCTTCAAATAATCAAAAAAACTTTAGTTTTCATGAAAAGTATAATTTAAAGAATGAATAGCTCAACTATCAAGCGTAATGAATACGCCATTAAATAAAATAGACCCTCTCCAAGTTCTCTAATTCATGCACACGACTGAATCCGTGACGAGCACATTCATCCACTCATCCAAGAAAAACCCGGGATTTAAAATTTTCCCCATTTTCTCATTATACTTACCCTTCAGACACCACTTCCAGAAGATGAAAAATTTCCCTTAATTAGACGGCGGTTTTCGCACGTATACGGCTCACCAAAGTCAGTGCACTTTTGCCGGGGCGCTGCATAAATTGGTCAATTAACTAATTGCGTAACTCGCTCGGGGAAAAATTTGAATATAAGCGTAACGCCCGCGAGAGAGAAAACTCCTGTACGCTCATTACAGCGCAAGTTCCGTTCCTCGCACATACACACGCGCACTGAGCTCTTCCTTTGTTTTTTTCCCTTCGCGCGTTCTGCTTCGATTCGGCTCCTTGGCGAGTGCGAGCGATTTTTTCTTTTCGAGCCGCTCGCGCCTTTTGTATATATACACACGTATTCGTACGTGCCTTCCCTCCCTTTCTCTTTTGTCAAAGCATGTGGGCTCGCGCGCGAGAAGAAAAAAATCGGCTCACAATTAGTCGCGCGCGCGCGCGAGCGTTCCAGTTTCTTCGTTTTTCCTTTTTTTTTCTCTGCAAGACGCGCGAGCGATCAATAGGATTTACTGCTCGAGTGACCGAGGCTGGCAAATGTACTCGTGCGAGCGCTGCCTTTTTACGCAATGGGAGTGGAGAGAGATAGGCTAGCGAGAGGAGGTTGTTGCTCCTACGAGAATATTTACCTTTTGATTGTGGAGCTGAAGGAACAAGGAGGATATTTTTTTCGGGGAATGTGAGTCGGATTTTTTGGTACTGTGTTTAAGATTGAGGAAGATGGGTGGTTTGTGGTGATTTAGGCGTAATGCAAATATTTTTGTTGGAACGGTAAAGGAATTCGCTGTCGCAATTAATTCTCGCGAATCTCGAAGGTGTAAATGTCGTTTTGGAAATTTCTTTTGGTATTTCGAAAGGTGATTCGTTACGACATTGATTAGATTGTAAAAGTAAGTTTAGCGGATTTAATAAGATATTAACTTTGATATAATAGGTTGTATCAATACTATTTGACATTTTATAAAATTATAAATAAATAAGTGTAAGTATTGGAGTAAAAATATTTTCAGGTTCCTATTCAGACTAGCGAGTATTCCTTAGAAGCTAAAATTCACGGGATTCGTGATAACGTGCAAAAGTATTGATTTCCTAGCTTTCTGATGATAGTATTTAAGTACATTTGACGACGTCGGTAAAGAAGAAACTTTCGCAGATCCCTGTATTATTAACAACAATAGATAAAACCACTCACTGATCCACTGCCGGTAACGTAGGTACCACACGATAAACACTTTAGACAACCTACCTTTCTCCACCATGGTAACACACCCACAGAAGAAACCTACTTAAACCCAGTAGTCCCAAACCCGACACCATAAACCATCAATCACAAAATAAACAAGAACCTCTCACCATACACCCAACTTCAACTTCGATAATTACCCAACGCCAAGTTTATAATTTATTAACGCGCCATTGACAGCGAACTGTCTCCATGTCTCCCGTTCCAATCAGAGCTCGCGCACAACGAGCGCATAAGAGCAAGAGCAACAAAGCAACGTTGCGCAAGCCTCTATTCTCGAGATCAGCGCGGCTGGCGCGAGCGACTGTATGCAAATCGGATTATCCGTGTAGTTTCGAGCGCAATAGTTGCATTATATAGCGGCGATTTTGTTTCTCTCAATAGGCGAGTATATACGTGCTCGGTAGAACCGACCAAGGCCGGCGACTCCCGGGAGCGTTTCCTAGAGCGACTGGCGCGGGTTGGATACGTAAGCGATTAATGGTGCGCTCTGTGTGGATAATTGCGCATGGGCGATTCCGTGTGGAGGTGCTTGAGTTGCTGGGATCGGGAGGATGATAGGCCGAAGGTAATGTGATGTACGAAAATGGTGTTTTATCTTGGTGTTTGAAGTTTTTCGTTTTGATAAAAGTATGGGAAGGTTATTCTAGAATATTCTACATCGAGTATAATAAGGTGTTTGGTGTTACTACATAAAGTGTACATTTGAAGCTTCTTAAAAAGATTGATTGAGTCCATTTTTCATGTTTTCAAGTAACTGACGGATTAATATTGAAAGGCACGCTGGAGATCGGAGGAAACGAGTTAAAATCTAAGGCGTAGCTAATTCATTACGGTACTAAATACGAATATAATCATGGCCATAACTTTAAGATACACTTTTTTCTCTTGCTGCAAACTAGTCAAACGTATGAGTTGTACTAAAATTTCAAGAACTGAATCAGAGGTGATCTTGGTCTTTCCTTCGGTTATAATTGTTCATTTTGTATAAATAATAACAAAAATTGTATCTTAAAGTAAAAAAATAAAAAAAATTACTCTGTTATTTAATTATGCGTTTAATCGTCTTATAAAATCTTTAAATTTCCGAAATAATTATGTAAGTTCATGTGGTGATTTCTGAAATTTACGGTTTTATATTGAAACGTATAGCCAAGATTGAAGAAAACAAGTTGAATATAAATAAACAAATAAAATTGTATTCATTGAGATTATAGCGTTCTTACTAGAAAAACTTGGGAAGTTACAGATACAGTGTATTGCACTCTAACTAATAACTTGATTATTTTAGATAATCTACAATAGGTCACATTATTACAAAACAAATTAGCCACGTCACCAAGTTATTATAAAGACGTATTAACAACTTTCGCCCAATATTAAGTTTAAGTAAATAAATTATTATCTTCGAAATGGCGATTATCCTGCATCATTAACCACACTCTCCATTTTTTTCACTTACACATTTCTCCCCACGAAAGTCTATCCACTATCTACAAAGATTACATTTTCCAACGAACCAATCGCCACGGAACCGCCCGTGTACAAGATCGTTTCGATCTCGCGAGCCAGCTTATAAAGCCGAGAGATCGGAAATGCTTAGGCGCCCGCTACGGTAATTAATTTTGCAAATATACCGGTCGCGTACTGGCGCGTATAATTGAAATGCGAAAAAATGCGCGTCAGGTGTCGAGTTTTAATGGCAGGGGGAGGTAGGCTCGCTGCGGCAACACTGGCGTATATACACACGCGCGACCTGGACTCGAGAGAAACTTTTTATCAGATGTATATTAGAGGACTAAATATTTAGCGCGTTTAATAAACCGATGGCTGGGAGTGCTGCGGTTTATGGATCTCGAGATCGCGCGAGCGCTCGTGTCGTTGGGGACGTGAATTATTGGGGATTGTGCAAAGAATTTTTAATGGGATCGATGAATAAATTGATTTTATTATACAGACATGGCATTACGATTTCATTGCTGTATAGGAGCTGGAAAAAATAGTACGGTTATGAAGATAAATGTAATCTTTTTTTTTCTGCAGGCCGATTCTTAAGGCGGATAAGTATGATAAATTTTTAGCTATAAATTACGGCCGGGTTACGGAGGAACAACGCCGTTTTTAGATTAGAAAAATGTTACTAAACAGGTGCGGTAGTTTTTTTTCTCCGTCGGTGTTTCTTTCAAGTGCCCGCGATTGCAAATTAAAGCGATAATTTTCACATCATTCTTTGTGAATTCAAGGATTCGTTATGACGCGGAATTACAGGTGCCTTTTAGATGAATATTTTTATTCCATAATGTATGCAAACATTCGTCGTAAACAGTTTTATAAGGCGCGCAATATCCATAAACTGTCTCACATATGCGAAATAATAACTCACCAACTTTTCATCGAAAGAATGTCCATTAATTGTAATCGCATTAAATATCGCCACTCAATACCCAGCGCACAAAAGAGCCCAACAACCACCACACACGAAGGATTTACAACCTCTCGAAAACCGATCCTTTAATCCCAAAATGAAAATTTACAATACTCGCACGATTCATCGACACATCGACGCACACAGTCTCCAACTTTTCCCATATACGATATACACAAGCTCGCGATTTTCTCGGGAAGGCGCGCACAGCCGCACGGCAAAAGAAAAGAGACCTTTCACAATAATTTCGTTCCCAGAATCGGCGCGGGCGACACGCCGCCTCGTAAATCCTCATTTACCGGGGCGCGCGATAGAGCGAGAAAGAGCCTGGCATTCGCCGCGCGCATACAGCCCAGGAAAGTGGTAAATTAAACGAAAGCTAAAAGCCGCGCCGCCAACAAAAGAAGGCCAAGGATCGCCTAATTCAGTTTCAGCGACACGCCGGCTTCTCTGTAGGTAGAGAGGCGAAGGAAAGAAAAAAGTACGAGCGAGCAGGGATATATAATCGCGCTCGCGCTCCCCTTTGACAAGAATCGAAGATCACGAGCCGACGTGACTCACGTGAGCTGTATTGCCAGAGTGCAGCGGCACGATGCACGGGGGAAAGAGAAAGAGAGGAGAGAGAGAGAGAAGGAGATGACGTCAGGCCATTGACTCTCTATAAATACCGGATTCCCAAAAAAAGCTGCGCCAACCTACACGACGCCTGCTGCTGCTCTAGTATATGTATGCCGTTCGCGTGCGCGTTAGCGCGTGCGTATCCGTAGAGGCAGCCGAGTTGACTGTCCTTACAACACCTTCCGTCTCGCACCGCGGGCGGGCTTTCTGCCAGAGTTAGAAGTGTCGGGCTTTGCTTTATCGTATTGTAAACAGTGATGATTTTTAGGCCTGCATTCGCCGGCTTTTTCGTCGAGCGAGTGGGTCGTTAATGGCTTTTGCTTTAGGCCTTTTTTCGTAAACGGTGTATAGGCTTTGTGTCGGCGATTGAATTGGGAGCTTCTGTTTTCGCAACATGAGAATCTTCCCACCTGCGAGGTGCCACCGATATTTTGTACGCATTTCTTTTGGTTCTCGCTGGAAGCACAATCGTCGCCGCGTGTGAAATTACACACCGCTGAGAGTGTCACAAGCGAAACTTTTCTTCTTATTTTCATGCAAATCCGTGAAATAACATCGATTGAGGCTTCTGTTTGACGATAGCGGGAGACTACTGAATGCGAGAGTCGAAGGTTTATCCTTCGTGATCGGCTTTTTAGACGGCGCTCTAACAAGCTACGATTTTCTCTTAAAAAAATTCTTTAATTAACACCGTGTAAAGATGCTTTCACCCAAGCAGCTCGGCTTTTTACCAGCCTTCCCCAACGCAAAAAAATTTCTCTAAAAAAAAATCCCACATTTTCATCGAAACAACTCGCCAATATTCAGAGCAATACAGCTCGTTCTAAAAGCGTTCTCCAGCCCATCTCTCTGCGCTACTCCCTTTTCCTTTTCGCGCGCTCCGGCGCCGCCGACGCTCCCACTCGCGATCCGATATTACCGATGTTTCTTCGTGCCCACGACTCCGAGGCTGCATATGCACACAGACGGCCGCGCAAAGACTACCGTTGCCTCATCGCGCCTAGATTGCACTTAATCATGCGTAAGCTAATGACGGCTCTAAAGTTCTGCTTCGAGAGATTTTCCGCTGAAAAGGATGGCTTGTTTGCGCCGAGCCGTTTGTGTGTGTGTGTGTGTGTGGATGTGTGAGCGTATGAAAGTGGGTGAGCATTGGTTGTTTTGTGGAAAAGGAGGGTATAACGGATCGATGCGCCTTATCTAAACGAGTTATGGAGCTCCGGGGCTTTTTCTCGCTCTGGCGACGAGCTCGGTGTCATAACTCGTGTATAGCGATGTGTTGTCGGGAGTTACGAGGATGGTGGTCTGAGGCGGGAGATATTTGCTGATCTCTTTTTGAGATGGCCGTTTGTGTATGTGAAATTTATTTTTGTTTTAATTGATGTTTAAGGTAAATTTTAAAAATTACAGTATTGGTTTGAATTAGAAAATTCTTGGATGATCAATATTACGGATTGACGTATACACCGTAAGTAGATCAAGCCGAGCTCAGTAAGCCTACTGTCTACCCAAAGACTGATTTGTTATTACAACCAGCCACACTCGCGCAGCCGGCGATGATTGATACATTAACCTTCCCTTTTCGTGCGAACGAGCCACGAACAAAATTAATTTCCCCCCGAAAAACTGCCGAATGCAAAAGAGCCGAAAATTGCCGCATCCCAAAATGCATATCTGGGCCGCGAATTAAGCGATGACAGTTCATTTATCTACAGCGCGGACTCGATCGGCCGCACGACGAAATTCGAGGCCTGCTCGTAATTGCAGCGTTTACCCCACATCCCGCAAAAATGGACACTTACCAGATAATGCCAGGCGACAGCTTATTACTTCGAAAAAGGAGCCTCGGCCCGTAACGCGCCGTGCAAAAGTGTTCGATACATCCCGGCCTCTCTTATAAACGAGAAAACTTCTTAATAGGATCAATCGGCCGCTCCGATCGCTACTCTCCCCTTATAAATAACGGCCTGACGCTCGCGTGTTTGACAATACGTGTAAACTGGGAAAGCCATCGGGCCCCGGCCATCGATCCTCCGTCGCTTTCACCGTCGTTAAAAATTAATCCTCGGCTGGAATTATATATACGCCGTGCGGATCGGGCTGCGATCTGTATTAAATGCCGAGCGTTCCATTAGCCGGAGGAAGAGTTTTATAGGCGAGCGCTGGCATAATGCGCGAGCGCGTTTGGTTGGGAATGGCTGTTTTCGACGAAGCTAACGACGCCGGCTGCATAATTAGTGGAATAGGCGCGGGTACGTGTGCGGGAATGTTTGCATATATGATTCTGAGAGTCGTTGGAGGAATGTGTGTTAAAGCGATGCGAGGATGTCAAGGGTTTGGGATGGTGGGAGACAAATAGAGTGTTGATTTCATTGTGTTGACGGATGCGCTTTTGGAGATGAGAGATGACGGTTGGGGGATTATTAGTGTGGCTTTTTGGTGGCCTTGCGGCAGGTGATGCGTAATCTTTAAATCCGATTTGTTGTGATGGATGGTGAGAATGGATTGGGGCCAACTTTTGGTTGAAATTTATGGTTAAATAATGAATTATTATTTATATCTAATCGTGATTTTGCGATTTATATGATATAATTTTACGATAAAGAAAGTAAATAAATTTTAGCGATAATGTATATTTGATTACATAAATTAGTTATATCCTTCCTCAATAACATTACATTTATTTTACAGCACAAGATAACTCGAACAATATTATTAATTAAAATGTTCTCTTTCTGTTTCAGGTGAGTCAAATCAAACATCACCTTATCAACCCCACCAAAACTCGTAAGTAAACTCACTCCACACTTACTCCTAAAAGACTTATCAATCTCCCCTCCCCCACCCATTATAAAACAATACAGCCTTTCTTCACGGCCGTAACGAGATTCGTCACCGGCCATAACCCCGCAGGGGCCGCATTTCCAGCTTCTGTCTGAGAATCATCCCGCGCAGATAAGCCTTTCGTCACGCGTCATTGTCACTTCTCCCGCTCTCTGTAATTCCAACGACTTCTGCAGTTCTCGTTCACACGAGCGCACTGGCAGAAGTCCGAATTAACCGCGCGCGCTGGCTGAGCTATAATTTTTCCCGCCCTCCCTTTGTCATTACCAGAGCTCTAGGATTTCGGTTTCGTCAGAGAGACAGCGCCGCGGGCAGGCCGATTGCTTTGACCCGGCGATATGCCTACACCTCTGTAATTGACTTTTACGGAGGCTAATTCATTTCCATAGGGCGATTATTGTTTTTCCAGCGTCGCTGGGTTTATTGGCTCGCAGGAGTAATTGTATTGAAATAGGCTGGGTTTTCGTAATGCGAGATGCTGGATGGGAGAACGATGGACTGTTTTGTGAATTATATGCTGTTTGTGATCGTTGTGGGTTTTAATTTAATTTTAATATTGGGAAAGGGTTGGGTGCCCGTGGCGAGATCGAGATGTCGGTTATTTTTCTAATCGATTCTTTCGTTTTGTTGATAAATGAGTTCTAAGAACTCTTTAATAAATATTAATAAATATTAAAATGTTGCGCAATATATACAACATGTAATATAACTTAATAATCATTTTCTTTCCTGTCAGTACATAAACGCCCATAAACATAGTCCATAATGAAAATCAACCCCGGCTCATTACCATTGAATAAACCAAACGATAAAATAATTGAAATAACATACAGCAACCAACATAATTACAACTACAGCATCAATCCCCGGCACACTCACGTCGCTCTCCCCGACAATGCAAATCAGCATCGCGGTACGAGCGTCAAATTAATATTGAAATATTATCTCTCGTTTGTTGTGCACGTGCCACGAGGCCACTCATGCAGCCCATGAGTGGGGCAGATTTCCGCGAAGCCAAGAGCCGCCGCTCGTCGAGAGAAAGTAATATGGAAAGAGCCTTTTATTTTTCAATTAAAGCGTGAAATCGCGCGCGCGCTCGGCGCTGTGTGTTCGTGTTCCGGTAGACGGGATTCGCCTTTTATAATATGGAAAACGCGCGCGCTCGCCGTGTATGTCCCGGGGAGATCGTCGTGGCGCAATAGCCGCACGAGAGGGAGAGAGACGCTGAGTGTGTGTGCACAGCGGCGCACTCTTATAATGGATATTTTACGGAGGAGAGCGAGAGTTTTCTTTAGACTCCGTGGAGACATGCTGGCTGATTTCGTGAGAAAATTCGAGGAAAAATATTGGCGAGTGTGTCTGTGTGTGTTGGGAGGAAAAAGTTTTTTTTGGGATGGGAACAATGGTTATTCAAAATGCTTTTTATTGCGTTTAATGATATGCAAAATAAATAATAAGCGTGCAAGCGAGCTGTACATGGGGGTTTAGGGGACGAGAGGAAGAGCGTTTTTGTGACGGACTGCGGTGTATTGTGTTTGCGGAGGGTCAATTTAGCCATTATATTCCAATTATAATGGATTTTTAATTGGGTTTAGTTATCTTTAATAAAATTGTATAGGTAAAGAATTTATAAATGTAATATTTTATTTTTTTTTAAAAAGTGTAATCAAAATATCTTGCTTAGAACGTCCATATGCATATATGAATGTATCTTCCTCTTTCTGTACTTTTTTACATAAATAATCATTCTTCATCCCAACTTCATAAATCCTCATAGCAACCATCTCCATTTTTTCGTCACCCCAACTCCACGAACAATAAACCAATCCCCAACCCATCAAAACCGCCCTACCCACAAATCAAAATTTCATCCAGCGCATAACTCAGCCAACCTCCGCCGCAAAGTCCCACTCGACGAAACCTCCTTTCAGCCCGCCGAATTTCCTCCACCCAATCCCATCCGCGAATCCCATAACCAACTTTCATTGCGCATTAACCAAACCGTGCTCTCCTAGCTTCTCCGAAAATAGCCCTCGCCTCCCTCGCCGTACACACGCTCGCTTTCATCGCGCTGCTGATCAGAGGCAGCGCAGCGCCCGCACGTGTATAAAAGCTTCGGAAACCACTTCCGGCCCTTTGCGCCCGCTCGCCTTTCGCCGCGTCTATTTCTGGGCGAAAGTTAAAATTACCGGCGAAAAATCGTCTGGAGGAAAAAAACGCGCGACTTATGAATTCTAAATATCGAATTACACGCTGGCATAAGAGAAAGGGTAATTTCTAGGCAGCGTTTTGCGACGGCAGAGATGTGCAATCGGAATAATGCGTGCGTTTTGCGGGTGGCTTTGATGGGAAACGCGAGGGAGATATGCATACGGCCGGATTATACGTGAAAGTGAAAGCGCATTGGGCACTTATGAAGAGTTAAGGTTTTTTTTTCGTGATTTTATTTACGAGGAGTGGGTTTACGTATGAGCGAGTTTTATTTAGGTTTATGTGGAGTTTGTTTTTTTTATGGGGATTCGCGCGTAAATTTTTTTGCGCGACGTTGACAAATACGTTGAGGCTTTACGAGCGGAACAATAAGTTATCTTTAGACCTGCAGAACGGCCGTTTACATGCTAAATAAAACTGCTTTTGTAAACCACTTCTAGTTTTTTCTCGTAACTTCGCGACTTCGGTGTATTAATGACTTTATCCGCGGGCGATTTACGAATCGCTATTTTCGTTAAAGAAAAATACATAATAAGCAATATTCTTCATTATAAAGCCAAGCATTGCACGATTAAAGATCGCCGATAGCTATTAAACGCAGTGCACCCATCGCGATTATTACTCACTTTTTTTATCACCACTGCACCCATCACGCGCTCGGCTACCGTGCAATTAAAGTATTATTACAAAATAACAGCTCCTCATATCTCCCGGGAATCTCTATCAACGCTCCCGTCTCGAAAAAACGCCTAATGATCGCTGAATAATCTAATTTAAACCCCGCGCCAAAAGAAAAAACAGCCATCCCATTAAACCGCTCTCCTGTCACTCTCTCAATCCCGCGATAATCTCGCGAAGCATCGGCAAAAAAGCCGGAGCGCGACAAAAATACGTATAAGGCTCTCCTTTGGCACATGCACCCCGCAAAAAAGCGAGACACACAACACGCCACTTCCTACAAATTAAAACGGCCGTACGTCAATTAGGATCAATAGAGCGATTAAGCCCCGGTGTGCGCGTCTGTGTACCCCCCCTTCTTCTTTTTTTGTGCAAGCCAGCAATGCACGTCCGCGTCGCTCGTTGTATAAAGATCCTCCATTAAGCGATCGCGTACATGCAGAAATCCCCGAGTTTCTCGTAAATTATGATGTCGGACGCCTCGGGGGCAGCGGAGTTTATGCGTGATTCTAATTCCTCGGCGATCTCGTCGAATAATGATAGACGATCTCGCGCGCGAGCGCAAGCGCCGATTTCTCGCGAGATAATTCCGAGGTGATTTTGTGATCTATGCGGGGCTTTTTTTTCTGGGTTGGTATTGTTGAGTTGCGGTGTGGGATTGCTGAGTGGATTTTAAGAGGGTTTTTTTTGGAGTTTCGGGAAGAAATTATTGTTTTTTGGACGGGGAAGGTTGTTTTTTTGAAGTTTTTTGGAGATGGAGATGTTTTTCGAGATAAAAATTTTTGGGGCTGGTAATAATATATTATTATTGCTGCTGAAAATGCGAAAGAATAATTACGAGGTAAAATTAAGGTACACGAAATTCGGTATAAAATAATGAACTCTTTCGTCATAATAAATCTCCTGGAAAAAAGATTCACGTCTTGTGTCTCTTAGTAGCTCTTAGGCAATCAGTGGATATTTGTCTAGAGGAAGGGTCAACACCATTACTTTAAACGATAATGCATTTTCGATTAAGAAATCCTGTGCATCAACGAGGAGGAAGTAGCTACACAGTCCCCGCTGTCGTGTGTTTGCTTATCTAGCCACTGAAGCTGCTTTTTCCGTCGTAGTAGCTTTCTAGCCCCGGCTTTAAGGTATTTTTAGCGGGCCTATTAATGAGTGTGTTCTTAAGCTTAGCAAAATATATTAAATATTTATTCTATGCGATTAAAATTTCGGACATGCATATCTCACATCTATTTTTAAACGAACTATATTATATCAAAAAAGTTATCTTAGCTTGTAATCGTAAGTTTTTAAAAAGATTATCGTGCAGTTTCTCGAGAAATATTAACCAAATACACGATTATTAAAGTTTAAATTTTTCCAGCACAAAATTACGTACCATCACGAACTTAACGAACAATCTTCCATAATAACGGTCGCATCACGCATGTAACCATCCAATTTATACACACTCCCAATAACGCGTTAACCCAATAAAAAAACGAGCAAATAAATAACTCTCGTTTTACACCGGATTACGCAAATTGCATTATGCCGTGTCTGAGAACCCAAAGGAGGATCCCCGTATATATCTGTATGCACACAGAGACGTACACATGAGCGGCTCGCGTGCAGCTTAATGAGAGGCGCGCGAGCTCGCGGCTGCATTTATTATGAATCGAGCGGAGAGCCTCGTATCTTCGACAAGCTAAATTGAATGATGATCGTGACATGGCGCATTGGCATCCGTTGAAATATGGAATACGCCGTTTTCTACTTGATAGCCGTCCGTCGTGTACAATGAATCGATTGATTCGTCTTCTCTTCTTACTCTTGCTTGCCGAGATGTATTGGGAGCTTGTTTGCAATAAAATTAGCCGGCTGGTCTGTTTGAGGGGGAACGCAGGTTTTCTCGGTGTATTTACATATGAAATTGAGCGGCACGGTTAAGGTTTAGCTTCGGGTTTAGCCTTCTTTTACGATAATTATTGTTAAAACAAAGTCTTTCAAAGTCGTTTAAAAGCGCGTAAACAATTACTACGGTGTGTAGAAGGTTCGTAGCATTCCAATAAGTATAGGTTTCCCATTTACAAAAGCGATATACGCACAGCGCAAGGTTAATGAATACATCACCGGCAAATAAACACTCTTATCGCTCAATAAGTATGATTTATTAAAAAATTAGCGATCGAGCCCAATAATTAGCGCGTGCCACTTAAGTTAAATCAACACTCGGGCACGGCGCATAAACGATAATGTCAATTTTACGAGGGCGGCCGTAGCACAATGCAGTTTTACGACGCTCTGAATACCGCTGGGGACATACCTGCAAGATCCATTCATATACGCACTCGTACGACAGTACCCTGTGATTCATAATTGTGAGAATGAACAGCGCCGACGGCAGCTGTATAATTATTTTTTCAATCGAGAGAAAAAAGCGCACAGCGGCAATGCGGCGTATGCAAATGAAAAATCATATTTTCCCGTACGGAGGCACGTAAAACGGGGCCCGCGTAATGGCTTTTCGAGTATTGTTACATAATTTGCTTCGTGACTTTCGCGCAGCGCAGTGGCAGTACAATGTGTATAAGGGCGAAATTACACGGAGAAATATTCGAGGAGAAAAAAGGAGACACTTGTGTATGTATATACTCGGCGAGTGCGCTGTGTCATTTATGAGAAAAAAATTGTCGGAATAACCGAAATTATGAGAGGAGAGTTTTTTTTGTAGGAAATTGCTGTTTGAGTTTACCTTGAAAGATTTTTATTTTGCGCGTGGGCGGGCTGTCGATGCGTTCAGGAGATTACGGTGATTGACAAAATTCGTGATAAATTAAATGAAATAACGGTTATTATACGCGTATTTGTATACGCGAAGTCCGATTGCAAATGCGGTTATCTGATTTGAAAAGGCTCGATGGAGTTTAAAAGGTGATGTAAAAGAAACTGACAGAAGAAACAATACTAATCATACGTTGTGTAGAAATTTTATTTACATTTTAATCATTTTCTAGGTTTGTACACGCACTAGACCGCGTTCTGATTGATCGATCGATTGAGATTTATATTTTGCCGTGGCATAGTTGTTCTTATGACAGGCGTAATGTTCACAACAATAACAATGCGCGCAGTCAAATAAGAATAATAAGCTAAATTGTACGTCTAAGAATGACAAATAATTGGCACAAGGAAAAATGTAATAATAAAAAATTTTAGTTTTGTTATAAAAATGTTAAATGCTTGTAAAAGGTAAAAAAGTCTGTAAGTTTTTGCCTGTTAAATATACATACGTTTTACTGTAAATTTCATATGCGCAGCGCTTGTTAAATAAAGGTTATTTTCTTTTTTTATTTTACAGAGCATTTTATTTTACAATTTCTTTTAAAATTGTATGCGCATATTTAAATAAAGAAATGTGCTTAGAATTAACATAATCATTAAATATCTTAACGTAACTCATAAATAAACGAATATTTAAGCAGTATGTATAAGTATTATTTAGTTGAACAAGTAGCAGAAATTTAACCTGTTAATTTAAAGGGCAAAAAAAGATCAGTTAACATGTTTTAAAAGGCACTGCCTTTTACATTTTTTACCACTTAATCTTTAACTCCATAAATCAACATAAAATCACCTATATAAAAACAATAAACGAATTCTCAAAATCAACAAGGAAAGAATCGTTCACCAAGTAATTTCCATAACAAGTACATTCCGAGAATCCACCACAACCTCATGATTCACATCAATCCACCTTACACCAAACCAAAACTCAAAACAGTCCTAACCACACAAAACGCCAAGCGCACCCAAACCCCCCGAAAAATCCTAGAATCAAATACATATTCTCAAACGAGAATAAAGAAGGCCCCTCTGAACACAAACGCGGCGTGTTGTGCGCCACTACAGTGTAGAAATATCCACCCACGCTTAGCCGCCGTTCACCCGTGAGCTGCCTCTCAACGTCGCGCATGCATCCACATCTCTCTTTCTGTCTCCGCGTGCGCGCCGAGTGTTCGAACAATGGCCGCTGTTGCACAATGCGCGCGACTGGTGCAACGATATATGCGCTACTCGCCGTCATCTCGACAGCTGACGATTGTCATTGCGGATCGCAGCTGTGAGGCTGGGATAGCGAGTTTTTTGTGGCCGAGGAATTTTGGGATTGGATGGGTTTGAGGTGTGAGCTGAGGTGTTTGGGGTTGGGTTTTGGGTGATGGTTGGGTTTTTGGGTGGTAGGTGGGATGGAGTTGCGGTTTTGGTTGTTGGTGGGGCTTTGAATGTATGTTATTTTGTGAAAGATGTTTATGTAGTCATTTATTAGCTATTCACCTTTGTAATTTATTGTATGATTAGATTGAGTAAATAGAGGAGTGTTAGAATAAATATACTTTTATAATGTATACAATTTATGTAAAATTACAATTACTATTATTTGTAATAATTCATTCAATATTGTATATACAATAAGTCTGCATTAGCATCATTATACTTTGCTAAAATTATTGCAAAGAACAGCTATTCAATTTGAATAATACAAAAACGATGCATAATCTGCGCGATTTCTAAAAACAAGCTAATAAGTAAAAAGAAAATTCAAGCCATAACGAATAAAACGCTCATAAAAAATTTAAAATCCACTGCACTCAGATTCTAAGAACTTCATCTAAACACGAGTCACAAATAGATATGTTAATAGCCGCGCGCCTCGGCGTTTTAATTTATTTTTAGTACAAAGAAAACGAAAATTCAAATGAGCCGCGGGAGATAAAAAATTTGAATACTCATATAGAGGGTAAAAAAGGCAGAAGAGAGAATAGCCTCCGGAAAATTAAGAAAGACGAGATATGACGAATAGCTCGCCGGGGATTCGTGTGTAGTTAGCCTCGCGCATAATGCAATAACCCCGCGCTCGCGCGCGTTTCTATCTTTGGACCCCTTTGACAGATACGCGACGATGAATCATTTATAAAGACGAGCGCTACTCATCAATGATTATTTTCTTCTTTAGGCCTTTTTATTCCAAAGAGCCGCTTTTGCCCTCTCTGTTATTCTTAGAAAGGCTCTGTTGTGATAGCGAAGCGGACTCGAATCTCGAGTTTATACGAATGTACTTTGAATATTTGGACGAATAAGCTTGAGGCGATGATATCAATTGTTGGGATCGAGTTTGAACTTGAAATGCATTTACTAGAAGGAATCAATTCTGAGAAGATTGCTTTATTAATGCAATGATTAAAAATCCTTTTCAATTACGAGTTACTCAATTCCGTAAATTTTTCCGTTTTTCGAAGTAAACTTGAAAGTTGTTGAAACATTCGCACAGCATAAATCATAAATTCATCTAAAAACCTACAAAGTAAAACTTTTACAGCCTATTTCCATCCCCAGACATCGAAACACACGACGCCTCATCTTAAATCACCAATTCAGTTTACGGTTTCGCTCGAGCGGCCCGGCACACTACACTCGACTGTGATCTCGCTTATTCCTAAAATAACCCGCGGCATACGCGAGGCTTTAAAGTGCGCGCACGCGAGCGCAGAAAGTCTTTGCATCTTTCGCGTGCGCGCGCGAGAAGAAAAAAAATCTATAAGCCAGCGAGTCTCTCTGGGCGGCGGCACTCGACGAAATCCTCGAGACGTTTTTCTCGGCAAGCCAACCCCCGAGAGTGTGTTATGTGTGCGAGTGTTTTTATGAACTCGCTGCGCGTGGTAACGCTCGTAAAAGTAGTCGCGGAGAACAAAAGCGACACTTGCTCTTTCGAATTGTGTGTTTGGCGGCGATTGTAGTTTTGCGTGTGGTCGTATTGTGAGAGAGGTGAAAAGGTGCTGGTGGAGAGACGGTGGGAAGAAAATGCGCTTTTTGAGCGAGCTTGCTGGTAGGTTTGGGAGGATTGCTGAATTTCTTTTTGGGGGTATGAAAGAAATTATGTAAATTTTGAGAACGTGGTATAAATAATTCGATTGAATTCGAAAAGCTAAAAGATTTTTATCGTTTGACGTCTAGAAGTGAATACAGACAGTTGTGGTAAGACATGCTCACGTTAACAACCAATTTTTTCGTTACGAAAAAAAAGTAAACTTTTTGAAACAAATGAAACGCAATCTTCAAAATCATAATTTACAAAATAGAAATGATTAAAAACAAATTCCCCATAAGAAACAAGATTTCCCATCCACTGTTTACCCACTAAAACAGCTCGCGAGCGTGCCCATTAGAATATCCCAACTCGTCAATAAATCATCGAACCATCAAACGCGCACAATGCCAATTTCCACATTACGACCATTTTCGCTCTCAACCTACCCTCGGCGGAATAGAAAAATGCCAAACACAAGCCGGCATATCCACGGCGTTGCAAAACATTTTTCTATAAATATGAATCAGCCACGAGGCATTCGGCCGAAAACAATGGGATAACGTGTACAGCCAAACGAGCATTAAAGCGCGCGCGCGTATATACAAGAACATCGTTAAGCAACCTGCGTCGTCGTCGATTATCCGCGGAAGTCGGCGATTACAGAGGCGCGAGGCGAGCACGCGACAAAGTAGCCGGCTGCACGAGTCGACGAACAATACACAGGGGACACTCCCATGCGCGGACGACGGCTC
Source organism: Eupelmus urozonus (assembly GCA_900480035.1). NCBI lineage: Eukaryota > Metazoa > Arthropoda > Insecta > Hymenoptera > Eupelmidae > Eupelmus > Eupelmus urozonus. The sequence continues at coordinate 123,059 of UELX01000010.1, forward strand.
AGAGAGAGAGAGAGACAGACTCGTGGACGTTGATGTCTGAGTACTTTCCGTTTCTATGGGCTGCCGAGGTATTTTTCTCGGGTTTTGTTCGTTGGTTTGTAAGCCGAGGTGGAGGTCGGAGTGGTTTTCCATTGTAATCAATCTGTTAGGGACGGTAGGCAGCGTGTTTACGGGCGCTTTGGTGGTTTGTGCGTGTTTGTGATTGGATGGGGTTTTTTTAATTGGTTTGTTAATGTTTTTGGGTTGGTGTTTTGTTAGTTAATTATGTTACGTTGGTTCTCAAATTTAATGGCTACGTAAGCATAGACTAATTAAATAATTTTAAATGAATATTACACCAATTAAAAAATAAAGTGCTACGTGGATAGTGCTAAATATTTTTAGTAATATGTACTAAATAATTTATAACACTTGTTAATATATAAAATACAATATTTATAATTACAATAATTAACAAAAGGTTAATAGTAAATTTTACTATTTGAAAATTTGCTTTATTTTATTGTTGGTAAAAACGTAAACAAAGTAATGTCGTTCGACTTAAGTTTCGTGTACATTGAATATGTTTAAAATTAAAAATAAGCAATATATTTAGATTCATTTTAAAAAAGTTATAATTGTTTTTATAGTATTGAATACTGAAGACTTTTCTACGGTCTTGATTTATTTCAAATTTTATCATAAATATAGATATCATAATATCTTATTAATATAAAATAAAGCATGATTTTGATTCAATCAAAAATTAAATTAACTACAAAAACCCATCAATCATCGTGCATTCACTTCACCCAACACCCCCTCTCCAAAAAACCAGCCAACCATAAAACTTCACGTTACCACGCGGAAAACCAACCTAAAAAAAATATCCCCGTCTCCTCGTCGCATCGGTCCGCTCTCCCCAAGCGACTCGCCTGCTCATATAGATGCCGAGAATAGCACTCGCGTGGCAGCGCGTGCACGGCAGCAGAAAAGAGCGACGACGCCCCGACTTCCTGGATAAAAGGCTGCCTGCACCGGGCGTAGAGCTCCGCGGATAATTCGGTATACGCGCGCTGGAAGCCGTTTTGGTTGTCTCCGCGTGTCTCGCGTTATGCTCCTTTTCGTCGCTCGTAAAATCGCGGCGCCCACGGCTCTGCTGCTGCGGTTTCTCGTTAGGCTGGACGTGCGTTCGGCCATTTGCGATTTGATGCTTTCTTCGTACTGGGGGGGCTTTTCGAGTTGAGCTTTTGTCGACTCTGTCAAACTTGATTTAAGGAGTTTTGAAAGGCTATTTTTGAGGTTTGTTATTCTGCAGGTTTCGCGTTTTGGTTATGGATGTTTTGAGTTGAGTGATTTTGAGTTGTTTTGTTTTCTCACGTTAGCTGTTAAAATACTTGCTATGTATTACTGCAGAAAAAATTAATGTTGTTGACTTGTATTCATAGTTAAATAAAAGTTTTTCATTGTAATATTACTTTCTATTTTATGTTGAATGATCCTTCTGAAGAAACATAAATATCTAATATTTTACATTATAAAAAAGAATTTTACATTTTTCCATACTAATCTATTCAAATCTCGCTAAACCAAGAAACATCTGCGGCCATTATCCTCAGAAACCAAATAAATTCGATCTCATAATCAATCGAAATGGCAACTTCGTGATCCAACCTACCTTTTCCGAATATTACCCCAACTCTTTCTCTCATACAATCAATCCGCCTATCAAGCCCCAACATCAATACTCTCAGCACACGCGTTTTACGTAACTCGCCCTGCGCTTCATCCGCGTCTCTCTTCGCTCTTCCTACATAAGCTCCCTTGCCAGCCAAACAACTCGTGCGTTTTCGCACGTAAAAGAGTCATTTCATGCCGTGCCCCGTGGAATCGCTTTTCCTCCTCCTGAGAAAGGAAAAGTCGGCGCGTTCTCGCTCTCTCGCGTATACAATAAGCGGCCGCGTAATAATGCCGGCGCTGTTTATAAGAGCGGAGAACCTCAAGCGCAAACAGTTCACCGCAGAGCCGAACGCAGGCGCAAAGTGCAACGAGCGCGCGGGATGCGCTGCTGAATGAAGCGCGGATTTTTGCGGGGATGAAGCTTCGAGATTGAGTTTTAGTTTGTACAGTCTGGTCTGGAAGTTTGAGATGGATGAGTAGGCGGGAATGTTTTTTTCGAATATTCTTATTTTAATGTAAAATGTAGCTTTTACTTTGAAATAGGAAGGTGTAGATTGTGATTGTTTGTTAATTAAGATATTAAATCAGCTTCTGTATATTTTTTTTTTAATAAGTTGTCTTACAATGCTCGGGCTTTATCTACTTTGTGCAATATTTTCCGTTCAATTCGAAATCAATCAATGCAGCTATTAAAATTTTCTTTTCTCCCTCTTGATTTATCACTTTTCGATCCGTTTCCTCCTGCCTCGCGATATAAACAATTTTTAAAACCATTACCAAGCTGTAGCTCGTACGTCATCCTTCCATCTGCTATAAAATAACGGACATTATTCCTCAATCTCCGCTCTTGCGCTCGGCACAAAAGGATTCAATTTACTTTCGCGCAGCCTATTTACATCCCAGGCCCCAATGGACTCGCATAAATACCGAGATTAAATTACAACAGCCTGAATATCCCCCCCGACAACAAAAACCGCGGCGCAAAATCTGCGATTCCTTTGAAAAGGAGCAGCCCCATAAATAAGTTTTTCGAAAAGCTCGGCCGACTGTACACGCTGCCAATATGGCATCGTCAAAGGGGCCGTGCTGTGACTTTTGCCTTGTTTTCTCAAGAAAGTCAACTCCCGCGCTCTCGCGATCGCTTGACGAGGGGTATATAAGCCGAGAGCGGAATGGGCACGTCGTGAGCCATTGTTAATGTCATCTAAAAAGCCGAGGGATCCGCCAAGGCTTGCGGTGCCGCTTGCCGTGGAGAGAGAGAGGAATTACGGCGCGTTTTACGTTTTATAGAGTGATGTTTGATGCCGAGGAGCCGTTTCTCATCGTGGGTAATAAAGCCGGGGAGATAGCTGGATCGGGGAGAGACAAGAGGTCGATTGTTGAAATGTATTCGCGGTGCGCGATGTAAGAGGCTGGAGCTTGAGAGAACCTTGGTAACTGTAAGTTTCGTGTGACATTGTAATTACGCTTTTTATGGAATTCGGATTTGGTAGCCGTAATTTCAACAATGGTTGTGTTATCCTTTGTAAAGCCGCGTTATTTAATGTGAGTTGGTACTGGATTTGAAGGTAGAATTTTCAAAAAAAATGTACTTAAATAATTGTATAATAAAAGTGATTTAAAAAATGTAGAAAGGATAAAACTATAAATTTTATAAATGTAGTTTTGAATGCTGCACTGGGAATTGATCTTTTATTGTAAATCTACAGATCCGTGTCGTAACGAGCTCTTCAAATGATATGCGCCTATCTTGATCGATCAATAAAAACATAAATTAGTCAATAAAACTAATATTATTGATAGGTTTCATAAAACATCGTGATTAGGATACCGGCTTCTAATATTGATAGCGATATAAATTACCTCTAATATTTATGACACCTGTTAATGCAACCATCATTCTAATGCATCCTTTGTCCCGATTAATCAAAGTTGAGTAAACACCAGAAACCCAGCGAAACATTAAAATACCTGCATTTTCACAATATATCGATACCTGTTGCAACGAAATGCCACGAATCGACTTTGGCATTGTCATCAAAGGCACGAATCTGGCCTCGCCTCTTCGTATCCTCGAAACCCAAAAAGATTTTTCCTCCTCGTCAATGTGGACCAGGCACGAAAAATCGGAGGTGTCGAGGTCGCGCAGTTTCCCAACGCGCTCACGGAGAGGCCTCCGATGGAGCGATTGAGCCATAAAACTGCAGTTTCCTGTCGCGCGCGCAGGCGCTGCGGCTGTCTCTCTCTTCCTGCTATACTTGCTCGTAGGCAGGTCTACGACGCCGCCGCCGCCGCCGACTACGCACCGGCGCGTGAGGAGAAATTCAACGGTGTATAAACATAACTGCATACTTTTATTTAATTATCGTGCTTGAGGAGCTATTTATGCGCGATTAATCTCGAGTGCCGGTTAATTTGGTACTGGTATTGGCGCGGCTGAGGCTCGGAGGTGGTTGGGAGACGGATTAAGTGAATTAAAGTTGGAATATTTTGTTTTTATGGTGGTAGGAACGAGCGCTGATATGGTTGGTGGAAGTACATTAATTTTGTAATCCGAAGCGAGTGTTTTGAGGTGAGATCTTGTACTGTTTCATGAAAGTTTAGTGCAATGTTTTCGAGTTGAACATTTTTAGCGAAATCGATAATTGAAAATATAATGCATTCGATATATTTAGGTCAAGTAAAACTGTACAAGTGAAAATGAAAATGTGAAATAGAATGAAACGACATTTGTTGCTCGGTAGAAAAAATTGTCTGGAATACTTTTTACGTGGATGTATTGAAAAAAATTACTCATAAATTCAAATATGATATTTAACAGTAAATTATAAAAATAATAGAATTTTTTTTACAAATATGATATATTTATAAAAATCTTTATGTCTCCAATTCCAATAAATTCATAAGTACAGAAAAACAAGATACAATAATTTTTATTCATTTGTAGTTTTTAATCCAACAAATAATTAATGGTGCAAAATTATGCAAATCAAAAAACATATATTTAATTAACAAGCAAATTTAAGTACCAATCGTATAAATTAGGACCAACACGTTAATCAGCCGCGAAACCGCCTCGCTTTAATTCCTCCGCGGAACTTTCCAGCATTCATCATCGGCAATTCGCCCATCGCCGTCCCAAAAAACACGCCCCGCCGATCCCCCAAAACCCAAACTCCAACCAAAAAAAAGCCGCACCGCACACGTCTCCAGAAGCGCGATCGGGGGCTTGCGCGCGCGCGAGCGAGCGGAGGAGGAAGAAACACGAGTCGTGGGCACACGCCTGACTTCCCTCTCTTTCTCTCTATCTTTCTCTCTCTCTCGCTCTCTCAGACTCTACGCCCTCTCACTACTCGGGCTCTGTCTCCCCGCTCTAAACGTCTCTGGCTCGCTGGAGAGGAGAGCAGAGCGCGCGTGGAAACGGCAAAGGGTCGCGCGCGCGGGCGACACACACAGTCATTGCGGCTCCTCCGAACGCAGCAGAGCCCCGTGCGCCCGAGGAAAGTCCCCGAAGAGAGCACAGGAAAAGGTTCGAGATATCGGAGCTGGATAACGAAAAAGAGAGAGAGAGAGAGAAGAAGAGGTAGAGAGAGAGAGAGAGTGAAGGTGGAAGTCATGATCGGAGTTCACGGAGTACCCGGTCGTGACCGTGTCGCGCCTCGGCCAGCAGCAGCCACGGGCCGAGGACACTGCAAAATGTGAATTTGCCCGCTCGCGCGCGTGCGATCATCATCGTCGGCAAGAAAGAGAGAGACTTTCACCCTTTTATAACTTTCGCGCGCCGTGAGAATACACACGTCATTTTTCTCCCAGCGCCGGAGCGCGACGCGTCTTCCCATCCCCAGTAGTAGCCAGTGCTGTTTTGTTCTGTGTGTCAAATCGGCTTTTTGCGCGCTGTGTGAAATCGTTTCGTGAAGGCGCGCGCGCGCGCTGGAAAACATATACATACCCGGGCTTGTCTAGTTCGTTTCTAGCCTCGCTCGCATTGTATTCCGCGGCCGTGCGTGTTTACTCAAGTGCCAGCCCGCGGCGGAGGAGGTGAAAGTCCGATAACGCATCATTGTCGCCGCGGCTGTTGTTGTTGTGTGTCCCCCGAGTGAATAAATAAACGATCCTGGGAAAGATGCCGGCCACGCAGCAGGACCACATGCGTCACCACAGGGCCTGCAAGGGCAAGGCCCACGCGAGTGGTATTGGTAAACAGCTGAACGGGAAGAACAATCCCGTGTCACCAAGCACGAAGATCATCAAAATTACGACGAACCCGCAGAAGCAGAATAAAGTGAAGAATAATAAGGATTCGCCTAGGAGGACGGCCGATCAGCTGACGAACGCTCGGAAACTGAGCAGGAACAGCACGAGCTCGTGGGACTATAGCGACAGCGATAGCTTGAACTCTTCGGAGCCTGGTTTGTCCTCCATCGATCATCACAGTAATGGTCACAATCTGCACGACCAGATGATTCGTAGGATCGATCGTGTCCTGGACGACATAGACAATGCCAAGTCGATCTACGACGATCATACCATCAAACTGTCAAATGGCAGTCATAATAACAGTAAAAATGGCAGCATCAAGTCTTCGCCTCTGTCCAGGACGTCAAGTATACGTAGAAGTCAGAGGAAGGAGACCTGGGCTGATACCCTCAGAAGCAGCTTCATCGCTGATGACAAGATCAAAAGGATGGAGGAGGGTTGGGATGATAGTAACATCATCAAACTGCCACGTGAACGCAAGTGTCACAGAATAACGGCGGACATAGAACAGAGGGATCCTCTGGAGACCCTGAATAGGAAGAACTCACTGACCAGGAGGAATTCGTCGGCCGGTAAAGTTGTTAAAAGGAATCGAAGTGGTAATCAGTCACTTTATGATGTTATCGAGTGGGAAGAGCTGCTGGAAATGGCACTGGCCACCAGGAATGGCAAAAAGAGACGGGAATCAGAGCAGAGAAACGGAATTGGTGGAGGATACCTGAAGGACCTTGAGGTGCTCCGGAACAACGTTGCGCCGAGAAACTTTGAGGTACTATATATGGAATTAGAGCGTTCATGAACTATTTAAAATATTAAAATCGGTGTTTTTTTTTCGTTTAATATGTCGTACAGCTGTTTATTATTTTCATAAGAACAATAGAAAATCAGTTCAGCCAATTAACTTTACTGTTGAATCGCTGAAAGCAAATTAGTTTTAAATTCAAAAGACCGTATGCTAAATCAAGAAGGCATCTTTTGACTCCACCTACGCATGAATAGGCATTCATCTAGGATGAGCGTTAGTAGGCATTTATTAGGTGACCTAAGTAATTGCATTCAAAACCACACACAATAAGAAGAAGCGCTAATGTAATCAAGAAATGCGTTTCAGTGCTTGAGCGTTCTTAAGCAAACACGAGGAATAGTATAAATGTTTTCTTAGCTGCAGCTCTTTCATGACTCCTTCGGCCGAATAAATCAACATTGAGATAGAAAAATAGCTTCGCTGTGTCCTTAAATTCCACACACCTTTGTAAATTTAATAATAATCCAATATTTCAAACCGATCGCGTTTCCGTCGTGCGGCTAATCGACCTATCTCCTTGCAATTTTTTGATTTACGATCCATCGTCGATACGCAAAACCGATGTAATTTATCGACGATTGGCACCTTCGAAGAAACGCACCATTTAGGAATGAAACGAGATCGAGCTCCCCTCATTCCTCATCCGATTGGCGCGAAAAAGTAACAGCGCGATTTCCAATTCAAAGAGCAAAAAAATTGCGCAACGGGGAATTAAAAACCGAAGGTGGAGAAAAAAAAACAAAACGCGCAACGCGCTCACTCGATTCTGGAGAGCAGCGGCATTCGCTTGGGATCACCCACGCGCGCGCACGCGTACTTTGGCAGTTTCTCAATGCGCGTGTCCTGATGCAACGTATATAGAAGCGCTCTTCGCGTCCCTGCTTTCGAATCGGCCTTCTTTAATTTCATCTCTCTCGTTCCGTCTCGTTGACAGGTCGCCAGGAGGCGGGGAAGCCGCGGACGATTAGCCGGGATCGGTATTATTGTTGCCTCTTCTTCTCGATCGCTGTTTGTCTTTTTTGTGCGCTGGGTTGTGCGCGATGGATCGAGGCCAGCCGGATGACCTTGGCTGGTGTCGTAAATTTCGGTTTCTCAAATGCGGCTGCCGCGGTGCGAGAGCGCACCAAGAGAGCTCGTAAACGCGACGTTTAAGGATCTTGAGGAGAATTACGTGTGCGATGGTTTCATGAAGAGGAGGATCGAGTTGAGTGTATTGTTTCGGTGTCGGTGTAGCAGTAGGTCAGGATTAGTGTCTTTGATTTTATGGGATGGTCTTTATTCTGATTGGTAACCGATTATACTATAATAACAGATATGTGTCGGAGTTGAGAGAAATTATGCTGAAAGGAACGATTTATTTAGAAAAACGTTGTGTTTACGTTTCATTGAACAATATATGTTTGCCAAGCTTTGAAAGGATTATAAGAGTAAATTTACTTTCTAATAATGTAGTCAATTATTTTGAACTTTTGTAACGTTGAATCATTCAGAATGACTATTTTTAGATGCTAGGTCTTTTTTATAAAGTATCCGGTTGAATGTGCATTACTAAAATAAACTCACTTAAATCGCTGAGTTTGGAAATACCTGTTATTAACGTCTTAATTAACATACGAAATTGCAAAGATCGTTAAATATTAAGTAACTCATAAGCGCACGAATTTTATGTAATAAAATTCATTTTTTATCGACTCAAATAAAAATTTTGTCACGTATCAATAATTAGCCCCTTACTTGTTCCAAGCACTTCTTATTAAATCAAACAATTTTATTGTCTCGCTCGAAGAGCCAGCAACAAAACTACAAAATTTTAATTAATCCCACCGATCGCGTAACTCCCAACGAGATCAAATTACACAAGTCGTGCGCCGCGAAATAATTATTGTACTTTGCAGTCGGGATTCCAGTTAACATTCCAGCGTGACCGCAAAACTCGCACAATGTCACGAAATTCGCTGGCCGATCAATCAGATAAAATTCAAAGCAGGTCTCTCTCTCTCCTTTGAACTTTTTCACCGGCCGGGCCGGCCTGTAACGGAAAAGCCTCTCCATTTTTGCAAATCAGCTTGGCTTATCAAGCGGCTTGACTTTTCCCTCCCCGCGCGTCATTTACAATAGAAAGTGGCGCGCGAACCGGGCACTGCAGTCCCTTTGTTTCTCTCCCTGTTCTCCAAATTCCTCGCGATTCTAATCGTCGCGCATGTATAATAACGAGCCAGCGCGCGCGCACGACACACAACGGTTGGTCCTGCTGGCTTATCGACAAGAGATTCTTCAGCTGCGCGCGCTACTGTACAGTTTTGGCTTTACATATAAAGTTAGATTCGAGGACTTTTTAGAGGGTAATGGGAGAGGTGGCTTTCTTCCGGTTGATTTGGGTTTATGGGAGTGTCGTCGTTTGTTTGATAGCCATTAAAGGATGACAAAAATTTCACCGATGGGGAGAGATTAGTGTGTTCTTTTGTCTTGCTGATGCGGGGTGTGTTTAGCATACCAGTTTTCTATTTTAGAGAATAAAATGACAATATCGAGATGGCAAATCATTCGTGTGAAAGTCGACCGAAGATATAAATTTTGTTTCACTTTTCAGTGGTTGGAGAATCATTAAAATCTTTACTCGACGTTACCAACTGAAATCTTTTGATTCATCGGCTAAACAAAACGAACCTCACTTGACATTTTGCCGTTTCATCGCTTGAATTTACTCTGCCAGTCAAAGTTTTAATGTTTACGAAAGCTGTTCAGATTTCCATCGGTAGAGGACCCAGGAGTGATTTATAGCAGATCTTCGAATTTTTAGCACGTCCCGAGGAGCTAGTAGGTATTTACATTGTTGGCGTTACGCAAGCTAAAATTTTGCATGCGTGGTTTATAGGAATTCCTAGAATGTATAGCTAATTGTTCGTGAAATTCCTTGGGATCTGGAAAGGGCGTAAATCATTCAAGTCAGCACGTGAAATTCCTAAGCGCAATACACTACTGGAACAACAACCGTGTATAGCTGAAAAAGAGCAACTTATATTTTTGTGAAACCACGCACTTCTTTTCTTTCTTGCACCTTTAATTTATTGCTTTTTGCCAATGCTAAACGTGGTGTTAGCATCTCCAGACTGCAAAAAAGAGTTGACGTACACCTTTGTTAATTTAAGAATTATGGATTAGTTTTGTATTGTAAGAAGTAAAAATACGTTTCCAACCGTGTGACAAAAGTTGATTAGATTGTAAAAGATGCGTAGTGAACAAACTAATCCAGCCATTCATTCAGCTACTTTAATCTTGGATCTATTACATTCTTCTTTAAAATACAAACAAAATAATTAAAACAGAAAAAAATGAAAGTAAGAATCATGGATTGTTTTTGTATTGTAAGAAGTAAAAGTATCTTTCCAACTGTGTGACAAAAATTGGTTAGATTGTAAAAGATGCGTAATGAACAAACTAACTCAACCTTTCATTCAATCTCGCACCTATATTAAATCCTTCTTAAAAAAAACAAACAATAACAAAAACAGAAAAAATCGAAAGTAAAAATCAACTTTCCTCTCCAATATTATTTCAACTTTCCATTCTCAAAAACCCAAAACAAAAGCCGTTCTCCACCAGGCATCAGCACATAATGGAAGTGTCAACTCCACACACCAGCCGAACCCACCGCTCCCGCGCAACGGTGGCACGCGCGCGCTCACGTCCGCTTCTGAAACACGCTTACGTACACACACACAAACACCACATCTTTCTTTCTCTCTCCTCACATACCTGAGTATGCGCGTCGAAGAGCGGACGCACTTTCGCGAATCACGTGCGCTCGCCTGGGGGAGCCAGGAAGTTATGCCGAGAGGGCCGTTTATGGCATCGGCGCAGCGCGATCTAAAGACGGCAAAGACACCTGGCGGTAGCGGGCAAGCGCTTTTGTGCGCGCGCGAGCCGCATGAGTAAGCGCAGGGTTAACCGCAACCGCGCGGTATTCGATTTTAGCGAGATTGCGAGCCGGCGTGATGATGATCGTGGGATGATTAGAGTTTCAGCTTTTTTTTTCATTAGCGGGGGAAGAGTGGATGCTGAGGCCTTTTTAAGGCGAGGCGAAAATCGGTTGTGTGCATGGGATCGGGAGATGGAGTGCTTGTTTTGGTATTGCGGGAGGATTGTTGGGATCGGTGAGGGAATGGTCGTGTGTGGTTTTTTGAAGTGATTTGCGGTTGGTCACTTGTAAGGATGTGCGTTGATGACATCAATTAGAGATCTTTTCAAAATTCACAAGATTTTTTTTTTTTAATTAGAAAAATGTAATTGATAAATAATAAACGTGAAAAGGAATACTTTCAAAACCAAATTTGTTACTTAAAATATCGCTTGGTGTCTATATACATATTTACTTTTTTTCAATGACGTGTAAAATCTTACCTTTCAAAGCGTGCTAATCATGAACAAAGAAAAAACCGGCTACTAACGTAACCATGGTAGCACTAAAAGTAAAAAACGAAGTGAGGGGTCATAAGTGGCTTAAACTCATGAAGAGAGCGTCTCCTCGCTAATGACATTTTAGGTCTTCTCTGATCCCATACTTTAGCGTCACGTAAACCGCTCCTTATGATATCTAACTTCGCAACTCATAGCCTTGTTTCGCTTCCAGCACGACAAGCAGCTTCGACATATCCTTCCGGTCTGATTAATTTCATAGTCTAGACGTTCTCTTTGATTAGATTTTTTTGTGAATTTCGAAAGTTTAATAGCGGTGTGTCAACTCTTTAATAATTAACTTTTCAATGATGAAAAGAAAGAGAGAGAATAAGAAATGAAAGAATGGAAATGTGATAACGGTACGTACTACAATGACTTGTACGTATCAACTTCACGATGTCGTAATTCAAAAACACCTGTACAAGCGGTCGCTTAAATTTTCATCCAAATTACTTTGTTGTCACCTCACGTGCAAGTCTAATTGCAGCCGCGAGTGTCTCGTTGCAGCACTGACAAGTGACATTCAGTCAAGTTCAAGGCTCATGGTGACAGACGCGTTGTTTATTGAAAGACATAATTTTAGAGGAACGGTAATCATATATTTCATGATTGATTTAATTTTTTTCTTACGTGAATATTCAAAAATAGACTCACAAACGTTGAAAATCGTAGGCAGGTGAAAAAAAAGTTTTAATTTAGGTTACTCTAAGAGTGAATCGATTCTTCGTGACGCTCCCATTCTTTTAGGCATTCAATTTTCAGAAAAGGCACTCTCCGGAAGAGAGCGCTCTGGCCGATGAATCGCTCTTTCACTGCCAGAACGATTGACCCAGAAAAATTCCAATTTTAAGGAATCACTCGACTCAAAATTTTACCTACAAAAGAGGTCGGACAAAAGTCTGGAGAAATGCATTTACTTTGTCGAAACGTTTTGTAAAGTGCTTAAAATGTAACTTTCAATTTCAATGAAAATAACAAGTTTAATATTTTTGTTGTCAACGTATTAAATAACACAACTCTAAAGAATAAAACGTGTGTCCTTAAAAAACGAAAAAAAAAAAAAGAAAAGGAAATATCCGACTTGTCGTTTTGCCAATACTCAAAACACGTTACATAATGCGGTGTAAAATGAATTATTGGACAGCCGGTTCGAGGGAAATTTTTTATCGCTAACCATTACAACGGGCGCAGGCTTGCACATTAGTGAGACGGCAATCCAATAAATATTGCTCGGTTACGCGCGCGTAATGCGCGAATTATCGAGTTTGTGCTCTCGTTAAACGATCTTGTTCTCGAAAAAGAACGCGCTTTTACTGGATTCTATGATTTTGAAAAAAGCCAGCGCTGCGTGTAATTGATTACGTACCTCTCAGCTGGTGTTTAATCAAAATTTTAGACTGCCCGAAGTGATTCGGGTTATTGATTAGGAACGAGTCTGTCAAAGTTTTAATATTTTCGGTGTGTTCGTATTTTACCGGTAATAATAACGGGTAAATCGGCTGTTAATCTTTATCAGCAACTCTCGCTACAATTTCTAATTCTATAGATTATAAAATTACATTTAGCTTAATCTTGTTTTGAAATCATAAATCTTTTTGTTATTATTGCTATCAAAATATACGTTGTCTAGCTTCGATACAAATCAGACCACCTGTGTATAACATTTCTCGATCCTAAATTAATTATTTCGCGAACAAAGTCGGTTATTTCCTTTCGTTAATTATCCATTTTTTAAGAAAATATCAGTAAAGAGACGATTCAATGACAACAAAAATCTAAAACAACCACAACCCAAATCCATCCTCAACAAACATCTCACCAGCCAGAAAACGTGCGAACCTTTCCTCGACATCCAGCCTCGCTGCACAATCTTTCGACTCGATTCATTGAAACACGCACACGCTCCGACAGGTAGCCGCGCTCGCGCGCAGAGCTCGTAACGGGAGGCTTGCGCATATTAGCCTCGCGATATTTCGCAATGGCTTAGCTCTCGCGCCGCTCGCGACGAAGGTAAAGCCTTGAGCGTTATCGAGCGTGGAATTCATCCTACGCGCGCGCCTCTTACCCACCTCTGCATCTCGCGCATCACGCCGTCCTTTTTTTTTCACCTCTACATTACACATATAAGCGCTCGCTCTCGAGCTAATTACTCATTCCGATCTCTCGGCTCCTACGTGCCGCCGCCGCATTGTTTTTCCGCGCGCCGTTCGGTCGGCGCGTTGTTGGACTCGCAGGGAAGAGACTGCGTTTAATGGATGGGGAATTTAATTTTCCAGTGTGCGATACTGATGAATGAAGTGCGAGACGCGGCTAATTTGCGGCCGATTGAAATTAATGGAAAGTTTTGTTGCTGGATGGTTTGTCTAGGGTTGGGTCTTTTGTGCGCGCGGATGGAGATGATGGACACAATTGAATGGCGGGGTTAGAGAGGAGGAAGGATCGGAGACAGCTGATTGAGCGTTTATGTAATTTGAATCGGTGGAAAATTGAGTTTGCTATTCTCGGATTGCTGTTATTGAATGGAGGCGGCTCGCGTGCGTGTAATTATTGAAGAAAGTGAAGGATTTTTGCTCGTTTTGCTCGCTTCTCGGGATTCCCGGCTTGACAAATGAAATGTAAATAATTTTAATAGCGCTAATTTGAAATGAATGGAAAAGCAATCTTATCGAGCTAATGAATAGAAAATGGACTGGGAATTGACTATTTGTTTATACGTTTCCAATAATGAAATATATTAGAACACTTTATGATAGCTTGATAAATGGAATCAGGTGACTTGCTATTTTCCAGAGTTTTTCAACCGATCGAATGGGTTTATTATTACACGATACGATTTACTATTTTTCGATATCCTTTTTTGCAGTCACAATGATTTTCATTCATGGAGTGTTGAATGAGGAATACGTAATGTAAAGATAGCGTAATACTGCGAGTATATTAAGCCGTGCATTACTGATTTGATAACTGAACTCGTGAAAGCATGCATTGTTACGTTTTTCTTCGGATATTAGCTTCAATTATTTTCATTTAAACACGACGAGTATTACCATGCATTTTCGAATGATGTAATGACAAAACGCTATTAATTCTTTAAACTGAAAATTTTTTGTTGATACAAAGTAAATACAGTTGCCCGGGTTTATGTAAGCGATTAAATCGTAAATTGAACTTGATTTTTACGACAGACGAAATATTGATTACACGATATTGCATACACGTGTAACTCGCTTGTTTTTCGATAATATTTTCGTCGACTGCGTAAATTTTTTTGCCTGTCCAATAAAGAGCCAAATTGATACCACCGCCGTCATTCCGAATTCTTCAAAATCCCGTGACGTTTACAGCTTCAACAAACGTGTTTCACAAAATGTTGCCTTATCGCGCTCGTAAAAACGTCGAAAAACATTCCGTGTTCCACTAAAAAAAGCGCTCCATTATACCTTTTACGATCGATATCGCGCGAGCCAGAAATTTGCATTAGGAGCCAAAGTGCGTTCGGCACTTTGAAATTTAATTTTGCAGGAGAAATCGCTGAGGTGTTGGAAATTTTGAAATTTCGCGTCTGACAGGTACCTCGTTTTTATATTAATTCGTCTCTTACGTTGTCGGGTCGAGCGGTCCTGCTGTAATTTTCAAGAAATATTGATTTTTCAATTCAGACATGTGGAAATTCGACAAAAAAAATTTTACTCGATCGCTCAGCGCTTTTGGGCGCGACCGCAAATATTTCATATTACGCATCGAGTTTTACGATCGTTTTGGCTCTCGCGTGAGAAAAATTCTTTGGTCGAGTGAAAACATTTGAAGATACATAGTCATGCTGAACAAGTGGTTTTTTATTTTGACAGTAAATATACGTTACATTCTATGTTATACAGTATTAAGGATTAAGAGATACTATTAATACGATAATTTTAAAATACAGTTCTAAATTAATATAACTGAAAAAACTTTAATAAATAATAATTGCCGAAAGAAAAAAAAATACAAACGATAAAATCTTTGTATATCATCTAGATCGATCAACTCCGTTACTCGCCAATTGTCACCTCTTAAAATACGGACCGCCCACGATGACGGAACTCAATCCTCGAAATTATCAATCAATAATTGCAGGCGTTCCATTCACAGCCCGTCAAAATCATGCAAATCCAGCAACAAAAAAAGCATCGTTCCTGTCACAGTCTTACACCCAGCCACCCTCTATGCAAATCTCGTCTCTCCCGGAGACAAATAGCGGATCGACTCTCACAAATCGTCGGGACGCGCGTCCATTTAAGGCTCGCTAGGAAGCGTACGCTTGCGTTCGCGATCCCAAAGCCCGACGAATCAATTCCCGACGGCCTCGCGAAAGGCACACTTCCTATATAGCAGCATAGGCTGGAATCGAGCTCTCTTTCTCCGAGCTCGTGCGCGGGCGCGAAGTTAATTGGCCGTGGCGCCGCGGATGATTGACCGCAAGAATAGCGGCGCCGAGCGGCTGTTTTGCGGTCGATGGGCTCGAGCCGTCGTTTTGGCAGTGGCGCGTTGCCGGTGAGGGGACGAGGGAGATGTATTTTCGGTGTATGATGGGGAGTTGATCGAGTTCCGGATAGATGGGTCGAGGAGAGGTCGGCGTAATTGAAATTTTTGGGATGGGCTGGGGGTTTCGGATTCCGGAAGGTCTTTGAACTCGAGTTGCTGTAGAGGCATTTTTATGTTTGAGATGAATGCACTGATTGGTTTTTTTGGTTTTGTTTAATCTGTAATTGTCGAAAGTTTTAAGTACTTCGTCAAGAATAATGTAAATTCTGTGTGCTGATTGATTGCATTTTGAGTTCTTTTTTATAAAATTTTGTTATTAAGTACATTTTTTTTTATAAAAACGGTGATACCTTTCAAGTAAGAAACAAATTAAATCCAATTAATTTTACTTTCAAGAAAAAAATCTTGTCAGGCTGTATTTCATTACTACAATAAGTTGATAAATTAATAAGTATTATTAAGACTAGTTTTATCGTTGAAATAAAGTTTTTGATTTACACTTTCATTAAAAAAAAAAAAAAAAACGCGAATTTTACATTTCCTTATATATTATGTATTCACACATATGAATGAACCAAAAGTGGCTTTGCATTAATGCGGTTTCACGGTCCGTTAGATGTTTTTTGCTTTGATCTCTTCAAGTACATTTTTGTATGGTTCGTTAACGTGAAATCGTGAAACGATCGTTTATATGGATGCTCGTTTCTGCGAAACTATTAAAGTGATTTAAGCGCTCTTGTTGATTGTTCAAACTCGTGACAGGCGATTTTTATAATTTTGGACATCAATAAGAGACTTAATTTTGCCGATTACTTTAATCGTTTTATTTTATACCGCAATATTTCAATATAAAATGCTATAGAAAAAGTACTTATTGTTTGTTATATATTGTGAAAATTTTAAAATTGTAGCGGTTACTAATGTGTGTAAACGTTTAATCGGATTTTAAAAATGATTTGGCTAATCTTTGAACCGTCAGAATTATTCAATTGAACTAGTGTTTTACTGTTTCATTCTCACATAACATACTAATAGTCACAAGACAATTAAGTATAGATGATCAGAAAAGAAACACAATATTATTGCATTTTTAGTGTATCTTTTATTTAAAAGAATTTTTAAAAGGTTTATAATGTCGGAAATAATTATCAAATACAGAATCGTAAATCTTATATAAAATCTTAAAAAGAAACTATAACGACTTTGTAGAAGCAGAAAATCTGAATCCAGGTTATAAAAAGTAAGATTCCATTCAACGAATACATACATTTTATTATTAATAAAAATTTTATTTTCTCATGTAATCAATAAAAAGAGAAACTGTTTTTGTTGAGTCTGTAGGCGTTCACTTAAAATATGGCGACATTTTTTAAATAAATATATCACTTTTTCTTTTATCTCTTGGCACCAGTTACATCCCGTATATATCACAATTTATCGTTCGCTACATATAATTCTCGAACCAAAGTAAATTATAACACAATTAAATATCATAAATTGCTGCTTCTTTATACAATTGATTCTTTCTACCTATTTTACCTTTCACCTAATTTACAAAACATAACTACGTATGCAAATTTATAATTGGATGCTGGCATGATTTTTTTCCACTTGATTAATGCAACCGTCTACGATATTCAGTTTAATTGTACACTTTTTACTACTCGGATACGAAAGTTATATGGACGATTTATGGCATCATGCTTTCGCACAATGCTATTCTATTATGATCGCTCTTTTTTAATTTAAAGTTCTTTTTGCTGCAGTAGAAATTAAAAGCTATTTACGTTCAGCTCTGTATATGGTGTTTTTAAGAATCCATTGCACAGAGTGTCTAGAGTTACAAACATTGCCTATTATCTAAAACGCATTATCTGTAATTATATAAAAAACTAAAACCTAATGTGTATCGTTTAACTATTACCAGCAGGAAATAATCTATGTTTTTATAGCAACCCACTGCAGGAGTAAATTACAATTTAATAATATATTTCACGAACCCAACATTAGATTAAAATCAGCCTAGTTAAGTAAACCAACAATTTTTCATCATCACCAACAGAATTCTCCGCATTCGACAAACCAATCGTAATCAATCACAATTCGATCAAAAAAACAAAATTCACCCAGCCTCGTAACAATAACTCAAACACCGAGGAGACCGTCACTTAATAACCCCGATTGCAAAACTCTCTCTCCCCTCTCGAAAAGAAATCAATGTATCTTAATAATTCCGAAAAGATAAATACACGGACAGCCGAGCGTCACCCGCATCTCAGCGACGTGTCACACCATATACACTCTCGTACAAAAGCTCCAACTCGGCGCGAAAGCGGCTTGATTGACTCGAAATGTTTCAAGTTGTTTTTTTTTTTCACCTGCCCAGGAGATGCATCAAAGCGCGAGCGGCGAAGTACAAAGGGGGGCGGCTGACGCAACGATTTCGGCGAGTGCAACCTTGGCTGAAGGCTCGCCGTATTTGGAGCTATATTGGGTCCACGAGAGCGCGATTATATCGTAAGGTGTGCGCGCCGTTTCGGAGAGCGCTTTTGCTTTTTTCAGAAAGGCAGGTTGTTTTTTTTTTACTTGTTTGGCCGAGGTGCGGGCGAGGTGAGGGATTATTTTGGTGATGTTTCAGATAATGTTATGGTGATGTGAAGATTTTATTACTATTTTTTTGTTGAGGAAGTTGAATGTAAGTCAGGTTTGAAATATAAGTTTCAAAATTTAATATAAATTTTGAGCAAAAAATCCCTTTGACTTTAAGGATCTTTGCAGATTTATGTGTTCCCATTGCATAATTGTATGGTGCAGTGTTTTGTGAAAATAAAGAAAAATACGTAAAACATTCGCGCTTGATGAAAGCAGCAGAATATAAATATATTCTGTATTTTTATTATTAAAATTACCGTGAAAGTATGCATGTACCATCAAGAAATATGACGTAAAATTATTCAAATATAATTTGTTGAAAATTAATTTTACATGCATAATAAAAAAAAACAGAGATTTATGTTATAATTTTTCTCACGACGCAATTTTTGCAATCTTCCTTACAACCAATCAGTTCACCCTAATTTTTACGATAAAATTAACTCCGTGTTAATAACGTTCCCTCATTAAAATTAGCGAAAGCTTACGCGGCTCGTAATTTAGCGTGTATCCTTCACTTCAAAGCGAAGTTAAATTAAGCTACCCGTTAAACGCTAATTTACTTAATACGCCTACCCCATCCGAAGACACCGAGCGTAAAAGGGGCAATCTACAGTACCTAAGAAGCAAAAAAACAACAAGAGGCAAGATAGCCCTCAGCGACTCGGAACTTTATGAATCACGAGTGATTTACGATCGCGCCGCACCTGTAATCTCGTGTTTATTAGTACGCGGCAACGGCGAGGAAAAAACCTCCGCGTTTTCGCAGTTTCTCTCGGGGGCCCCTCAGAAATCGCCGCCCAATTTGCGCGATCCGTCAATGCGTAGTTTCGCATGTGTAATTTCGCCGGGGAAGCGGCCGTTAATTTTGCGCTCATCCGAGAAAACTACGCGGGTGAAATTTATCGTCGTCGTGCGGGAATTTTTCTCAGGCGCGCGGCGCGGCTCGCTTTGAGGGCGCCGGAGAGCGACGAAATTTCAAAGAAAACGAAAAGCTGACAAATGCAATCGCGGCGCGGGTGTCGGATTTCATTTAACGCGTAGCGCACAGCGGACAAGGAGTTATGTAAATTTAATTGGGCCCCGCGCGAGGTAGAATGCAGCTTTCTGTGTGTGTGTTTAAGTGATTTCGATGAAATTTATCATGACTGCGCTCGCTTCGTTTGCCCCCGTGGCATCATTAATTTTGGCGTTTCGCATTAATGCGGGCAATTTTTTAAAGAAATTTTTCACGTTTTAATTTTTGGATGTTTATTTCGTAATTTTTAGTATCATAATTATCGGGAATTATAATGAGGTAAGGAGTAATTTATTGGGTTATTGGGTTGTTTAAAGGTACATTAATAATGAGAATTACACGAAGGTAAAAAATTGTGCCAGCTTCTAATTGTTAAAATTAAGCCTTAATTAGTACCATTAAAAGTATAACTCACCATCCCGATTTCAGCGCGACAGGAAACATTTATTATTCATGCTCTGATAATTTTTCAAAATTATTGTCTATATACTTTGCAAGAAACTTTTCTACGCGCCGATCAACGGCCTTTTTTCTAAATATATGTCCACCAGATTAATTCAAAACTCCGAAAATTGACCAGATCCGTAGCAATACCATTAATTATAGATTTTAAAATTCACTCGATTAAAATTCGCTTATTCATCATCGCCTTTTTCGGCTATACAGGAAACAAACCTTCTAATTAATGTCGCTCTCTCTCTATACTTTATAATTGTACATTATTTCATTCCGAGAATTTCGCTTGTAAATAAAGAATCCACGCAGCTTTCTTTCTAGAAGACGTGTACGTGCAGCACCTAGATAAAAGTAGAAAAGAAAAGCATCGTGTCGTAGAAATAGGCGAGAGGCACTCGGATGAATTTAAATGTCCTCTCTTATCGATCGAGGCCTCTTGAGAATACATATTCACTTTATAACGGATCACCGGATGCATACTCCGCTGACGCGTGGGTCTGACCTGCGTGTAATTTCGTGTGTGCAGATCGTTTTTTTCTCGTTGACGGTAAAAAGACAGGGAAATGTTTGTTTTAAAAATTACGACGTTTTCACTTTTTTCTGACACGCGCGCGTGCGGCAAACCCACGCGACGCCTTTCAAAATCATGTAGATTTTATGTGTTTGTATGCAGGTGGTGCGGGCATCGATGCTGAATATTATTATGAACGTTTATAAGCCTGTATTTTAGCTTTAACTGGGAGATAATAAAATTGCATAATTTTATTGTCTTTTAAGAGCTATTGAATTTTGCAACGGATCGAATTTGGAAAAAATTGCGCAATCTCCGCGTTGTTGAGCTTTGATTTTGTAACGATCGGTTTATCGGGTTTTGATGCATTCAAGTTTCAAATTTAACACACTCGTAAAGCCTTAACGTACATGTGCTTACGATTCGAGTTTATGAATGAAAAAATCACGTTTCGCAATTGGCGATCAATTAAAAATTCATACGTACAAATTTAAAATTGATCTCCCAGTTGGTAAAACACTTTATTTATAGCAACATTTATGCACCGACGACATATTAATTCACCTAATAAAGCTCGATAGAGCAATTTTTCCCAGAAAAAAATTTCCCAAATGATATTCCGCCGACAGCTGTAATTGCCTTTACCATAACGACCCTGCACACGTGATTCCAGCAAACGTGCGCGTATTTCCGCGCCTAGGCATTAGCTTCCAAATCCGAGCGCCTTCGGGGCCCGCAAATGGCGAAATTCACCTCATTAATTTCTCAAGCAGGAAATAAGACGTTACATTACGGCCTCGCGCGTGTATCACTTCACATCCTTTCCACAAAAAAGGCCTCCGCTCAATTTCACACTTAAACGTATCCCCGGGCGAAAGCAAACATTTTTGCGTCCGCTTATCCAAAAAAAGCTCGGCGCACGGCGCGAGAGGAAAAAGACGAATGTGCCGGCGTGTGTTTGTCAGGGGGCTCGCTAAAAAATCATAATAGGCAGTTGCGCGCCCTTTCTATTATTGAATTCTTCGAGAGCGACACGCGCGCGACTTTCCAATGCGCCGTAAGCCATCATCCTCGGTATGCGTACGTGTACGTACGTGTGTAATTGCTATCGCGAGCCTATATCTTTACGGCCTTTCGGCTTCATTGAACGGGAGAGTGATTTTCGCGCGCAAGCGAGCTGCTGTTGTGGGTGGGTTTGAGCGGAGCTGCTGTTGGAGATAAGTAAGGCTTGTCGTTGAAAGGAGAGTTTTTCTGACACTCTTTGTTTGCTTGCTGTAGGTTTTTTTGGGTTGTTCGAAGGGTTTGTGAACGGTTGGTTATTCTAGTTGTGTTTTGGAATTTCCGTAGTCTAGTTAAAAAAATTTCGCTTTTTAAGTTTTTGAACGAAAAGGCAATTAAAATTGAAAGGAGAAGTAGAAATGTATGTTAAATATAATAAATTACATCACAGGAAAATTAAATAACTAATATTAAATTATTTAATTTATACGAAATTCATAAATCAAATTTTCAACTCTGTTTAAATTTTAAATAACATTCTGAATACAAACCCATTGTTTACTAATAAATAATTATAAATTAATGTTCTCATTTTGCGTTACGTAAAATTACATACTTATAATTAATGACTAATTGACGTTTAAAACGCTTCATAAATAATTTAATTCTATTAGATTGTTAAGGCCTTACAACTAAAGCTCAAACTAATGTACCACTCCAACGATAATTAGAATTATGAGGCTACATACATGCGAACTACACGCGCTAACAGTAGATAATACCCAAGACCGGTAAGACGTCCGACTCTCACTCGCCGCAACGGGGATGAAAATTATGTCAGCGCGAAAGCTGCTTTCGTACTTAACGCCGTAATGTCAAATGCTTTTCAGGCTAATTATCTCTGCATCCGAGCGCGCGCGTCGTACTTGATTCTTGGAAAAGAACGTCTCAGCGACTTTCCAATTCTTTTTCCCTCGCGGGAATGAAGAGATCTGGAGTTGCTTAGAATGCCTGTAACGGGGCAATCGAGCTTGTATGAGATTCCTGTAAAGCAGTTTAACGAGTTAATGCATTTTAATTTGGCTTTAAAAAATCAGAGTAACATAACGACTCTTTTATAAAGTACCCGGGTTGCTCCATTTATTAGATAACTATTACGATAACTCGCGATTCTAATACGGAATGCAGTACCGTGGGTAATAAATTATTTTTTTTCATAAAACACTCGTGAGTATAAATTTCTCAAAATTTATCTACCCGCCTCATTACCGCACCGCGTGCAAAAAATATCCTGAAAAATCCTCATTGTACGCGAGCCGCGCTATCTAATCAGGCCCGCAATAAACAACTATATTTCCGATACTTTTATGCGGCCATCAACGCCGCGCTCGGCGACATAAACAATAACGCCATTAACGATCCCAGAAAGATACCGAGAAACACCCGAACCACTCTTTAATCTCGCGGCATGCGCGAATTTTCCCGATAATCCCCTGATAAACACACCCGCCGGGCATTTTAGGCTAGGTATTCGTTCGGCTCCGAGATTTCGGAGAGATAATACTTCATTTGTTTAGCGCGTAAATTGCCCGCGTTTAACGTATCGCGTTACCCTCATGTTTTAATCATACGTTTCTTATGCCGCTAACGCCCGTGATGTATATATGTATAACGTTGAAAAATTAATACGCCATCACGCGCGCCGAGAGGAAAATCGTTGAACTATAAGCGCCGATCGTCGCCGTGTTGACACTTATTTCCTACCGATTACGTGAGTGGCTTAATTAATGTAATGCAAAGCGCATAGCGGTTATAGGTGGAGATGCGTGGACGTAAGCGAATCCCCGGCGCTGCACCCACGAGCGTTTGTAAATTATAACGCCGATTTCGTTGCTGGAGATTAATTTTGACGTGATTGCGCACTGTAAAAAATTTGTATGCGGATTTTGCTTGTTTTGATGTCGAGGGACTGAAATTTATGTGGCTTGATACGAATTATGTGTTTTCGTTTGAATAAAATTTTGCGGTCTTTTGGGTTTGGTTTTTATTGTTGCTTATTAGAATTTTTAAGGCATCGAAATATTTTAGGTTGGATTGAAAATAAATTTTTATCGTGGCTATTTATTGCGGTGAAAATATTTTCAGAATGCGAGAGTGTATAATAAATTTAATTTTTGATTATATATTTAATAAGTGTCGTTAAACGCGGAATGAGAAAAAAGTTAATTTATTGATCATATACAGATAAAATCTTTATTTTTCATCATTTTTCATTTTTCATAAAAGTAAATAATGATGTGTAAAATAATTAATTTTTTTTAATTCACGATAAAACTTTATCTTAATATTAAATATACGTTCACACAATTATTTATTTTAAAGGAAAACTTATAATTATTCCAAGTTGCAAGCAAGTATTTTTTACATGATATAACTACACTGAAAAAGTACGCAAGGATAACAAGATAATAATTTAAAAAAACATTTTCAAACCACGCTATATAATTAATGAATAATAAGTAAACCTAAAATTATTAAAAAATTTCTTCACAAAAACCATAAGGAAACCCAGCTCACCCACTACTTAACTCCACAATTTCACCTCTACACCGCTGCATTCCTTAAACGACCTACCGAAAAAAAAGAAACCGCCACTACGAATCCGCAAAGGCAATTAGCGCACCCTGTTTCCCAGCAACACAACCACAAATCTTCACCTACAAGCCGCTCTGCGACACAATGCGCGCATTATTGGCCACGATTAATTGGACTCTCACTCTCGCGCTTGCCAATTTTATCATCCAGACGCAGCTGGCCTCTCTGTTTATTTTTCGCCGCCGCGAGACTCGTCGAGTGTTTCTTTCCGTTTGTCTTTATCTCCAGCTCGCGATTGCGCCAAGTGGGGACTCTCCTATACTGTCGATCCATCGCGCGTGCAGTGCACTAGGTTTTTGAGATTTTTCTATGCGAGTTTACTGTGGGTTTTGTAACCGCTGAGGGTTTTCGTAATGCTTTGGAAAATTATAATGTTTCGCGGGGATTGGGTTCGATTCGAGATTGCACGGCGTTTTACGATGTAATGCAAGCTTTTTCAGTAGTTCGATGCTGCATGTGTAGTTTAGGTGTTACGTAAGGCGAAAGAGGAGAATGTCGGGTTGTTATATTATTTATTAGTAGATACAGCGCGGCACTGCTCAGACGCCTGTTATTTTCGTTCGGTAAATACCGCTAAGCTGTTGGCTGATTCTTTGAAACGCATATCGTTTTCTCGTTTTTTTTTCGTCTCTAGATACGCGAATATATATGCAGAAATTTCGCAACCGATCTATTACTCCCTAGACACAGCCAGGCACTTAAATACCTTAAACGGATAATGGCCCGCTCTAAATTAGAGTGAGGGTCCAATATTTACCGATAATCGCACCGATTCTCAGCCTTCTTACACAAATCTCTACTCCACACCAAAACAAAACCCACATACACTCACGCGCCTCATCAAAAAAAATCTCAACATTCACCACCATTACTCGCCTTTACTCGACCCGACAACGAGTCAATACCATCTCTCTCGTCGGCTCTTTCTCACCCACCTCCCAACGCACATACACACTAGCTCTCGGTGTCGTTGGCCGCAATCGTGCCAGGGATCGGCAATCGAGATTTAATACCCATAGCGCGTCTCGCCGCCCATGCGTGTCTCTCTTGCGGCCTGTGTGCCCGGGACACATCTCGCTAGATGGGTGAGAGAGGAGGTTTTAGTGAGGCTATGAGCGCGCTGGGATCATGCACGTAGACGCGATCCTCGTTGTGATTTACCTGGTTTATCGTTTTTTGGGGGTGGTTTCCAGGTGGATTCGGGGGGATGGCGAGGTGAGGATTTGGGATGGGTAGATGGGGGGTTTGTTGATTGAGAGGTTGGTTGGGGAATTGAAGGAGAGATGAAAGGAGGAAGTGATTGGTTTTAGTTGGTTGGGAGGATTAGTTTTGATGATTCAGCTGGTGCGAGCGCGTTTGAAGGTGTTTACAAGGGCGGGATGGTTTCGGTTTTGATTAAAGATTTCACATGTCGATTATAATTATAAACTAATTTGAATATACGATATTTATAGTAATTAAATTTGTCATAAAAAACACCTTAAATCACAATTATTACATTAATTAGATCCAAAAACCTTCAAAATCCCAAAACACTCAAAAATTTAAAAAAAGAAAAAAACAATTTCACCTTTAAACAACTTTTAATAATGATTTCCTAATTCTTGTTGCAGGCGAAATCGGAGGAGCACCTCGCACAGGAACAGGCCTGGCTAACCTCGGAGCGCGTCTGGCTCTTACATCGTGGTGGCTTTACACCGGCCTCGAGATGCGGCCCAGTCGGTCCAGCCGATCCGGATATTCACAAGCTGCGCATCCGGCTCATCAACAGCGGCGAAGAGCTGCTCGTCGACGAGGAAGATGTCGAGAAGGTAAATTTGTTGTTGAATTGAACTATTTGTTTGAGAATTTTGAGTTATTGTTTGGTTAGTTATTAATTGTTTTTTATTTTGAGAACTAGAATATTTGTTTATTGGCGGTAGATTTGATTCTAAAATAGATTAACTGCTGTTCAATAACAGATTATGCACATGAAGTAATGTTATTTTTTATTTATTTATTATCATTACAAAAGTGTTTAATTGTTTCAATTGTAAAAAATTTAAGATTATCATGCTCAATGTTGAATAAGCAGATCGGAAAGTTTACACACGTGCAGTAATGTTATTTTTTATTTATTATCATTGCAAGAGTGTTTAATTGTTTCAATTGTAAAAAGTTTAAGATTATCATGCTCGAAGTTGATTGAGCAGATCGGAAAGCATGCGTACACCTACGTACGTGAGTCTGCCTTATCGTACCTGACTCATTCTACTTAACACTTATATATACTTGTGCCACTTACGTTATCTAATCTACCTGAGCGGTTGTTATACTCAAATGTCTTCAAGCATTACTTTTAAAATTAACTTCATATTTATATTTGTTTACATTCTTTAGCTCTTTTTTTATTTATAAATATTTATAAACTTTTTCAATGCTTGAATTACATACGAATCCTTCAAACATGTTCTTTTCCAACTATTTAATACAATCATCGTCTTACGCGCTATTACAATTGTATACTAAGTAATTGCAACGTCTTGATTAATCGGAATCCAGCAAAAGACGTATTAAGTTTTTTCATTGATAGTTTAAAATGTAAAACTGATTCAATAACGAGAAACGGCTACTACACGCTCCCGTCCCAATGATTCACAGCTCTTGCAATTCTTTGAAAATCCAATTACCCGCCGCTAATTTATTTTCATTTAATTGACAGCCTATTTTACATACGTCTTTCGAAACAACAAGATCTACTCCCGCAACTACACAAACCATAAATAAAAAAAGCAACATTCACCCAACAAGATACTAATAAATTTTTCGTTTCCTGTCCAGGCCAATCCACCGCAGTTCGACCGTGCGGAGGACCTGTCCCAGCTGCGCTTCCTCAACGAGTCGTCGGTCCTGCACACGCTGCGCCAGCGATACGCCAGCAATCTCATTCACACTTATGCAGGCGAGAGCATGATCGTCATCAATCCCGTGGCGCCGCTGGCCATCTACTCGGAGAAGGTGAGAAATCGGCAGCGACCTTCGCGAAAAGAGCTTGCTTTGAGAGCGCTGAGATGATTAGAGCTGATTGGAGCGTCATTGGACGATTTTCCGATTGTTAGGAGGATTGTGGTTCAATTATATTTATTTTTTTTCTCGTCTAGTCAATGTCGGTGAATTAATGTTGGCAGGATTTTTTTAAGGTTGAGCGGAAAGGTCGGTGGAAGATTTATTTCTTTTTGCTTTGTAATGGGGTATTGGGATTTTAATGGGGCGATCGGTGATTGATTTCCTTGAATCTTTCAAGCTTTGCGCGAAATTCATTTTAATTGCATAAATAGAGGACAGTTTGTTTTTCAATCGTTATAGTAGATCGTGAGTAGTTATTTTAGGTAATGAAAAAATTTAGTGCCTAATTGTAACTTTATCACTTTTAAAAACGTATAATTAGATACACAAACCACGAAAAGATAATTAAATTTACTAACAAAACACATCTATTTAAACAAATTCATATAATCAGTTTCTTGTAAAAAATCAAAACCTTATAAAATTTCAACTTAAACACCACCACTAATTCTTACATTATTCCAGGTCGTCCAGATGTTCAAGGGTTGCAAAAGCGAGGACATGCCGCCCCACATCTACGCAATGGCCCAGTCGGCTTACCGCGGCATGCTGGCCAGCCGCCGGGATCACTCACTGGTTTTCCTCGGTCGAAGTGGCGGCGGAAAAACTACAAATTTCAAGCATGCTCTGCATTACCTCGTCTTAGCTGCCGGTGCTGTCAACAAGATTCTTACGATTGAGAAGCTGAATGCTCTGTTTACGGTTCTCGAAGCTTTTGGCAACAGCCGTACGCATATGAACACCAACGCGACAAGGTTCACTCAGCTGTTTAGCTTGGATTTCGATCAGAGCGGACAGATCGCTTCTGCTTCGCTTCAGGTGAATATCGACGGATTTGTATTGGGATTATTGCTGTGAAGGAACTGTGAAAATTTTTTAAAGATTTATTGTTTTAAAAACTATTGGAAAATGATGTTGATGTAGAAATCTTATGTATTGAGTTGTTTTTTGCTGTAAATTTAAAATTATATTTAGAAAACTTTGCAAATGGTCGATGCCTACCTTACCAACTGTAGGTTTTGTTGGTATCAAAACGACATGTAACATCATGAGTTACATCGTTAAAAAAGTTAAACAAAGTTAATAAATTGTGCATTATGTTATTATTGTAATTTTTTATTTATTTAAATATTTTTGTATATTTATTAACTTAAGATGTGATTAAAAGCTACATTTACTAATTCCATTTTTTTTTATTCAGGTCCTGCTGCTAGAAAAATCACGAGTCGGCCGACGCATCAATGGCGACCCGACATTCCATGCGATTTACCGTCTCCTCGCCGGTGCCGAGGGTACCCTCCGCAAAGAACTAAATCTCACTAATCTCGTGGCCGAAAACAATCCTTTTATTACTCCACTACAAAAACACGAAGACAAACAGCGCGCTCAGGTCGAATTTAACCGCATCGTCGCGGCGTTCCGCATCCTCGGCGTCACAGAGTCCGAGGAGAGAGCTATCTGGATCGTCCTGGCAGGCATCTATCACCTGAGTTGTGCAGGAGCCGTCAAGGTCGGCACGAGCTCCCAAAGTCGCTGGCAGTTTGCGCGCGTTGAGTGCGCTGAGAAGGCTGCTACGCTCTTGGGTACCTCGGTCGAGGAGCTCAGCAGGCTCGTATTCTCGCCACAGAACAGTGGCGGCGTCGGCACGCCCAACGCGCCCAGGCCCGCGTTAAGGACGCCCAGTCCAACTGACCAAAGCAAAGACGTCACGGGCCTAGAAGCGTTGGAGGGCCTGCTCGTGGGATTATACTCGGAGGTGTTTCACTGTGTGGCTGCTCTAGTCAACAAGTAATTGCGAATATGCATTATGTTTTGTTTGGTTAAAAGCTATTGTGCTTATTTGTTTAATTGTTAAAAACATTTTTATTTCTTTTAGATCTATAACCTCACCAGTTCACACAGTGTCATCGTTGTTACTCTGTGACGCTCCTGGATTCCAAAATCCAGCGACTTGTGGACGTCAGACAGGAGCAAGTTTCGAAGACCTCTGTCATAATTATCTTCAGGAACGCCTACAACTTCTTTTTCACCATAGTACTCTAGTTGCACCCAAAGATAGGTATGTAATATATTTACTTCATAGTAACTACACATTAGACTCTTTGAACATCATGTTAATAATGAAAAATATGGTATTCTTACCATTAGATACGCTCAAGAAGGTATTGATATTGACCATGAAGATGAAATTGAGGAAGGTCTTGGATCTCCTCAAGCTTTAGTTTCCTTATTAGATCGAGGAAATTCTCAAAGTGCCACAATGTTACGAACAAGCCAAAGCGATCTTAGCAGCAGCAGACAAATGGAAAGAAAAGGACTCCTGTGGCTTTTGGACGAAGAAACTGTCTGTCCTGGTGGCAGCGACGAGAGCTTTTTGGATCGATTGTTTTCATACTATGGCGACAGAGGTAATTTTAATAGTTGCATATCTGCTAAATTTTCAGAATGATTTATGTAATTATTGCATCTCACATTTTTTAATTATAAATTAAAAAACAAAGTGAAAATAAGACATTATTAACTTTATTAATTCTTTTAGATCATCAAATGCTGCTTAGAAAAGCTCCGGGCAACAATCAGTTTGTATTACAACATTTACAAGGAACGAATCCCGTTCTTTACACAGCAACTGGCTGGTTAAAATCTACTCGTGAAAATCCACTTGCAAAAAGTGCGATTAGCCTTCTTCAAGAAAGTAATAGGTAAGATATTATAAATTTAAACTGTCAATTAATAAAAAAACAAACATTTTGAAACTTTTAACATTTGTACTGGCATTTTTAGAGACGAAGTTAGCAGACTTTTTGTTTGTGCTCGTGGAGCTGGTGTTTCCGGTGCTTTAAGCGGATCGATACACGGATTAGAAGGTTCTCAATCTTTGCGAAGAGCTTCTAGTATTAGAAGAACATTTACTGCTGTGAAACGAAAAAATGTTTGCTTACAAGTCAAATTTACAGTGGTAAGTATTACAAAAACAATAATTTGTGAGCTTTGCTGTTAGCCGACCCCCTCTTAAATTAATAGTTCAATGCGTTAAATCTAAATATAGTTCAGAATGCACAAGAGATTATTCAAGAGAAATAATTAGGTCAAAGGCGAGGATGTTATCAATGATAAATAACTTCTCTTCAAAACTTTAAAATTGTCTGTCATTGCCACATAAGCTCTCGCATTGACCAAACTTATCAAAACAGTATTTTAACTACTAACGACTTATCTTAAAATTTATCATGTTTTATACATTTTTGTTCTATTTCTTATTTATATTTATTACTTTTCATTTGATCAAGCACTCATTTGTAAGAAATAAATAGAAATTCATTTTCTATTTGCATTTACGTATTCATACATTATTAATTATGTTCTAGGATGGTCTTATCGAAACGTTAAGGAGAACACGTGTGAAATTTATTCACTGCTTTTTACCACAACATAATGCAGGGTGTACGGAAAATAAGAGTTTACTGGGTGTCAAACCTAGCCAAAGCGAAGATAATCTAATCAACGTTC
Organism: Eupelmus urozonus; assembly: GCA_900480035.1. Taxonomy (NCBI): domain Eukaryota; kingdom Metazoa; phylum Arthropoda; class Insecta; order Hymenoptera; family Eupelmidae; genus Eupelmus; species Eupelmus urozonus. The sequence continues at coordinate 153,668 of UELX01000010.1, forward strand.
CACTATTACGGTCACAGGTAAATTTCAATTATTACAGTTAAAAATCTTGTAAATTTTGAAATTCGTATATACAAAGTCTTTAATAAACTTAGAGATCTACTCTTACCACCGCTCTACTTTATCAACTGAAAAATTTAATGTTTGATTTTTTTTTCAACTTTTAATTTTAACTTATATTTGTATGTACTTTTCGTAGGTTATTTAATTATATGATATTGTTTATAATGTTTATCCTTAACATAAAACTCAATACTAACAACTTACTTTAATCACTGTAAATATTTTATAATAACGTAAGTTTTTATTTCTTAAAACATTATTTAATGGGAATATTATTTAATAATTCCACTATTACCAGTTATACAGATTATAGTTTTTTTAAATAGTTATAAAATATATTGTGATGTAAGCAAACCAAGACACAGTTTCCCATATGGAGATAATGTTTCATTCTTTCTATCTACAAATTTTTAAATTGATATTTTTAAGAATGATGATTGTATGAAATTTTTAACCGAAAATTTTTATCGAAATTGAAAGTTCGATCAAATGCCAAAACATACGCTTCGCGTATTAACTTACAATTTTTTACAGAATGTTTAATTATGCAGAGCAATCTAAATTGAATTTTAAAATAACTTTAATTTAGAAAAATTACATTACATACACTAGATCTGATTTTTCTAAACTCAAATATGAACACAGCAGAAATTTAAAACAATTTTAAGTTGTGCATGAAAAAATGTACAAAAACTTAGTAAAACATTTGTATTTCAGGTAAGAGGCAGTCAGATATTGGAAGCGGTTCGCCTTCACAAAGTCGGTTTTCCAAAATACATGCCACTTGGAGAATTCCGGCGACGGTTTGCGCTACTATCGAGTGATTCTACAGCCCGTCCAGGAAGTCCTGTAGCAGACGAACGAAGAGCTGTTGAAGATATGCTGCTGTCCGTTGACGTCGATCCAGCCTCATACCGTGTCGGTCAAAGCCAGGTAAAAGCGATTTTAAATTACATAAGTTAAACTTACTATTTCTGCAAACGTTTTTGTTATTAATAGTGAAACGTTTTTATGTAGCAAATTTGTATATTTAAATTTAGTTTCCGTGAAAGTAATAATGAGAATTAGAAGTTTTGAATAAATTTTAATATCTTGTTATTTAAAATCTTGTTATGCTAAGAATAATGATTTTAATCGTCTATATGATCTAAAAACTATACGAAAACGTTTACAATATAATTTAATGTATATGTGAAGATCTAGGCACATAAGAAACATGTTATATTATGAAAACAAAACTTTAAACGTACCTTCTTGAAAGGCATTGACAAGTTTTTACACGATTTCTCATTTTGGATTCAATGTTCTATCATTGCTCATAAAATTATGACTTTTAAGAATGGCAAAAAGGAGAAAGTTTAATGAAACATCATGATAACATCGACATTAAACGATCGTCGTTTTGCGCATCTCCAGGTCGGTCTTCCTAGAAATCGTTTTTAGATGTAGAAATCATTTGGATGCGCACTATGTATGGAAAAAGATAATTGAAGCATTTCTGACTATTAATTTTCAATATCCTTTCAAAGTTTACAGTGTATTACACTTACGAAAGATTTTTTATAAGAGATTATCATAAGATTTTTCATAAGTATAAATGAAGTTTTTCTGTCTTATACATGAATTAAGAGTCTACGCCTATAGCCTCTACTTTTTTTAACTTAAATTTTTGTAGAGCAAGAATAATTACTTTTTCTTGAAATTATATAAGTTAAAGTACGGTGTACCACAGTCCTCGCAAAATTTCTTATACAAAATTATGAATTATTTATATACATTTGGCATGCAAAAGTTCCACGACACCGAGAAACTGAAACTTTCTATTAAAAAACCTCAATTATTTATATACACCCGTAAAATTATCAAGATTTCTTTGCAAACCAGTTCGCTCATAAAGCCACGCGTAAAATCCTCATTTTTACAGCGCGCTACCGGCAATAAATCTATAAACCTCACATAATAATACCGACATTGTATGCAAAAAACCTCTCAAAGACATAACACATTCGTGAATACCGATCGCATCTCGGATTACGTACACATCATGCGAGCCCGAAACTTTCCATGAAAGTGCAGCGCTGCAGCCGATCCTCCCGAAAAAACCATCGAGACGAAAATTTCTCTCTTTCTCTCCGTCGGCAAAAGCCCTCTTTACGACTCTTATTTTCAAGCTCGCCGCATATATCCGAAGCGTATACAATCGGCTTTACGATCTCCGCGCGTAAACCAGCACCTGCCTGCCTGGGTGCCATTGCTCCCGCGCGCGAATTTCTCTCTCGGCGGTCAGCTTGGGCATAAGCGCGACTTTGGGCCCCGGGGGCCAGTCGGAAGCGTCTCGCGCAGGATGTATAATCGAATGCGTACTTTCACTGGCCGACGAAAGAAATCGCCGCCGCAGACGAGAATTCGTGGAAGCTGTGTGGGCATATAACGGTGCCGGCATCTCGCCCGGTGAATGCATTGTCGATCGGACGGACGGAGACTAGAGGAATCTGCCGGGAGAGTGCATGGCCGAGTGGGTTTTTCTTTGGGAGAGCGAGAGAGAAAGAGACCTAGAAACGCTTGAACGGCTCTGCGCGGGACCTCGATTGTTAATTATCCAGGGGGAGCTCGGAGCGAGCGTTTGTAAATGTTGGTTTTTCGGTGTGACACGCTGTTATTATTCTCCGGTTGGAGGAATTCAGGTATGCGCCGGAGATGGCTTTGTTGGTGTGATGAGGCTTGTTGTTGATGAGGATTGTTTTGTGAGTAATGGGGAGGGGACGCGAAATTATTAGGAATGACAGTGCTTCTTATTATGGATGATGTGGAATATGTTGTTTTTAATTTTGGAATTTATTCGTTTGGCTTTCTGCTCTTGATTTACCTGAAATAGTAAAGTGTAATTTTTAAATTTTATTACGATTAGTTGAAGCGGCGCAAATTGTTAATTTACCGAAGAAACATTTGATATTTAGGTCGCTGAGTAACTGTAAATTTTTTTTTTTTTCACAGCAACTTTTTTGTCTCAACTTTACGAATAAATGGAGGAATGTCCCCTAGCTCATAACGCTTTCCAAGAAGACAAATAATTCATGCGCTCTCTATAATAAAAAACGCAAACACGGCACAGACATTCTCGTTACACACTTTGTAACTAAGTAACTGTGAAGCCTTTACACTTTTAAAAATATTGATCTTAGGCGGGGCTCTTATGCGTTTCATTATTCATAACACAGCCGGCCACTCGACGAGCAAATACAAATTTCAAATTTCAATCTGCAAAACCATAAATAAAGCTCCGCGTCCCCACCCCGGCAATCCGCGCATCGATATTTCAAATTTATTAAGTCTCAAGCCGATGCCTGCAAACAATCTCGGGACCAATTAAAATTTCGCCGCCGCGGAAAAGCCGAACACTCGCCGCTTACACATACAAAAAAGTTTAGCGCCGCATATTTTAAACCGTTCGTATACAGCCGACGTGTTTCCATTAAATTAGCGAGTACACGCGGGGCGTCGCGCGCTGCAAATATTTCCCCTCTCTCTTGCTCGCTCTCTCTAGCAGCATGCATATGCATATATACCCGGCGCGTGTAATTCGAATTGCAAGCAATCAAGCCGCACGCTGAACTGTTCTCCGAGAGACAGGCGTAATTTCGCGTGTATGCTCTAGTGCGAGAGCGGCCGTTTTCTGAAAAATCCGTTAGAGTGAAGCTTTCATTTTGCGAATGAGCGGGGGGTTTGTTAAAGTTGTCTTTTTTTAAGATTGCAGAGGGGACTTTTGAAGTTGGGTTATTATTGCGGTGTTTGTATAATAGGTGTGGGATGGTTCTGGGAAGGTTATTAGAAGTTGGTGTTAATTTTGAATTTTGGTTAGTTGTTTAGTAGTATGTGTAAGTATTTTTGCATTAAAACTGTTAGCGTGCACGTATTTCGAAAGTAAATTTTTAATAACTGGCTTAAGGCAACCTCGGAGTTAGATTTTATTTCGTAGCTTACAAATTATGCTTTCAGTTTATAAAATACTTTAGATTTTTAAATTTTCCGCCTTTCTGTTGTCTTCAAAGAATGGTGGAAGCTTAAAAAATTCAAAGAATTTTGTTTACTAAAAGCATGATTTGTAAACTACGAAATGGAAATTTAACTTAATCACCGCACTTGCCTTAAAAGTTTGTTATTTTATTTGTATGTTTTGAAAGAATTTGCTATTAGCTACACTTCATAATTTACTAGATTACGCAAAATCCTAGTTTAATTTTATTTTTAAAACTGTGTTAATCCGAAGATAGGTTAAGCAAACACTGCCAAGCCGCAGTTCAACGCTCGACCCTCAACCGCGCTCACGAAATTTTCTCTAATTTAACATTCAAATTTCCCAGCCATCAAAAAGCCAATAAATTCATTTTCGCAAAATTACAGATGCAAATCGCGACGTCTACACAACCCCGGCCCTCTCGCCAAGCTCGAATCTCCCCGGCTTCATCAGCGACATCTTAATTAATTAACCTCGCAATCGTCCTATCTCCGCCAAGCCATACGTGCCTCAAATCATTAACCGAACCTCCATACACCGTCCACTTTTCACGGCATAATTAACCACTCCGTATATCCCGCGCTTTTCACCGCTCGCAACAAGTGAAAATCGCCCGCGTCCTCCGCGTGCTTGGAATTCGAAAGCTCCTCTCAGCTTGCGGCTTTCCAAATCGAGTTTCTCATCGGCCGCAAATTTATACCCGGCTATATGCGCGCGCGCGCACGCGCATTCGAGGGCGCGCGCTTTCACGGCCAAGTACATGCTTGACATAGACGATTATCTCTCTCTCGCGCTCGGCGTATATACTTTCCAGCTGCTCGAAAGAGCTTTTACATCTCGGAGACTGCGCCGGCTAATTTTTGAGGAGAGCAGCCAGATATGTTTATTGTGGGAATGGCCCCGGCGCCTCATTCGCGCTTTCTCCGAGCGGACTTCAATTGTATAATTAGCGGCCGGTGTGTGTATATATAAGGTATAGTTGATTGTACTGTGCTGATAAGGTTCTGGAGGGATTGAATAAAGGATGAGGTAATTAATTCTGCGAGGCATCGATTTGCTGAGGTTTTCGAGAGTGAGATTAATTGGTAATACTTCTAAGCTTAATTATCATAATTAATATAACGTTTTCTATTATTAGTCGTTAGATTATTGAATGTCTTCAAGATAGATCTCTACTCATCCATTTCCCTCAGCGATCACCAATTTTCACTCACATCGAATCGCACAAGCAAATCCACAATATTTACAGTAAACACAATCGTGACGCCTCGGAAATTCCTACGTCCGATTCTAAATTTACACTCGGCCAGCGCGATAGAATAAAAATACCTCTCATCGCTCGAGCCTCGCTTTGCAAAAATAGAAAGCCACAGAGCCGCGCATTGTGTATAAACGGCGCGCATCCGCGGCACTAAATCACCGCTTGCGCGAGCGATTCGAAAAATTTTGGCGCACCGACGCATGCCGATCCAGCTCGCGCTTGTCGATGGCTAAAATCGAAAGCTGCTGATCCGCCGGCAGCGATAAAACTCTATTTTTACCCAATAAAATCGAAATAAAAAGCAAGCCTCGCGCGCCCGAGCTCACAACGAAATTGAAACTCGCCGCGCGCGCGCACGCTGGCTGCGGAGGAAAATAAAAGCGCAGCGACGACTGCCGATCGCTGCAAAATATATCGGCAATGTCGCGCTCGGGGGGTAGCCATACAAGAAAAGCGCGTAATTGAATGTCTTTTTTGCGGCTCGTCTGCACGCACGAGAAGAGAGAGAGAGGAGGGGGGAGTTCGTTGACTCTTTAATGCGCGTGCGCGCTTCTTTTACGAGCGCGCGGGGATTTTTCATTAAAGGAGAGAGAGAGGAGCTTCATACAAATTGTTTGCCGCGCGAGAAAAACGCAAGGTGGATGCGCGTAGGTAGCCTTGGAATAGGGAAGCTTCCATTAACGATGTGACTTGTATGAGGGAAGCGCTATTGTTGCGCCGAGGATGGAGAGAGAGAGGACGGGAATTATCGAGCTGATTGCCAGCGACATTTTTTTGCCGGCCGGATGGGACGGAGCGGCTGGAGGCGAGTTGAGTCGTTATGGCCGGGGGAAGATGTAGTTTTAGAAAATGCTGGGGATTTTTCGTTATCCTAAAATGGTTATACTCGCGCGTTGGCTTTTTTTTAAAAGATTTATTTAATGGTTGGCTGTGGGTTCGGTTGCGCAGTTTCATAGAATTCTGATGCGGTTTCATTGATTTTAGTAAATCATAAATATTTGTGAAGCTTCAAAGATCTGCTTAGTTATACAGAGCAGTTCGTAGGAAAACAGTATAATGAGGGCGTAGTTTCTCTAGTAAGTAGTTCGAATGGCATTTCGTATAAGGAACATTTGAATTTACTTTAAGCCAGTAAACTTTTACTATAAGTTTCACCTAATTATGTAAATAAAGTCAGTTTTGTTTCCTTTAAATGATAAATATATTTCGAAAAGCTACTTTTCAAGAAAGCCGCTGCCGCAAAATTTCACTTTTATTAGTTCACTTACAACCCACACACAAATAAACGCCAAACCTTAAATTACGGTTATACCCCAATAAACCTTCAATCCAAACTCCAGTCCGGAATAAAAAAGCCCCTCCATAAAATTCATCGCCCGACATAAAGTACCGTCGCGATTTTAAAAAAAAAAAGCACCGTTCAGCAGCGCTACGCCGAGCACGCAAAACAATTATCTCGAAATTGAACCGCGAGATCTCTGATTTTGATTGAACGCCAAGTGTCAGCGGGACGCTACTGCAAACGGAAGCGAGCGCGCGCAGTCGGGCTTCTTTCGCGGCGGCGCGTTTTCAAGCTGCGCTGCCGTTGGAGAACTGCATTCCCAAGATGTGCGCGTCTCTCCGTGGGCGCTTCTTTTGCGCTTTCGATTGCGTGCGCGCATTGCCGTATACGTCCCCGCGCGCGAGGGCAGCCTGGAAATTAATATCGAGGAGCGAGGATGGCTGGTTCTTGTTTTGCGAAAAGGCGCACACAATTGATGGGCCGGGCTTTTGCGGAGAGTGGGGTTCTTGTCAGCGTATTGATTGAATTTCTTTTTCTGGGGAGTCGGAGTGAGCTTGGGGTGAGGTATTCGTTTGCTTGGGGATGGGTGTTTATGTGGTTTTAATAAGTTTTGAAAATTAATGATGCAGTGGGGTTTTGATAAAACAAATACATAATTTTTTTTAATTATATGTATATGATCAAAATTTTGAAAAAATGAGATCTCAGAATCAAAACATTTTATTTTAAAATTTTCGAACTAATTTTCTATCATGTTTTTGAGATCAAAAGATGATGAAAAATGCTTTGGAACAGCAGAGAAATTCCTCGTGACTTTTTTCAACAATCACATTTTTACTACAAAAGTTTACAATAAAAAGAAATATAAAAATCTAATTTTGCAATTTTTTCCCAAAGATTTCATTATATAAAGGAAAAAGTAATAAATTTCTAGTGCGTCAGTGATACTTCATATTTCAGAAACGTTAGTTCGTGTTAAATATATAAAAGATATCACAACTAATTTAGCGACGAATCATCAAACTTTCTTCAAAACATCCTCGACCACAAACTCCGCCAGCCAAAGTTTAATAAAAAAATTCGCAGCATCGCCAAAAACCTGTAACGCGAATCCCGCCAATCCGCTAATACGCTTATCCTGTCCCGTATCATTTTTCAGCGACGCACTTTTTCTTTTCCTCTTTGCACACAATGCATAAAAGCCTCGCTCATTTTTCGCCCAACGTCAAAACAAGCAAAAAAAAGCCGCGACCCGCAGAAAGCTTGGAAGTCCCAAGCTCGGCCCGACTGACCATAAAGTCGCTCAAAGGCTCGTGTCGGCAGGCGCTCGTATTTCAAAAGCCCGCGAGTTACGATAGGCTCGCTCGTTAATTCAGCCCAGCGCGTAGGGGAAAAAAAATTAGCGCGGGGAGTGAATCCAGCGGCGGGGGCCCTAAATCATCCGGCTGGAAATTGACGTAAAATTGTTAGCGCGCGCGCGTGCGTGGCGAGGAAAAATCGAGAGCCCAGCGACGAAGACGGCTCGCTCGCGCAGCTTCGTTTTTTCCTTTTGTTCGGGGCTCGAAAATGGATGCATAGGGGCAGGTGGGAGGCTTTATGAAAACGATTCGTGATTTTTATGGGGTAGTGGAAGGTGATTAGCCGGCTGATGTATGGGCTGTAAATTGCTTTTGTTTAATATTTTGAATTATGTTGATTGTGGGGCGAATTTATTTGTTTGTTATTGTGGGAGATACTGAATTAGTCTGCGTTAGAGTGCGCAGCTTGTTTTTCATGCGATGACATTTATATGAGTGTATATGTGTTTAGTTATTATGTTTTTTGCTCGAGCTTGAAAAATTAATGGGTGCATTGCCGTCGGCTAAACTATATTTTATAGAGACAAATTGAACGATCGGTAGTAGGAAAATAATACTTTTTCTATAAATAAAATATGAATTTAATTATTCAATTAAAAATATGTATTTAAAATTTATTTTCTACGCATTCTCCACTTTGATCAGTCATTTCTGTCGCCTCTTAAAAATGCCTAAAGAACTCGGCGTGTATCTCCAAGTGAATTTATACGAAGCTGACAAATTGATTCGCGGAAAAAATTAATCTTCATTATATTGCTTAGAAGGTTATTTATCGCCTTATCTCCTCAGCGAAGGCCGGGAGAATTTAAATTTCCTTCGCGCGCCAATGCAAATCCGAAACTCCGGATTAAACGTCTTCTCGTATATTTTTGCAAACTGGGACAGCTGGAAACAAAATACATTTTTTTTAATCTATCGAAAGCTGCAGCGCGTCTCATCATTAGAATAAGCTTTTTAAGGTCGACGCGATAAATCGACAAATTTGCGACGTTCGTCTACGTCGAGTTAATTTACACCCACGACGTGAGCGGAATGAGCTTTCTGCGTTCGGGCCGGCCGCGTAGGTGCTGACGAAGGATGTTCCAAAAGGAAATAATAATAAATAACGCGCTCGTTTTCTGTTTTCAAATTTAACCTCTTTGTCATTCGAATGACAAGATGCATAAGGATAACAAATTGTGGTTTTATCGTGGCTCGAAATTGAGCTAACTTATAAATTAGATTAATCGAATTCTCGTACAATTATAAAATTCTCAACATTATTAAGAGTACTGAGCTAAATAATAAATTTAAACGCTTCGCCTCAAATTAAAATACTTCTCTCTCGACCTAAAAACATCGCGAGCGAAAAACTCCTTAATGCAGCCAGACATCTCGTATCTTCGAAAAACGCTTTCAAAAAAATCCGAATACCCGAGGACGCTTTCCCATGCTATCTTTCGAAAAGCATCCGCTCGTCCTCGAAAAATGCGCCAAAAAAGCGCAGCCATATTCAGGCTGCATTTTGTCGACGCGGACTTTCCGTTCAAAGGTCGGCTGGAGCACGAGCAAACGAGAGCTCGGTATATATATGTGCGAACCTATCGGCTGTACAGCGCGCGCGCTCCACTTTCTCGCTTCTTTGCTATATAAGTCCGCGAGGCACGTATATATGATTGTCTTATTCAGAAATTACGCGCGCCTCGCGGCTACGAGATAGCCTATGATTCTCTCGGTGCTCTGTTTTTGTTGGAGAGAAGCGGTGGGTTATTGTGGACTGGTTGTTTTGTAAAGTGGCGAGTGTCTGTTATTTTTTAGAAAGAGCTGTAAATTTTGGATTTTAGGTATTGTTTGGGTTTTCGAAGTATTATAGGTTGGTTTGAATGTTGCGAGTCTATTATTTGTTTAGATGTCGCGGAATATGTTAATTTTAACGATGCCTTTGACTTTAATTTTCGAAAATATAATAAAACATTTATATGAACAGCGAATTGACAGCTTTATTGTGTAGATGAAATTTATTGGTGGATATTGTGTTGAATAGATTAAAATGAATTTTAATATGCATTAAGGAGAAAATATTGACACGAACGTAAATTAGTCAACTTTTATAATACAGATTTTAGCATCTTAAATTCGGTAATCCGACACGAATTTCGTAATATATAGCAGAAAATAATAGAATACTCTTGTTTTGAAATTCGGCTATTGTCATTATACAATTCATTACTTAATTTCAAATACAATTCAATCCTTAAAAATTAAAAAGAGAAATACGATACAAACTCATACAATTGAATATGTATTTAAAAAATTAATTTTTCCATTATTCTACAAACCGAATCTCATTTCCAATAATGAAAAAAAAATCTACAATTTCCACCCTCTCCCCTAAAACAATACTGCTGTAAAGCACTCGCCCTCAACTTCCCGCGCTCTCTTCTCCCTCCATTCAAACAGAACGACAGAATTCCAGCATTAGAATAAACGAAACGCCTCTCGAGCTCGCTACGAGGCATCCAGCACGTCGACGCCGCAGCAGCTCGCGCCTCTGAAATATACGAGGCAATTAAAGCGAGCGCTTTGCGCAACGACGACCTTTCCTCTCTTCTCGTTTTTCTTCCGCCGCTCTTTCCGAGGAACGCGGAGAAGCTACAGCGGAAAAGAGACGGCTCGACGCGGTAGGTAGCGAAGTAGTTTCCAGAGAGAGCCTGACGCTACTTTCCCCGGCACGCACTCGTCTTATCGCGAGCTCGAGCTCGCGCATTCCGCGCACGCGTCGCATCTGCTGCCGAGAGAGCAAAGCCGGTCTTAATGTGAGAGGAGAGAGGTTTTTTTGCTTTTTTTTTATGGGGGAGGGTGAAGTGATTTTGATTGGTAAATTTGTTGATTGGATGTATTGGATAGTTGTTGGTGGAAAAAGTAAATTGATAATCTTTTTCTTTTCTGTTGATTGACACAAGATACTTTCAATTATTTTAGATAGTAACAATTCTTTTTTTCAATACTTTTTCACAAAATGGACAATTAATCAAATAATAATTGTTCGACTTTTGTTTCGACTTTGAAAAAAGTCGCCCATCAGTGCGAGGATAATGACCCATAAAAAATGGGAATTCCCATAGACAAAACGTAAAAAGCAACGGAGCCCACAAACGAAAGCAAAAGAGCTTTCGCTATTCGCATTCTCTCCTCGCCATTGTATATAACTCGTCGAAACAACAAAACCAAATCAGCGCTCGATCGATTTAAATTCCCTCCGGCTCCATACCTTCTACGCTCGAAAGCGAAAAGCTACTAATAATTCACCTCGCTCTAGTCTCTCTCTCTCTCTCTCTCTCTCGCTCCTCAACCAGTCCGACTTTATATATAGGACAGCTACATTTGTTACCCGCGCCGGATCGTCAAGCGAAACGACAAAAATCGGCCCGATGTATCGGCGCTATATGCACACAATGTACGAAGCTGCGCCTGGGTGGCAGCGCGCGCGCCGGCTGGAAAATCGGCCCGAGGCCGATCGTATATATACGTCCTTCTCCGCGAAGAGCGAGAGAGAGAGACGCGAGAAAGAAAGCCGCGGCAGGTTCTCCGAGAAGCGCCGGTGCATGACCGCTAGGCGTGTACGGAGAACGAGGGAAGGATGCGTTGGGAGAGGCTGTTTTTGGAGACGAGTGGGAATGGATAATGTGGGCGCTAGGAGGTTTTTTGGTGGGATTAGGGTGATTAATCTGGGATGTGATGTCATGATTATGTCGGGGAGAGTTAGGGGGGAAGTGTTGAGTTATGTGTAAACTTTCTTTTTTTTTGGTGTTATTGGTGCTTCGTGGTGTGTAAGTGTGCTTTATGTAAGGTGTAATTGGTTTTGTGTATTCTTTATTCTTAAATTAATCGATGCTAATATAAAGTTAATTCGAAGTTATAATAAAAGATGTTAGCTTGTAGCAGCAAGTGTAACTGATTGATCAGATCTCGTAATTTTTGTTTTCAAATTGATGTTAACGCACTTTCTCGACTGTAGAATGAATATATACGAATCTCCTTCATAAATATATTAATAAATAAAAAATTTCATAATAAAAAGTAAAAATTAAACAATACACAATAGCATTAAAAAAATATGCCCGTTACGCATTCTTTTAATTAATAAAAGATCTGCTCTAATTAACGATGCATTAATTAACTAAGAACACATGTTTGCGTTTGTTATTACCGTGTTCTACATACTTAACAAACAAGTAAAACTACAATCTCGATCGTAAAACAAACCCAATATTATTAAACAAAACTCACCACATTAAACCCAACAAAAGACCATCCATAAAATTAAACAATCAAAGCCCACTTATTCTACATTAACCAATCCAAATAAAGCCCCAGCGCAAAAAACGCCTGAAAAACAAAACAATTCAGCCCGTGGGCCTCAGCCGAAGCTCCAGTTCTTTTTTTCATCCACGGCGCATTTTTCCGCTCGTAAAAGCAGTCGGCGAGGAAACAGCCTTTTTTCACGCTCTCGCGTTCGGAAGGATGCAATTTTAGCCCTCGCCTGCGCGCCTTTACGATTCCCTTCGTCTTCCTCTCTTTCTTCTTTTTGTCCCATCGACGTCGGCGGTTTATCGAGATAATAAAGTCATTCGAGAGGATGTCGTTAAGCGCCAAAGCATCGGGGCCGGCTGAAATTAGCGGCCGATTGGTTTGTTAGCGGCGACGGGTGCTTTTTCACTTTCGTTCGACGACGAAGCTTGAGAGAGAGGCTAGCGGAGCGGTTTTTAGTGCTCGAGAGCATCGCGCTGGCAGCACGCGATGATGGAGTGGTTTAGAGTAAGCGGCGTCGTTTTTTGGCAGAATGAGCGCCGATCGCCGGGACAATTAGTGGAGCGTTAAGGTTTTAGCGTGGATGATTGACTTTTTGAAGCGTAAGTGATGCACCGTTTTGCGCCGGGTTTAATAACGTTACTGTGGCTCGCTTCTAGCTGTTAAGAGGTGAAAAAGTTTAAGGCTCGAGGCTGATGAAGGCCAGTAACATCAGATTTATTTTAAGGATCAGAACTTTTTCTTTGCGTAGGCGGGGTGACGAGGAGCACCGAAAAAAAACAAGATCCGTGAAGAAAAGAATTGTGGGAATGACGTAAAGGTTGTCTGGACGTCGGCCTATTGTTGTCGGTTTAATCGTTTTTTTTAAACGATCGTTTGTGTTTTAGTCTTTTGACATATGCTAATTTGATGGCTACCGCCGTATAAGTGTTTGATCCTTGTACTTGTTACATAACCGTGTCCTGAATGTGTTTATTTTTGTCGATTGTTATTTCGGCTCGATATTTATCTCGTAATGCGCTGCTGTTAGTTTCTCGGGTTTTACCGATTTGTTTCTACAATTTTGACAGGCGATGCAAACTTTGATATGTTATTATGGTTTTTATGTGAAAAAATATTGATTGGGATCAATAAGTAACTTTTCGATTGAAATGTTTTGGAGTATAATATACAATAGGAAACGCGATCAGTTTGATGATATCTATATTGATAGACGATTCGGTGGAGAAATCGAGTTGCAATTTCGATTTATTCTATTCCACGTAAAACTCCAATTTTTCTGGAATAATCCTATTTAATTTCGTGTTTCTTGATTAAAATACATATACTTTATACAGCTAACAGAAATTTTATCTTTAAAAATCCGTAATAAGATAATTTTCTTATCGCGAGCGTGTATCAAACGAATTTTCGTCAGAACATTACTGCACGCGAATATCGAATCACGATCGCGCCGATGATTTCAATCTAGGCGAAATATTACGCGGAGAAATTGACGAAAGTTTCTAATTCGCTTAATTTTATCGACCAGCAACTTATTCCCCGGCATTTTTCTTCCCCTCCTTCATTACCCACAAAGCAACTCATTTCTACATCATAAAAAAATCCATCTTCCAATTTTTTTTCAATATCACCAAACGTGACCAACCTGACAATCCTAACCCAGACGAATATATTTAGAGAAATCAGCGCGTGCCTGGAATCCGCTCGGTTTCATCGATTTCCAGCATTCCTCGCAATTAACCGCACATCACATCCCAACAATCGCATTTCCCGATAAGCCATTTCCCCTCGGCGCGCGTCCAGGAGAAACGAGGGAGCGGAAGAGAGAGAGAGAGAAATTGGCGGCGCGTTTTGAATTCGCCGAGGCCGGCCGGGCGATTTGTCGGGCGGCGAATCGGGGTCGGCGCCTGTCTCTGTATATAGTGTCAGGCGAAACTGACGCGAGAGCGGCTTTTTTGTCTCCGTCGAGCGAGTGACCGATGCTCAGGCGGGCAAAACAAATATCGCGCGTGTGTATCGATGCGCGCGAGCGCACGTTTCGCTGGAAGAGTGCTTTGATTTGTGGATGGATGGGGAGGATTAATTGTTAAGGTTTTGACGCGAGCGTTTGGGAGATGGATTGGGACACGGGTTGAAATAATTTTGGGTTTTGGTAATGTAGTTTTGGATTGTTGAGGATTGATTTGGGTAAGGTAATTTTGTTTGAGGAAGAAGGAGCGGTGAAGTGCTTTATTTGGATGTAGGTTAAATTATAGAGTCTTGTATAATAGATCGTTAAGAAAAGCGAAACATCGGAAATGCTTTATAAAGTAAATAAGAATAGTGCGGTCGCAGTTGATTAAATAACATGGAAAGTGCGCGTATCTACTGGCTTTAAGTAGAATAAGTCCAGTATGGCAAGACACGCACTTATACGTCTTCCATCCGTGTTATTTAATCAATTTAAACCAAGTTTTTCTTTTAACTTTCTCCAGCCAATACTGGATAAGACTTCGATTAATTTTCATCAATACTTGCATTCAACGAACCGGTATTTTTATCTAACGAAAGTAAAATTAAAAAAAATTTATGTCTCTATTTACAAAGCAATAATACAACAGCAAACTTCATAAATAAACAGAAACAGCTAACGACTTTAAAAAATCCATTTGCTTTCACGCAAAAAATATTCATCAACCGCGAATTCCCTCTCAAAACCCAGTAGCGCAAAATTCCCGGACTTTCTCGCTCGGCGGTGGCCCACATCCACAATGCGTCGGCCGGCCTCACGTTTGATTCCTCTCATCATTTCGGATATACACGCGTTCTCTCGGCCGAAGAAAAGTGAAAGATTTACGAGCGCTCGCGTTGTCACCGCGCTCGCACGCAGCAGCTGTTGCCCGGCTCGTTTTTTTTCCTCTTCCTCGTCCGCGTCTCCCTTTCGATACGGCGAGCGCGCTTTCTCGATGTGTGAATTTGCTCTTTTCTCGGCCGGCAGGTAGCCGAGGATAAAAAGGGTTTTGGAAAACGAACGGGCTTTACGTAAGCTAATTGCGAGGCCGGACGGTGGTTGTTTTGGGTGCGGGGGAATAATAAATCGGGGAATTATCAGCAGGGTGGCTGATAAAAGTGCTCATTAGCGTCGATGTGTAGAAAGGATTGGGTTGCTGGGTTTGTTTTTTGGGGTTTTTTGGTTTGTTTTGAGGCGAGCAAGTGTACGAGTGATAAGATTAATGTAGATGCGTTAATGAAAAGGATTTTACTGTACAGTGGGTCTTGTCTTTGGAGGAATTAAGCTATTACTTTCTATATTTAAACGATTGAAAATATTGAAAATTTCTAGTACAAGCTCACTATTATAATTTTGAAAAAAGAATTTTTCTAGCATCTAGTAGTTACAATCTTTCGAACAAACGTTTAATCATTCGGCCATTAGCTCAAAACCCAGCCTCTCGCTTCCCACAAGCAAAGGCTATCGATCAGCCGTAATTCCCATATACGTATACGATCGCCGCATCATCGGCCATTTAAAAATAACCCCGGCGCGCACTCGTTAAATTTCTAAGCAATCAGCCTCTCGTGTGTACACAAAAAGCCCACCTCTTAATAGCCATTCTCCGCTCGCCTCCTTACCTACACACACTCGCCGATCGCGCGAAATTACACCGCGGGGAAACTGCCTCGTGACTTTGCGAAGAAAAAAAGAGGAGCGCTTTCTTGAGCCCGCGCACTGTTACCCTATGATTGACCGCGGCGAGAGTATCGGGAGCGCGCCGATCGCGTCGCGGAAAACGAAATCTGGGTCAATATTGACTTTGCCGAGCGGACGTTTGCATGGGCTGTGATTCCGAGGACGGAAATGGATACATGTGTTTACGTCGGAGATGCTGGGGTTGGCGAGAGATTATTTTGTTAGGAGGGACTGTGTGCGTGGGTGCGTGTTAAGTGGAACTGAGACGCGTGAAGATAGGAGCGGAATCATGGAATTTAATAAAGGAAAGTCGGGATGGAAATTAATTATGAGATGAAAGTGACTGTTGTAAAAAAAGTGCATAGCTGGTTTCGTTGTTTTAGATTTTCTCGGTGGGTGGTATGGGAGAGATGCGCTTGATGTCTGTTTTAGATTAAATTGAAATTTATGTTTATCAGAGTCGAAAATTGTAGAAGAATGTTTACTTGTGGTTAATGAATTGTAAATATTTATTTCCCTAATGGCATAGTTCTTTTGACAATTAATAGATTGAAAATTATAAATAAAAATGTATTTAATTATATTTACGTTATGTCTACAAAATTATAATCTATTTATATATTTTAGAAAAATAAATTGAAAATTAAAAATCCTTTTTTATTTTTTGTTACAGGTGAGTCACCTAATAATTATATCTTAATTAAGTCTCTACTACCACGTAAGTAAAATATATTACCTTTATTTTTTTTGAAAAATACAAATATGGTCGTACAGGATGTTTTAATAGTTCTTGTAAATTGAAGACTATATTTTTAACAAACCATATATTTTTATTTTTTTATTTAAAAAAAAAAGTTTTATAGGAAGACTGGAAAGCCCGATGCTCACGGTAACTTTCCTACAATATTTTTTTTAATCCTTTTTTTTATAACTCTGCATATAAAAAAGCAATTTTTCACCAGACCAGATAAAACTTTTGATCGCTCGCCCCCCTGCATTTACAGCCAATTATTTTTTATAATCTACACCTCCCTAATTCAATTGAAAACCCAGGCTGCAACAAAGCGCCTATAAAAAAAATACGCTACTCGAACAAATGCACCGTTTTTTTACCCGTGAAAAAGGCGCGGGAAAAGAGCCCGTGAGCACGATTAATTTTCTCCTTCGCGTTCACTCGGGTATTACGCGCTCGCGCGCGATTTCGGCGAAAGTTGTAATTGGAACGGGCATGGGAAGTTTCACGTCGTGGTCCTCTCCGCGCTCGACGATTATTATCTCTTATTAATCGTTTATGGCTCGTAAAAGGTACAGCTTGCGCTTCTTCGTCGTTTTTTTTAAAGCTTCATTTGAATATACGTGCAGGCAGTGTGTTGCAGAGAGTACGACCAGTCATTTCGTTAAACTGGCGTGGAAAGTATTGTGGAGTTTACAATGTTGGTTGAACGGCGTTGTTAAGATGCTTCGTTTTTTAGTGCGTAAATGTCTTTTGTATAATTTAACGAAAATTTTGTATTTTTTAGACGAATCGAAAAACGAATGCTTTAATATATAAATTTGAAAGAATTTATTATCGCATCTGACTTCTCCGAATGTTTATTTAATTATTTATATGTTACACGCGTGATATAAAAAAAACAAAGTTAATGAGGCGGTTATTAAATCTTCAAACGACACTTATTCCACTTGCCGTATTCCCTTTTGCAAGCAGCGAAAAGCTTTATTGGCACCTGTCAGCTCTCTTATCGCGCTGCCAGGCCGCGTAACGTCTCATTATTTTAATTGGATTCGCTTTCGGCTGAAAAGTTTAATAACCCGCGTATCAGTAAAAGTTTTCGAAAGCCTTTCACCCCCGCCGTAAATGCCGCTGAGCCAAGTTAATTGTTCTTTATCGGGAAGACAAGTCGGCAGAATCTCGCCGACGGGCCGACTGGCAACTTATTTTTTTTTTCCAGAAAAAAAGAAACCGATTTCGTGTGTCGCCGCGTCGTTTCCTTATATTCGTAATATAATTTGCTTTTATCGTCGCGTAGAAAGGAGGATTTTATAACGCGAATGCAGGAGATTTTACGATTCGGGAAAAATTTACGATCAATTAGATTCTTCGAGGAGATTCTTATCGGTTTTGTAATTAAAGGAAGAGATGTCCACGGGGCATTGCTCTTGGTTTTATGGAGAATCTAACTGATTATATAATTGTTTAAAGGTAAAGAAGATGAGTTGAGGAGATATAAGTATAATAAATAGGTCCATTTGAAAGTATTGGTACGTGGATATAGCTTTTTGAGTGCGATTAAGTAACGTGAACGTTATGTGTATCGTATGTTAAGTAGATTAAGTCCGTCATAGGAAAGACGTCTTCATTTGGAATGTTACGTGTGATGCGATGAAAAACCGTGCTTTCTATTGATATATTAGCTTCTGCATTTATGATGAGTTTGAGGAAGATATTCCGATTCTCGTTATGTAGATACTATAAAAACATAACACGATGAAATCCAATGAAACTTTTCATAATTGGTGATTCATTATATAACAAATACATCAATAGAACCCATCACATTCCTCTATGCGACGATCTTAACGAAACACAAAAATCATTACTTACAACGTTTAAAAAAAAAACTTTCTCGCCAACTCAACAAACCTTTAATAACAACTTCCTAAAACCCCCTCCCCAACTGCCAAACGCAAAGAAATCATCAACTCCAACTCTTCAAAATCCAATCCCCTCCGCGACGAGCAAAAGGACGGAAGCTGCCTTAGCGGAAGGAAAAAGCAGCCCGTAATCGTTTTCTCCGCTCAATCAAACGAGTTTAGCGACGAGCAGCAGCAGCAGCAGCAGCTTCTCCGCGCGCGTGAAATTCGACCCGAATGACGTATGCGAGCGCGCGGGACGTTTGTTCACATAAGTCACCCGCTGCGGGTATATGAGCGAGTAACAACCGGTCGCAGCGCCTGCGACACCTGCAGTGCATGGCAAATCTCCCGGTGAGAAGCCGGCCCGTTCCACAAAGCGGTGAAATTCGAGCCTTATCGCGCGGATTTATCTGGCTTTATCCGTCTTTATTTTTGCGCGGATCTTTCTTCAGGTGTGCGCGCGAGTTTGATAGGCGCTGGACTTTTATCGGGCTTTCTTTTTGGGTTAGCGTTTGATCTAGCTTGAATGCAAATTGTTTTATTTGGAGACTTTGGAGTGTGTGTGTGTGGTTTAATTTTTTTTTTATGTTTGTATAGTGTGTATTTATGTTTGAATGTATTTTTTGGGCAGAAAGATAAAGAAATAGCGGGCCAAGTCGACACGAGTTTTAGATTTTTTATTTAAAAAATTAAATAATTATTATTTACTACATCTGCTTTTCAAAATAAATATTTATTCTCGCAACGGCTGTAAACGCTGATTTTTTTCAATGAGCCAATTTCATTTTTGTGCATATTTTTTCTTTAAATTTGTCAAATCTGACATTAATTTCAGAGGGCATTGGGTAAATTATTAAAATTTTAAAATTAAATAAATGTCGGATTAAAAGTCAGCAATATGACTGTAAGGAAAGCCTGTTAACAGGTAAAATTAATTAAATTAAGGTAATGTTAATCGCAAAAAAATATGAACTCAATAACTGACCAAGTGGTCAAGCACCTTGTAAAATTTCCAAGATTAATAAAAATTACTCCCAATATTATTTTTCCCCTTATTTATACTTTCCTTTTCAAAAGTATAACTTTCAATTTTCTTTCGATCTATTTCTTGTGTAAATAAATCAAGCCACTCAAACATAGATTCTGCTCACCAATTATATTATAATTAAGTTCACCCGTGACTTATCTCCTCGGCGTCTATGCAGTAGTAGCCTTCGAAAAAGATGATGTGGATGTTATATACGTACACTTTGGTCATACAAGCATAGGCAAAGGATGTAAATCCACGCCCGTCAACATGATAAACCATAAACTCTACGCGTCTGCGAAGGAATGGCTGAGGTGTGTGTTGTACTAGAACTTTAGGTATATGTATTTTAGCTGGCGAGAAAAGGGTTCTTTGATGAAGGAGGGACTTGCAAATTTTTTGTTGTTGTAAGTGATGAATATTGGAATTTATTTTGATCTTAGAACTTAAAATAAAACCAGAATTTATTTAGTTTGTTGAGCCTTATTAAAACGTGTTCTTTAGATGACTTATTATTATTCTTTCATTATTATTCTGGTGTGAAAAGATTCACGGATCAAAGTTAGAATTCAAAGCAACATTCATATTGTCCATTCAAAATTTATGTAGTGGTTCTAGTTTGTTTGTTCTAGTTGGTTTATAGTATATTAAGTTCTAAAATACAAGTACATTATAAAAACTCAAAAATATAAATTTATTATAAAATCTTTAAAGTTACAATCAAAATATTTATTAGTTTGTTTTCGATTTTTTTCGATTTTCTAATAACGGAACATTTTTTAAAAATCGAAACACTAACGTTCAGATTTCTTAAATAAAATCTTTCTCGATTATTACACCTATCAACGACACACGTTTCTCAATTTTTTAACTCTACGTTGACATTAATCAACTAACCCGCAACTCGCCTCTTAAAATTTTTCATCATCTAAATTATAAGTAAACCCTCTGACACCCGCCTTATCTCCTCGACGCCTACGCAGCAGCGTGCGAAAGTATAGACGACGCGGACGTACACCTTGGTTACGTGCGCGCGAACGCGAAGGCTGTAAAACCGCGCCCGTAAACCCAGGCAATGCCGCGACTACGACGGAAGGGCTGAGGTATGCGTTGTTGTAGACGCCTGGGCGGATGGTTTTTTAGAGCGGGAAAAAGTTTGTTGATGCCGAGGCTTGCAAATTCCTCGCTGTTGCGAGTGATGGATATAGGGATTCGTTTTGGTTTTAGAATAAGGAATGAAAGAGCGTGTGTTGGATTTGTTGAGGCTTATTAAAACGTATTTCTAGGATGACTTATATTCTTGTGTGATGGAGCCTGTGGTTTGAAGAGAAGTGAATGTACGTATACTTTCAAATTGAATTAGAAATACTTGCGAATTTAGTAAAGCTTATCTGATGTTTCACGTTCATTTTTCTTTAGGGTTATTAATTAATGAAAAAATGAATTTTTATACTTTGTTTTACGTGTTATTTTATAGTTTCGTAGATGAAAATTATTTAGAGCAGAAGTAGTAAAACGAGTTTTTACAGTAATAGTGTACCAGCAATCGCAAAGTAATGTTCTGTAAAACTTTACTTAATTTATCTTTTAATATTCCATAAAACTTAATATTTTTCTTAAATAAAGTTGTATTTCTTATTAGATTCTGCGACATTAAGATTTTGATCTTGATCTTTACATCTTTTCACATTACCCACATATCTTTACTTTTATTTTTATTTTTATCTTCTTAAGCAATTAGCTATATTTGCTTAACGAGATCACCAAACGCTTTTTACCTCACTTAACTCAATAAACAATCGCTATTTAATAATCCCCTCAAAATTTTTTGCTCCTCTTAACTCATTAAGAGACACAAGCTCGATCTTCAACATCGATCCCAGCAATAAAAGTTTCTTGCCTACCCAGTCCGCGTAACATTTATTTACAGCTCGCAATAACATATCTCACCCAATCACCCTTCCAGCGCACACCCGGCAATTAAACCTTAACATCCCATAAACAAACAATAATCACTAGCCACCTCGCATCCCGATCGGCGATCTCAACATCCCATAAAATCCTCCAAACGACAAGCCTATCGCCTCGAACCGATCCTACCGATCCTCGAATAATCCCCGGAGTAAGCACAGAGAGAGAGCCTTTCCCTCGCACTCGTACGTACGGCTGTAAGTATGTAGTCCGGTTTCCCTCCGGCATGAGAGGCGCGAAGAGAATCAAAGAGACGACCTCGCGGCGACCGCGATCTCCATGAGGCTGCCGGCCACAGCGGAGAAAGGTGCATATCGGTCTCTAGCGCCGCCGCGGTATGTACCCGGCTACTCGTGACGCTGACCTCTATTCCCGATATTCGTGAAATCGCGCTCTGATCCGTAAGAGTGTGGGGAGCATTTTCTAGGCAGGAATTTTTATGGCTTTATTTTATGCTTGGAAATAGCGCGTGCGGAGAGGGCTTTTTGATGGGAGGGAAAATCGCTGGATGTGGCGTCTTGTGGGATGGGATAGGGATATTGGGTATGGGAGAACGAGCTGGGTTTTGGGATTGCGATGGAGATGGTGAGTTGGATTGTGGAAAAATGAGAAATAGTATTACAAATATTACAAATTTTTTTTTATTACAGGTTTTAATAAAAATTAACTTTGAATTCTGATAGTTTGTGCTGAACAGCTTGTGTAGTTACTTATTTCCTGTGTTGACAAAAATCGAGTAAAAAGTACTATAGAATCTTATAGTAACTTAAATAAAATATAAAATACATAAATCATGTAATACAACTATGTAGAATGTTAAAAATAACAATCCAATTTATATCGTGTTGACTATTAAAATTAAACATATGATTTACGATAAAATTTATATTGAAATAAGATCGTTATGTTTAAAGAGTAATTAAAGTAAAAGTCCCGATCCATCATTAATTAATACGAAATTAAATGGCAACCTCGCGTGTATCTGAACGCTGTGTAGTTTTTTTTTGTAATCCACAGCCTGTCTCTTATATTAAAATTACAAGATATATATTGGTACTGCATAAATTGTGATAATTAAGATATCTATAAGGACTTTCCAAACATTGTATTTAAAGAGTATATTATACCTTGTGAATAAAATGATTGATGCGAAATTTTTAGATAAATCGTTTTCAAGATCTAAAGCCTGTCATGTTAAAATTCTTCGTTGCGATATATCGCAAAAAAATAGATTTATAAAAATCTGAAGACTTTCTCTTAATGTGCTTCGATTCGCTCGTGAAGAAACTCGACAGAAGTGGATTCGTCAAATTCGTATTGCTTTAAGTGTATCGCTTTTCTAATATGGGCACGTGATTATCTAAATGATACCGTTACATCTATGAATGTAAAGTTTCTCGAAAACATTTTTTTTTGGAATATTTTTGAATAGAATTATTAGAAAAGGTAACCAGAAGCTTGTAATGATTTCTATTATTGAACAATGATAATTCTTTATTAAATAAAAATACTATTTATTGCAAGCTTAAGTTTGGCAAAATTGCGAAAACAAAATCTCTTTAAATGAAAAAATTTGGATTTCTATAAAATATTACCTTATTATATGTCAAGCTACGATCAATATTTAATTATTTAAACATTAAATGTCAATCAAAGAAAATTAAAATATTAAAATTTATAAAATCAAACTCAGACTAAACTAGTTATATTCAACTTTAATTTCATAATCTCTTGCACAATCTCAAAAGAAAAGATCAAGTTCAATGAGTGAAAAGTAACTTCAAAGACGATTAAAATGTTTATCTTTCAAGCACAAACCTCTCCTTCCTACCCAAACCCAAGCATATCACCACCTACCAAAAACCATACCATCAACAACCCCGATCACGTATTCAAACATTTCGCGCGTCACCGATTATAACAAACAAAAAGCGCAAGCTGCCCCCCCCCCCCAACACTTTCTCTCCATTCTAATTCAACGAAAATCTCGCGATCACCCGTCAGCCAGCTCGCCGGATGTGTATCGCCAGCGCGCATCGCGCACGTGCGCTATCTTCCCCTCGCGCGCACGCGAAGGAATCCGCTCCTCGATCCCCACTCGCGATAATAAAGCGCGAGAGGCACTGCCTCGGGAATAATTAATACGAGTGTCGCGTGGCCGGCTGTATAATATGTGATTCCGCGCGACGTGAATATCGAAAGCGATATTCGCGCGGTCAGCGGAGGTGAATAACACCGGCTCATTTCGCGTTACAACCTCCTTTTTCGCGCCGGGAATTTCAGCTGCGAGAGTGAGAGGTTCAAGTAGCTGTTTTCGGGAGAACGGGATTGGTCTAGCCGGTTTTTTGTGTATACCGTTTTTTGGACGGAGGCTTTTTTTTGCTGGGCAGGTGCTGCGACCTTGTTATTGAGATCACGCGTGCTGGGATAATTATGCGTTGCATTCTTATTGTTGAGCTGAGAGTGGTTTAGTGGAGGATTACTTAGAGAGATTTGTGGTGTTATTATTTCATTCGCGATTATGCGGTAGATTTTGTTTGTTATATGTGATTCGTTTTTGCCTGGATCGTTTTTTAATCTTTCTTAAAGGCTTAGGGCTGATACAGCTTTGTTCATAATTGTTTCAAATTATTCATCCGTGCATTAAAATTTAGATAATGATCGCCATCGTATGTGTAATCATACTCACGAATCTTGAGTAATACAATACAATAGAAATTTTATTATAAATTACTACTCCAGCTTGCTCGTTGGAATATTATGCAATTCAATTCACGTCATTGGAGTGAAAGATGAACAGGTGTTGAATGTGTCAGAATTAAAAATTTTTCATTCATACCCACATGTTTTAGATTTAACAAGATGAATAGTTCGATTGAGTCACTTGTCATGATTCTCGTGTGTAATATATTTTCATGCTTTCAATAGGTTTCTGCTTTTAGAATCCTGTTCTCAGAATCTAATCATATGTGTGTCAATGATAATTATACAATACCAAAGCACAATTAATTATATATTTTTTACAATTGACGTGAATAACTTATTTTAAGGTACATTAATTTGAATTCCGCACCTCCGCTCTCAAATTAAAAACTAACGGCTTTCAACTTGCACATCCTCAAATAAAAACTTAAACTAAATAAAATCCGATAATTCCCATTCGGAAAATCTCCCCTTAGCGCATTTCCATTCATTAAAATCACCCCGGCCGGTCATTAAAAACCACTTCTAGCATCATCGCCCTAACGGTCCAGCAGCGGCGCAACTGCAAAAAAGTATAAAATTGCAAATCTCCCTTCTCTCGTCTTTGGCATCGCAATAAACAATAAACGCGCCTGGCGCATCTGTCACGCCGGCGCGCCAGTGTATAACGAGCGCCAAGCTCGCTCCGTTAATGCGCCGTTCGCGCCTAAAATTAGCCGGCGTTTAGCCGCGAGAACGAGCGCAAGCGCGGAACCAGCTGTTGCCGAGCGCGCGCGCGCAAGCGGTTAGAGCAGCATCCTCTTCCGTAATAAGCCGCCGCTGTGTGAGAGTAGAGAGGAGAGCGCTGGTTTTATGGCGAGGTGGGGAATGCGGGCCGGAAATTGGTTTTTGGGAGCCGGATAGGGGCTTGGTGCTGGGTGATGATTGAAATGTTCGATTGGGTGGGATTTGGGTTTTGTTTTGGGATTATTTTTGTAATTCTGTGGTAATTGGATTTTACAGGTTGTTGTTTGGATAAGTGTAGGTGGGGTTTAATATTGGTTTTATTGATTTAATTTATTTGAAATATAATTATTTTATTAAAAATTTTCGTCTTTGAAAAATCATTTTGATTTATTTTAAATGGAATATGATTTTTAATAAAAAAAATTATTCAAAACGTTGTATACATCTTAATATAATTGCATAGTCCAATTACAAATTTAATTTAATACTCATACGTATAGAATCCAATTCACAAAATAACATTTAATTCAATTTAACCATCGTTACAAGCGTAAAATTACAACGGCACCTACTCCAACTACTCCATCCACAAAAAACATAAAAATCCCATCAAAACACAGTACAGCACTAGCCACATTAATACGAAAGCCGACAAATCACGAGCTGGCATTTCTAGCGCAGCCCCGCCAATAAAGCACGCATGCACAGTCCCCACCTCGGAAGTCATCCTAGCGAGTAATTGAAATCGCAATTACAGAACGATATTCTCCTCTCCTATATACCACCGCCGATTAATTACATCCGAGCTCGTACTATTCGCTCTTAAACTTACCTGGGGGGTCGCAAACTTGGGCCGTTTACGCGGCGCCAAAGGCACAATGCCGCGCCGCGTGTATATATACAAGGCGGGCTTGCAATCAAGATCGTCGATGCGGTTTACGTTTGTACACGCGTTTTCGAGCGAGCGCGAACTTCGGTAATTAATAGCCGCGGCGAATCCCGTGGATTTGCTATAAATCTAGTTGGAATCGCGCCCCGCGGATGGAGTCTTAACCCCCTTACTGCACTGTGCGCGGGTATAATTCATATGGAGCTGGGAAAGTAGGCTAAGGTTCGGCTTTAGATCGAATGGGATCTTGCTGGTTGTTAGTTCGTGAATGCAGGAGTGGTTTTGAACTTGGGCGACGCGAGGTGAACGAGTTCTGCTTTGATTTTTGTGGGTGGGTGAATTGATTTGGTCGGTTCGGTTATCTTTGATAAGGTGAAAAATTGATGGTTAGATTAGAGTTTATTTGCGGCTCTATATACGTAACGATTAATTTCTGTCAATATGGGCGATTTTCACATGTAGCGGTTGCTGGAACACCGGTTCTTATCTCTTATCTAAGCGGGATGGTTTTCAAAACGCGTTTTTCTCAAGATAAACCAGACCATTTTTCCCAGCCTTTCTCGAATTTCCACCGGTATAACTAATAACACAATCAATCTACCCAACAATAATCTCCCAACTAATTACCAGCACTCCTATCGCAAAAGCGAAAACGCAAAAGCCATTAATCACCGGCCTTAGCGGCTTCTCTCACGAAAAAGCGTCTCGCTCGAGCGCGGAGCGGCTCCAGGAAGGACTGGGGCGCCGTTAGTTTTCCTTGCATTAATGCACGCGCCGCTCGCGTATAAAACAGCCAGTCCTCGGCGGCCAGCCTCTGGAAAAGGATATCGAGGGCGATCCCCCCGCTTTCCACGGCCGCTGACTCTCGTGAATGATATCAGCCGTGGCCCGACACGAAAGTCCGCCCGCTCGGAAAGTAAATCCGCCTGTGGGCTGGTAAAGATGGACGTTGCGTAAATAAGGCCCGGGATGATGGCTTGATTTGGGATGTTGCGTGCGCTGGGAGAGCGGAGAGATGATTGTGTGTTGGTTTGGAGCAGGCGAGGATTGTTTTGGGTATGATGAGGAAAGTGTGGTTTTTGTTGAAATTATTAAATTCTAGATGTTTATCTTGGTGGATAATGATTTGTTTGATTAAAATTATTAAAAGTTGGTAGGAAGGAGTGGAATAAATGCACCATTGTTGGAAAGAGGCTATTGTTAAGTCGGTATAAAACAGTCGATGTTCGTGACGTTGATATCTTCTTCACTTCATAATTACGTGAAATTGCCAGGCCGAAGCTAAATGTTTTCCCCGGCAGCAAAACAAACTTCGAGCCATCAAATAACAATCTCATTTCCTCCAGGACAGCACGATTCTCTATCTAATTAACGGCATCTTCAAAACATTTTCATCAATTACCGATATACAGTCACGTAAATCAAAATCACACGATTGCATAACGAAAATCACACGTGAAATCACCACCGAACTCCCCAACCCATCCAAAATAACCCACAGAGCAAATAATTTAAGGAAATTAAGAGCCGAGCGTTACCCAGCTATACTCTTACGCTTGCACGCATAAACAGTTAGTCCAATTAAACGCGCCTGCCCGACGAAGAACTAAACAAACTGCACTCGCGGCGCACAAAATAAAAACCGGGCGCTTGCGCGCGCCTCCCGCTAAAGAAAACGAAGAGCACAGAGAACGGCTCCTTAACCATGCAATTAATATAATTAAAGGGTCTTAATAGATTGAACGATTCCGCGGTTCCTACTCTCTTTTTTCGCGGCTCCCGCGAGCTCGCGGGAACGGCCGCTTTTTTTTTTCAGGAAGTTTCGATCCTCCAACACAGACACACAGCCTCTTACGCGTTTCCGCTTCCCGGTGCAGCATCGCGCGCGCGCGCGCTCTGGGACACGAAACACAATCGTGAGAAAGCGCCATAAACGTGTCCCTTCGGCGAGCGCGCGCGCGCGCAGGCTGTATTCGCGCCCCTATGCATTATTCATGGCTTAGCGAGCAGCAAAGTATAACGCCAAGCGGCGCCGAGAAATGAGCGTATAGGAAATAAAATAAAGTCGGAGCAGGAGAGGCAGGCTTCTCTCTCTCGCGCGCGCTTGACGTTTGATCTTGAATGCAAGCGTGTCTAGCCGCTCAAGCTCTCCGTTTCTAGCTGGGAGATATGCGCGCGCGAGAATAATTGCGCTGCGTTGCTTCCTTGGCTTGGTTCTTTTTTTTTTTTAAGGTTTGCTGTGCTGAGGTTTAATTCTGGACTGTTGGGCTGGTGGATGGTCGAAGGATGTGGGCAGACGGAGGAAATTTGTTTGTTGATCGGATTATGGGTTGTAGAGGATGCTGGCGGATTAAATGGTTAAGGTTGGACTTTGATCTGTTTATTTAGATTCTGTGGAAAGAAAATGAAAATTTCTAATTACCGCGCTTACGCTGTCTTAAAGAGTTGATTTGAAAGTTAGTTTCAAACGTATCTTATCCTCCAGCCGATACAATACAGACCTCTCAAATCGCCATTCAGCATAAATAACAATGTTTAACTTAATCCCCACCCCAAAGATCCTTAACTCCTCTCCCATTTTAGCAAAGTCCTACAAAGACCCAGACCCTCCGAGCGATAAGCATAGCAGCTCGCGTCACCTATACAACTCAAAACGCTCTCTCTCCCAGCCGTAAAAAAGAGAACGCGCTCGGTTCTCATCCTGTCTGGCGCATCCTTCCTATCTCCGTCTCTCTTCCTCTCTCTCTCTACAATTTGTCCGCGTCTCACTCACGCAAGCGAGGATCATCGCAGAGCGACCGATCGCCCGGCCAGATACATCGGAGCCGATCGCCGATAAGCTCGGGAAAACGTAGGAGAGGTGGGGTAATAGGCGAGCGCTCGGCGTCGGCGGCGCTCCGTTAAGAGGCAATTTGCGAATCTCGCCTATGGGACGTGCGCTAGACGGTTTCTCGCGCGAGAGAGGCTTGATTATGCGCGCGCCGGTTGGGGAAGAGCTTGAAGGAGCCAGACGTCACGCGGGATTTTTCCGGTGTGGCGAGGATGGGGAGTTGAGGAAGGGGGCTTTGTTTGGTGCTGGTGGTTGGCGGGAGGTGGATTTGACTTTGTGCAAGTTTTTTTTATATTTAGTCATTTTTAGTTTCGACTTGAATAATTTTGACGATTTTAAAACTGTAACTTGAAAATATGCGTGTATAACTAGTTAGAGCTCAGATTAAGCCTGAGGTTTTTTAATACTGGTCACTCCATAGACCACTGATACCAATTATAATTTCATTAGACCCTATTTTTATAAAAGAGCAATTAACTGTTGATTGAAAATTCAAATAACAAAAAATTAGTAAAAAAAACTATAAAAGTGATTATGGTTTTATAGTAAATGTGATTACATAATAAGTAGTTTGAATATTGAACAGTAGTAACGCTACAAGCATTATCAGACTAAGCATAAGTATCACAAGCCTTCTAATGACAATCCCAATAACGATTAGCTCTTATCTCTCAGGCACTTCGAAATTCCATACTCTTTTCCAGAAAAAGCAGAAGACATCATAATAGATTACACAACACTCACACAAAAAATCTCCCAACCGTAATATCAGCTCCCATCTCAACCTCCCAACCATCCCCCGCCCGACCACTTTATTTCTAAACCTCCACAAAACTCGTCCATTAGACGACAATCTAACTCCGAACTAATACCATTCCTCTGCCCTATCGTCCCTAGACCGAAAAACGCCCTGGCAGAGCATCCACTCTTATTACCCCCCGAGAGCTCGCTCACTATCATTACGTCAGAGATGGATCTCGTAAAAGTGCGCATACCGGCGGCCGAACAATACACACACAACTTATCATTATGGTAAACACATCGCGCGCCATTTTTCCCTCTCGGTCCTTATCTGCTGCGCGGCTGATTTCACGAGGGGGAGGTCTCTCCGCGTAGTGGCTCCGAGCCATATACGCGCCCAGCTGATCACCGTGATTAGAACCGAGAAGCAGGAAAACCGAATAGCATCGGCTTTCGTCGATCGCGCCGAGGATGATCGGGATGTGAGGGCAAAGACCGAGTGGACGACGAAATTTTAATTTTATGGGCCGATGATTGCTGGGTCTAGGCGTGGGCGGATCTGGATTTTGACGATTTTGGTACGGGAGAAATTGATGAGGAGTTGATGAATTGTAATTAGTAGTCGGAGATGTGCGAGGTTTTTTTGGTTTGAGGTATTCAATGATTTCGGATGATTTATTCATGAATTCATAAAGACTGGAAAAATGAGATTTTGTAATGATTCAGCAAAAAAGTATGAAATTAGAATTGCGGTGTATTACTGTTAAGTATGCATTTACTTAGATCCTCGACGGCCATTCGGAATTTCTGTGGTATCAAGAGATTTCCCACAGTAGCATTTTCTTAAAACGCACTAAAAACGGGCATAAAATCCTATAGATCCATTTCGCTTCTAATACTTCATTTTCACTCCGGCACACGTAAAAACGCGGATAAGACCAGAAAAAAGACATTCAGGATTAATACCTCCATAAAATTACGTCCCGAGTCCTGTACTCATTTTGTATACCCACATCGACCAAGCGTCATGGGAACCGTCTTTTTTCCCCGCCGAGCGCCAATTTCTCGAGCGGGTAATTTTTTTTTTCTGCACGGAGCCGTAACGCGCCGCGGATGACTGATAATCCGCCGTTTTTTATGTAATCATCGTTAATGATCGGCGCGGCTAGGAGATGTGGCACACAACAAAGCATCAGCGAAAGCCAGGTCACGATGGTTTTAAAGGCGGCGAGCGAGCTCCCCCCACTGGTTTGTCGGGTATAACGACGCGACTATTATCGATATTTCGATTTCGTTTGGATCGTTAACACGGATTTTTCGTCTGACTCGGCAAGAAGTCAATCATCGTGATTATATGTGTAGCTGTGATTTTTTTTTTATATTGATTGTGTATTTAAATTTACATCGTAGTAATACAAAGTAGATGAATCGTTGAACTGTTAATCTATAATCATCTTTTTCGAATCGCTAAGAAAATAAAAACCCATAAGTCCTTATTTTAAAAAGTCCCTCGTTACGACCTCGCCGCCCAAAAATCACTTTTCTCGCTCTCTAAAAGAAAGTCCGTCCGTGTCCGCCCAAAAACGCTCGTAGCCAGCTTGCGCATATATTTCACCCCAAAAACACGCTTTAAATCACCGAGGCGCGCGAGCGCGTGTCCACTTACCAGCAAAAAAGCCCGGCTCGATTTTGATTTAATGTACCGAGCGCGTTTCTCTTACGCATAAAACGCGCGCGCTCGCTATATCGTTTCGCGTTACATGCATCCGCCGCCGAGGAATTATGGTCTACGCGCTGCGCTCTTGTTTCTCTCTCTTCATTGATCTCGCTCTTGTTCTTCTTCTTTCCATTCATCTCTCTCTCTCTCTCTCTCGTTCTCGTGACGCCGATTTATTTTTCGACTCTCGCTCTCGACCCGAACACGTCCGTACTTTCGATCTTCACTCGGCTCCTTTATTTTTTGCTCGACGAGCTCCTCTTTTTTTTCGCCGCATGTACCCGGTCTGGTTTCGAGACCGGCGCGCGGCTTATATCCTTTTTTCGCTCGTGCTCGACTTATAAGCGAACCGGCTTGCACTTGCGCGCTTTTTGCTCGCCGCGTTCTCGATGTATCGATTTAATGAAAACACTTTCAAGGTAGAGTGGGGATAGAGCGGCGAAACGATGTTTTTTTCCTTTTGCAAGAGGATGTTTGCTCGGTGTAAAAAGTCGGTAATTTGAATAGTCGCGCCGAGTCGCCGGGGTTTGTTAATTGATAAAAGCCTCGAGAACAATACGTCAGCGGGCAATCGATCAGCGGCGCAACTGTAAACTTTAGCTCGGTGAAAATTAAACTTTTTTTCCAGCACGAAATGTGTATCGGCGTCGCACCGGCCGCGCGTAAAGCCCGAGAATTTATGTAGCGTCTTTGTCTCGGCGGCGTGACGTTTCATTTGCAGCAAACTACACTCGGGGGGGCCCTCCGGAAAAATACGTCTGCCTTTCCTCGTTACCGTAAAACTCTCCACTATGCTCATTCGCTCGTTCCTAGAAAATCCCGTTCCGAACTCGCGCGGCGCAATCATTCCGATTCGCCGGCAAATAAAGCAAACGGCCCGGCTTACAAATAACAACGACACTTGGCGCAGTTGTCGTACACGGGCGCAAAACGACGAGGGGAAAATTTCCATTTTATAATAACGCAAAGACGTTTCCCTGTAACTGTACACGCCGGCTGAGGTGCCGGTGCGTGTACCGAGGCTTTTTCAAGAGTTTATATACGAAAGGACCTGCGTCATCGCGTCATTCGAACTGCAGAGGCGGGACAGATGCGGAGGGACGAGCTGGAATCTGACGCGTGTATGACCGATGGACTTTTAAAGAGCTCCAGTTCGTCGAACTCGAGGCTGGATTATGCGTGCGTCGAGCGCCCTTTTTTTTGTTTGGTTTGGACTTGGGCTTGATGCTGGGCTGGATATGCAAATTGGGATCAGATGTTTATGATGCTGGATGCTTTGTATGATTTTGTAAGTCTTGTGTTGAATGATGTAACTTTGAGCGAGTGGTGCTTGAGGGATCGAATTAAAAACTGTAAGTTTGTCGTTGCTTGGGATAAGTTATAGAAAGAAAATATACAGTAATAAGCAGTTTAAATGAAAACTATACAGTATATAATTATTTTATTGTAAGAAAAAACTTTGAATAATTATTTATAATAAAATTATTTCGATATTCTTAATGAACTTAAAAAGTGATGAAATTACAGTCTTCATAAATCCTTGAGTAAACGACAAATTAAGGAATTAAAACTGATATTTAAGAAACTGAAACCAGACGAATAGTTTAACGTGAAAGCTTATCGATAATTGCCGCTAACTAAATCTCTCATTCCACTTTAAATTTAAATACTAAAAATTAAATTTCATATAATTATCAAATCAATCTCCATCTGCTTATAAAACAATCATTTATTCAAGAAAAACTCTCTTAATCGTTCGTTTTCAGAAAAATCGCAATCGTACATCCAGCGCTAAGCGACGTTCATCAGACACTCCATCATATAATTACCCACACTTGTTCCCCTCAACCGAAACTTTCCAAATATCATTAAACCGCCGTACGCGAGCTTTATAATATGTAAAAACGCGCGTGTTTTACGACTCGGCTCGCGTTTTCCAAATGATCGGTAAACGGTCCCGTAATTGGCCGTCGCCGAAAGTCCCTCGTTGATTTTTTCCCGAGAGCAGCGGCTTCCTCGCTTTTTCTTGCGAGCGCCGCAGCCGAAGCCGCTTCACGAGCCGTCGATTTCGTTTATATTTCTTGTCCCGGAGCGGAGAAAGTGCGTGCGCGTTACGTGCCTTAAGTGGCTGCGTGGCCGAGACATTGAACAATATTTTCAGAGGCCAAGGTGCGCGCGCGGCCCAGCTGTATCCTTGCGGCTCGGTACGGTGCACTTGTTTTTGTTGTCGGTGGAAGTGGAGTACGGTAGTCGGATGTTTATGTAACTGTTGAATGGGGAATGATTTAAATAAAGGTTTTTTTGAGTAGAGCTTTTTTGATGGTGTTTTTGTTTTGGTTTATTTTTATACTAGTAGTTACGATTTTTCTACTGTGAATAAGATTGAATTGCTTTTTGTAAAAGTTATTTATGAAATAGTTGAAAGTATATAATTAAAAAAATATTTACAACAATATGACTAATTAACTAATTTCTCTTAATTTTAGTATTAAAAAAATCATAAAGTGGACAAACATATCGTGAAAATTTAATTTAATTTTAAAGGTAATTTCTTTGTAAATACCTAGCGGTAATAAACAATAAGTTTACGATGCTTCAAGCTTTTGCGACGCGCGCTTTCTCTATTTTCCAATTTACAGTTAAAGCGGTTGCAAACATGTTAATCGATAAACCCACGGGTAAACACGCATTTACATTATCGTCTTACAGGTTCTTAAGTTGAACCTCGATCCTTTCCAAAATCGAGTTAATTCGAGAAAAAATATAAAGTAACATGAACTCATATGTTTTAACCGAAAGATAAATGTGCGCTCGTATACAAAAGAAATCGGATGTCACAGCATTTTATTTTTTGAAATGGAAAGTAATAACTTTATAAAGTGACTGCAGAAAATACTTTCGTTTGCTATTTTGTTTCCTTTGGAAAAGAAAGTAAAATACGTGTAATAAAACAGTGTGTAATATACTTTTTATTGTCATCTTGAAAAGAAATGTGCGGTAATTTCTTTTCTGATCTTACTCGAAAATATATAGTTATTAAAAATAAAATTACCGTAACATTATTAAAGTTAATGTCTCTTTCAATATCAGATCCAGTATTATAAAGTATAAAAATATATTTTTTTGTCTAGCAGGTCGAAAGTACCACTTTTTCTCACGGCGTCTGATCGCAAAGATTATAATTTCGGCTTCATCAGGCAAAAAAAAAGAAAAAAAATAATGATAATTTACGCTTTATGGGAGAAAACGAAAAATGCATTTGATTGCATATTTGTCACCCACGGTTCCGGCTCGGGCGAAAATTTTTGTGCGATCTAGGACATTCTTTACTTTTGCTCCCTATAGATGCATGATATACTATACATTTTTAAAATAATACATATAAAATTAAATTTGTTGCTATGAAATCATATCCATCACTGAAAAATAGCTTCTAATATTTCGTAACTAATATACCTATCATAATCAAGTTATTAAAACCGTTTCTAGCTGTACCGTACCTATCTCAAAATTATTCGAAAGTAATCTCATTTCATATTATTCAATAGATCAAAAATGAATTATAAAATACTTGATAACCGTAAAACATTCTTCATCCGCACTGACTTCCACGTATCTCAAAAGCCAAAGAACACAAGAAGCAATCAGATCAAACAAATTTTCTCAAAACAGAATTCACCTCAACCTAAACAATCATCCCACCCCTCCACTTTTCAATCTCCAATCCGAAATCTTAAATCACTCCAACCTGCTCTTAAATCTTCCACCTTCCCCCTTCAACTCGAAATCTCCAAATCGGCGCGCATCACCCGCACTTTTCCAGCCGCAACGCTTTAGCCATCATCTCTGCGCCGTCTCTCCCGGCGCGCGCACACGCGATACCGTCTCCCCCGAGCGTAACCAGCTCTCGGGATCTATAAAGATCGGCGAGAGCTTGCGTCCAGGCCCCGCGGAAAGATAGGTAACGAGCCGGAAGTGGCCGGCCATTAAGGAGAGCAGCAGCAGCAGGAGCAGCAGCAGCTCGCTCGCATTCCCATAGACTACGCGCTGCAGCAGCCCCCGCGGAGGTTAAGCGCTCTCTGCTCTCTGGCCCTGACGGGTATATATATATAGAGGCTCGCGCTGCATGCTGCGGTACTCCCCCGTATAGCTAATATCAGCTCCGTGAAATCGCGCTCGCTGAGGCTCGCAGACGAGTCGTGCGCGCCCGCGAGGCCGTGTGTGTAAGCGCTATTAATTCCGGATGAGATTGCTCAGAGACTGCGAGAGCTGCTCTGTATGGATTGTTTCCGGTTCGGCGGAGGATTGAGGTTTGGCGGTGAGCTGGTTCTGACGGGTGGGAGGTGGAGTTTTCAAAGTTGGGGGTATTCGATTTGTCGATTCGGTGGGTTTTGGTTGGCCTGGTGATGGGATGTTCGATTTGTGGTGTGGAGAGATTGTGTGAGAAATTGAGGTACTTTTTAAAATTGTTAGTGATGGCATTTATGTATAGTTTGTATGCATTTTTAGTATGTCACCTTGATGATTTAGTGTTTTCACTATTGTAATAGCAGGGAATTGCTTTATAAAAAATAAAACAATGAACAGTTTAGTAAATTGATAATAAGAAAAAGTTCATTATTTGCGTACAGTAAAAAATGTCTCTTAAAATTCTGGCCGCAAGAAATATTGGCTTACGTGCAATTATTATCGACACCTTCTTAATTCTTAGGTGTTAGAACTGTATGTATGAAACTAATATGCAACCAGTTATCGGTAAGGTATTAGGAAAGGTCGATTGTATAATAGATAATATGATTTTGCACTTATCGATGAACAAGAGATCGTAACGGCCCAAACAATATTCATTGTGCGTACTATAATGAGACATCTATTATAGTTTGTCACATACGTT
Source organism: Eupelmus urozonus (assembly GCA_900480035.1). NCBI lineage: Eukaryota > Metazoa > Arthropoda > Insecta > Hymenoptera > Eupelmidae > Eupelmus > Eupelmus urozonus. The sequence continues at coordinate 189,742 of UELX01000010.1, forward strand.
ACATGCAATTTTCAGAGAAAACTAAAAAATCTAATTTTTACAGTTAAACTAACTTCTAAACCTCAAGTATATTATGTGTTAGATGAATAAAATTATTGTTTATTATACTATTTTAATTATGTAATAGTATTTTTGACTTTCGTTGCTCTTGTTCTCTATTTTTATTGTGGAACAGATTTTCTGTATTATGAAATATTATAATAAAATTACACTATTATAAATCATATCTCCTCCGAGAGAATAAAAGAATTTAACGAAAATCTTCCAATTTTCAAAATTTATAGTGTAAGGTAGTTTGCTTTTCAAACCATGATAAAATTAGTAAGTATAAGAAAATAAACAAATCATTTTTCCTGCTGACGGATGTGTATTTATGGATAACTTATACGCTCTATGTGTAGTTTGCAAAATTTTCAAACCAGACTTTGAAAGTATACGAAACTGGAGTTGTGTGAATTTACATAATTGCAGGTCTGTCAATATCGCAGTAATTTCAGGCACATATTATTGAGGCCATAATTAAAGAGATCAATTCTTTGTTGTATAAAAACAAATCAAAAAATCCTACATCGAATTTTCTCAAATTTTTCAACAATATCCACAAAAATCACATGATTTACGAACAGCACCCAATAATTAAAAAAGCACAATTTTCCCTGTACCCATAACAAATCCGACCCCCCAAGACTCGAAAAGCCCAACCTATTTTTCCCAATTCATATTCCCCCGGTAAAATATTAAGATGTATATCGTATCCTATACCCAGGGCAGCATCAACGCATACATCAACTGGCCAAGCTGCGGCCGTGCAGCGATAGCCAGCAGAAAGCGTATTTCTCACAAGTCGACAACTGGAGCCCTTCGGCGGGCGACGCTTTCCATCCTCTTAGCTCGCTAACGTTTGATATGCCCGCTGCTAGGCTGGTATACGTGATGAGCTACCGAGTGCAACGGGAAAAATTTATGGCTTTCTGCGCCACGGCTCCTCGCTCGCGTGGCTCTACATTTAACAATTTTTCTCTCTCCCGGGCCCGCGATAGGTCTTTTTAAAGGCCATTTCTCATTCTAATCGGCGCGGCTTATCCGACTTTACAACTTCCTAGCTCCGAGCCGTTGATACGTGGAATCGACACGCGGTTATTTTCGGATGCTGGCGAATAACCCGTACACGCCTCACGGATAATACAGTTATGCCGCGTTCGGTTTTGCTTTCAGCAGAGGTGTGTTCATTCATGGAGGATGGGACTTTCGTTCATGAATTTTTTTTCGAGAGCCGCATCGGGGTCAGGGTTCTACATTTTCTTCTGATTTACGGAACGAGCCACTGCTGGGATTTATCGACTGTTATTTTTATCTAATAGCCATCTGGTTGCATTATAATTTCTTTTAAATAAATACATGTTTTGCGTATTTAAAAACTCGAAGACAAACTGCTCCAATCCACCTCCACCCATTCCAAAGAACTCTTTTATTACTCATTACACGCAATAATATTCAACCGATCTCCACTACAAATCTAATCTCCCGCTCTCTCAAAATCTCTCTCAACCCGTAATTCAACCGGCCGCTCGGCCAGCAATCTCGCATATTACACCGGCGGACAAAAAGCCCCGGCGCGCGCACGTGGAAAAGCCAAGACGCGCGCTCAGCGCTCGCATTATCATATTTTCTCACTCGAACGTTCGAGTTACACACACACACCGCGAGCCAGAGTCCCACCCTCTCGGTATCTGGCCTAATCCATCGCTAAACCCGCACACGCACGAGAGCCGGTATCACTGCCGAGCTCATCTCTCCGCAGTGAAAAGCGCCTCGGGGGCTCTGTTTTGCAGCGCTCTTGTTTTCGTCCGGCCGTGTGTATAAACTGCTCTCTCGGTTGGCTTGGCTCTCTTGCGCCTTGGAGAGGAGGCGCGCAGATAAACCGACGAGGGACAAAAGGAAAGGAGAGAGGTAACAGGAGAGTCCGCGCCGACGAGGCGGAGGAGAGCGCAAAAAGAGAGATAAGCGACAGGCGGGAGGAAGAGAGATAAAAAGGGAAAAATGAGAACGACGGGGGGAGGGGGGAGAGACGCGCGGGGCCACCTTGCGCTGCTATTAAGGAGGATGGGTTTTGTTTATTTATGACGCGCGGGGGAGGGTTGCGCTGCTCGATTTTTGGTGGGGGGTTTTATAGTAATTTTATGCTTTGTTAAGAATTTTTTTTATTGCGGTGCGTTGATTCCGTTTGGATTGACGTATTGGGAGTTAAACGTTTTATATATAGAAGAGAGGAGGAACACCCACGGCTTCTAAGCGTCTGGCAATTTCGATGGAAGTCCCGCTGCATCGTCTACTTTCGCTCGCCATAATCTCCGTAATCCCTTGTGCAATTTGTGCCATTTTCTAAATCTAAAAATACTTTATCGCCCATCGCCGCGACGATAAAAGGCTTTTCTATTCTCGCGAAATAACAAAAGCCAGCTCTCCTCCAAACCTTATCAGCGCTCCGATAACCCCAAACTCTCGTCACGCATTTTTCCGCAAAACAAGCCGCTATCTCCCGCCGATAATCTTAATAAACCACCCCGAAAAAGGCAAGGCTCGCTCTCCCAGGCCTCGCCTCGAGACTGTTTATTCTTCGGCATCGGGCCCCCTAAGAGTCGCGAGAAAAAGATCCGAAGAATACGAAGAAGATGCAGGCGCATAAGGGACCGGTTGCCTCGGCCGGCGTCGTCGCGTGGAGACCCCTTTCCTCCGCCTCCCCCTCCTCCGTCACCCCCTCTCCCTCCTCCTAAGGCCCCCGTGAACGCGCGCACGCGCGCGACTTTTATATACACACAGAGAGAGAGCAAGAGAGCGAAAGAGAGAGAGAGAGAAAGAAAGAGAGTCGACCGGTGGGGGGCCAGCAGCCCGCGCGCACCTGATGTACGAAGAGCGAGAACGGGGGCTCAGTCGCGCACCGGAGACCGGATTCACAGCGTTACAATACCGGCTCTTGGGACGAGGGCCGATCTCCCGGCGAGGATAGACCAGAGAGGAGTCAGTCGCTCGCAGTTCGCACCGCTGGACCAGCCGATCGCGAGTGTGTGCTTTATGTATGTTGGTGGACCGAGTGATGAAAGTTCTGACAGTCGATTATTAGACTAGAGCCGAGGCTAACGGTACAGCGCCCGGCCGGCACGCGTGATAATCGTTTATTAATAGATTAACGGGCCCGGCCCTTGGTGCGTGAATAATCGAGCGACAAAAAAACACGAAGAGCGCACACCTACGCGGAGGTAGAAGTACGCAGGTGAAGAGAGAGAGAGGAAAAAAGCAACGAACTAGAACGAGACAGTAGGAGAGCCCATAAAGGCGGGCTTATCTTATCGACGACGACAGCGAAGCCTTTCTCTCTCGCTTCGATCGCCCGGCCAGTTTCTCGTCTTACGGCGAGGCAGGAAGCGCGCCTGCGAAACCGTCCCGGGGTGACACTGTGGGAAGCGGTGGCCGCAGTCCCTCGCTCATTTCTTTTCCTCCAGCGAGCGCGACCATAAGCGGCTAACCAGTACGCGGGAACGCGGCATGTGCAACAACTGACGGGGCCGGCTCTTCCAGCGCTCGTAATCCAATTAAAGGGATAAATCCGTCAATCAGCGTCGGCGGATTTTTGAGCCTCCTTGCTCGATGAGAGCGATCGCCGATCTGCAGCGGCGGACTCGATGGGATCGTAGTCGCGCGCGCGCTACGTAGTTGCCCCCTTCGTCTGAAAGTAGAGCGCCCGCTCGCGCGCGCGCGCCTCTGGAAAAGTCGAGGCCAGAACTTGAAGAATGAGCTCGAAGATCGCGGTCAAGAGTCCCGCGGGACTGCAGCTGCCGAAGCAGCCGGCGGCCATGGCGCCCTGGAACAGCGGCACGACGCCCCGGCTCTCCAAGGCCAAGAGCAGCCCCAACGTAGCCAAGGCCACGGGCCTCTCGAGCGCCAAGCAGAGCGTCGACGGTGCGACCAAGAGCCGGCAGTCTACCGGCGGCAAGAGCCCTGGTCTCAAATCGGCAGCTACTGCCACTTCGAAATCGACGCGTGGTAGTAATAACAACAACGTGACGATCGTTCAGGTATCAGGCGAGGCCGATCAGCCGAAATCGGCAGGGCGATCGGTTCAATCGAGATCCAGGAGCAGCGATACCGGTAAGCAGAGCAAGAGTTCAACGACTGGCGTCAGGCCGGAAGCGGCCGCGAAAAAGAAGCAGCAGCAGCAGGCGAGCAAAGACGGGCCTTCTTGCACGATTCTGGAGGACAGAGTCCTGTTGAAGAAAGGCCTGCCGCACGGCCGGCAGCAGCCGCCGAAAAAGCCGGAGGAGCTGCGCAAAAAGAGCCTGAACCGTTCGACTAGCCTGTGGAGCGTGCAAACGACGCCGCCCACCGATGCGGCTAAGCAGAGCAGCGCCCGCTCAGCCAAGTCCAGCAGCGCCGATTCCCGGCTTCAGAAGAACAGCCGCATCTCGAAGCCGGCGCCGTTAAATCGAGCCACCAGCTTGTGGAGCGTGCCGGCCGATCCGCAGTGTAGGCTGAGCAAACTGCCCAGCCGAATACCTCTGAGCACTCAGCATCTAGCGGGGCTTGGCCAGTCTCTCGGCGATCTATCCCTGGTAGATCGGTCCGCTGAGAAGCCGAGTCCGCAGAACGCCAAGAGGATCGTCGATTTCGACGAGGTCGACAGATCGGTTGATGAGCACATTTACGAGAACTGCCGCGAGGCCATCGTCAAGGGCGACGAGTCGCCAATTTACGAGACTCTGAAGGAGGTGAAGCCGATCGATGTGGTTGATGCCTCGACGCTGCCGAGGGAGGATAAGGTAAAGAAGAGCGAGCTGATGGTGTCTATGTCGGTGCCTTTGACCACTTCGGAGCTGGAGAAGAGAGCGGAGCAGTTGTTGTCGCAATTGGACGAGGATGAGGGTACAATTGTACCGCCGGAACCTCCGAAAAAGCCGACCAGCAAGAAGATCGATCTCGCTACCTGCCGGTTGAACATCGAGCGTAGCAAGGAAATCTTGTCCCAGAGCAGAGAAAACCTGAACAGAAGCCGCGAGGAGCTGGCTAGAAGCAAGGAGAACTTGACCAAGAGTCAGGAGACTTTAGAGAAAACTCGTATCCTTGCCAAGAGTCAGGACGGACTGCAGCTCCTTTACAGCAAACGCTCAGAATGCGAAGTCAACATCAAGGAGATCAGACGCAACTGGGAACGCCAGATCGAGAAGTGCCAGGTGATCAACGACGAGGTGAAGCCGAGCAAGAAGCGCCTCACCAAGTCCACCACTAACATCAGTGTCGTTCCGGTCATAACAGAAACCAGCATCTCTTGCAACAAGAAGAAGAAGACGAAGGAGATCGAGCACCTCGTCAACTTCTTCAACTGCAAGAACACCGAGCAGTCCATCACTCAAAAAGCTACACCCGTGACCATCCAGGACTCCTGGACCAAACCGCCTAAAGACACTTCCGAGATCGTCAGCGTTGTCAAATCCACCAGCGTCGAAAAGTCCGAGAAAAGCTGCGGTTACGCTTCTGATGGCAACTCCTCAGAGGACAGCGGCCACATCAGCAACGAAAACGAGCCGGACTGGAAGGAGGACCAACAACACGGCCTCGAGGAGCTCAAGGAATTCAAGAATCACCGCAAGAACGAGATCTTCCTCGAGGAAATAATCCAGGACCTGGACACCAGCCTCGAGCGCACCATCGAGGTGTTCGAGGCCACACCGATAGTGCGCCGCTTCGTGCCCGCGGTCATCGAGGAGGTCAAGGTCCCACCTCAACCGCCGCCAAAAATCAGCGTGTCCAGCTCGAGCGGGGCCAGCAGCATCGACAGCTGGGAGGAGCAGAAGTCTTTGCGGAAAAGTACGGCGAAGCTGCCGGTGCCCACGCCCACGCAGCGCCACAATGTTCCTACGCCCCAGGTAGATATGTATGCAGGAGGCACTAAATTACGGATTTTATCGCGGATGCTGCTGCGAGCGCCTGATGTTTAGGTACCTTCGCGGAATCGAGCGAGCCGAGTTCTGGTTTGAGGTTTTCTGCGACTTTTTGCCGGGATCGGCCGTGGGATGGGAATACAGATTTTGCAAAACTGGTACGGGAGTTTTGGTTTTTTGATCGTGAAATTGAACGGTTTATCTTTAGTGGCCGATCGTTAGGGTTACGGTTATTGGTAATTATGAAGCGGCTTTGAATGAATTATTGCTCTAATTTTATAAAAATATGATTATTAAATAAAACAAAGTTTACCCGATATACAGTTAGCTTCCCATACGGTTAAGCTGAATTTAAACAAACCGTCACTTCTGAAACCCATTTATTTTAAATCGTCCAAAGAAAATAATTGAACCTAATGCACGGCTATTCCGAACGAGATTTCCAGTGCTCTAACTAGCTCATTACCGTAGTTTTTCGAGTACCCGGCCATTTACTAAATTGATCTCTACACATCCAAACAATGCTCGCTCCTATTTCGAAAAGCCTCATTAGCTCGATAACGACGCTCGCTCAAATTGAATTAAACAGGCACGCACACACAGACAGGTGACAACTCGCGATTCAATTACTCCCAGATAGACGTATGTACTTTCTATGAAGCTCGAGCCAGCGCGAGCGGCTTCGACTTCGCCATGAATATTTATGACGCGCGCGTTACACTTGCTGGAAAGTCGCGCTGCCGCACACGACAATGCCAGCCGTTTTCTTCTTCTATAAATATAATATCCCAATGAAATATTCATCTTTTCCGCGCGCGCGGTCTCTGGGTCACGGTGCGAATAAGAGGAGGGAAAAAAAAAGCGGAATCCTCAATGGTGTGAAATAAGCGTCGCTTGAATGGGACGGCTCGATTAATCAAGAGAGCCCTAGAGCGCGGGCGACTGCCGGAGTCGTTTTATAAGGCGAGAGAGGGACTTTCTACTTTTGCGGTAAAAGCGATAATGAGTCTGATAATGAAAGCCAGGCTGGCCTTGATATACGTTTAAGATCCATCCTCGGTGCGTGGATGCGCGATTCCAAGCTTTTTAACTTGAGAGGTATACCCGGGGGATTTAGATTGGATTATAATTTGAATAATTAGTTCTGTTGGAGGAGGTTTTCAGGAAGATGGGGTATTAGGGAGATGAGTACTTTTGATCAAACGTACAATTTTCCGGCTGTAATTTCGTGCTTGAAAAGTGTATATGGAAGTTTCTAAGTTTTCACGGTTTTGAATTTTGTTTGTTGAAACGGACTGAGGTAATTATGAATGTGAAGGTTATGCTCTCTGTTGAACAAGTGGTTGACGATTGAAATAACAGTCGGTTCGCTCGTAATGAACTTTTCAATTTCACGAGTCATTGCTGTTAGTAAGAGCAGCAGTGAAAGTGATTATTCTGCAAAAATGCATTTTTTAAATTTTTTATGTTACTTTCTTTCCATGGTTATTTATTACGTTAATTTCATTTTCCAATTGGTTACCTCAAAGAATTTATTAGAAAAAAAGTATAGTTATGAAACAACTTAACTACCTTCCGCATGAATTATGATCCAATGGGCAACTACAACTTTTTTAAACGTATGGCGAGGTTTATGCTTAAATCAAGCGCGAAATTGCCATTCTAAAAAATGAAAAATGATTTTCATTAATAGTAAGAATAAAAGACTATAATTTTTTATAGAAATTTTTTCTTGTCCAGAATATATCATGTAAAGTCATTAAAACATATTACGTAGACCATAATACATTTCAATACCTAAATTTTTTCTATAACTTAAATAATATCCCAATACAATACCATTTTTTACCCAAATGGTATTCAAACATCAATTCCCACTACACCTAAATTTAAAAAAAAAAATCGAAAGTCCGGCTTACAAACACACTCCGCTCACAAATTCCACAAAAGACCCAATAATCTGAAAAAGTGTCCCCTCGCATTACACAGCTCTACGCTTACGAATTCCACTCGGCATCCACGACAATTGCTCGGCGCCTCGCTCTAAACTCTCTCGCCTCTCCTCCTGCACGCGCTGGATCCGCTGCTCGCGTCATTATAACGGTCGGCTCGCTCTCGGGAAATTAAGTTCTATTCATGCGTTCATCTGGCCGAGCGCGCGCGCGCGCGGCATTAGACGAATCTCATTTGGAGAGCGTAATTTGATATCAACGCGCCTTTTTTTCCTCTTTATTAAAGGCCGAGATGGTCTATTTTTTTTACCCAGCGAGCCTGCTAAGTGACCTGGTTTCGTCCAATTCTGTTGTGCGAGCCTTCGTTTGTTTGGTTTTTGGGCGCGTTGTTTGGTGCCGTGGGTGACAGTATTGACAGTGGGAATCGATCGGGATTCAGTTTTAGTGGGTTAATTATTGGGCGTGCGGGCTGGAGTCGGTTGATTACGACTTTGAGGTGTTTGACAGAAGTGAAATTACGCGTGATTAAGTATTGGTTGTTACAGTTCGCGCGATGGTGATTTTGTTATTTGAATTACGTAATTATAGATTGTGAGGAGTACGAGGAAAACTAAGTAGTTTTCTTTTCCCATGCATAAAAAATTTTAAGTAGCCTGATTTTAGAAATATTTATGGCGTTTCGTATCTCAAGAATGTGTTTATACGTAATTTAAATACATAAAATAACTGTTGTTACATTGTATGTTTAGTAGAGTATTCACTTCTATTTATGCAATTCTAACAGTACTCACATTTTTTTATTAACTAAAAATACGTTGTTCAAACATACGTATACTTCAAAACAGTTATACAAACCTGGCGACCATGAAAATTAAATTGAATCCCAGAAAATCTACACGTATTATACCTGCCACAAGTTAATAAATTAAGATAAAACTTCGCTAAAAAAAGCTAAGAAAACTACTAAAATTATCATTATCCTTAAGCAACATTCTCCATAGTTTACAGTAATTACACCCGACCCATTACCCTTAAACAGCCATCTCCCGGAACATTATAATTAAATACAAGCGCAGCGTCTTATCGCCTGTACGACCATATAATCACTATAAAACCTGGGCCCTTTTTCCCTCCTCCGGCTAACGCTACGTCTCCATCCGCTGAAAAACGACACCCCGGCGGCTGCCGCCGCTCTCTCCCCCGATTTTTCGTCGCAAAATATCGAATTCCTTAGCGCTGCGGTCTCGACTAATTTTTCTCTCCCGTTTCTCTGTTTGGACAGATATTTTTCCGCGCTGGTGCGCTCGAACGTCTGGAGTCCCAGCGGGACGAGAAGCTCACGGGACACATAATTCTGCTGCAGGCGAGATGCAGGGGCTACCTCGCTAGACGGAAACTCAACACGCTCAAGGTATGAGATGCTTGCTTTTTCTCTTTCTTTATTTTCTACAAAGCTATTTTTGCGTCTTTTTCAATGATATTCGAGATCTGCTATTCCGTGATTTTATTGTCTTATCGGTGCCGCCTGCGAACTGCGATCGAGCCGATATTTCTCACTTTACAGGCTGGTAGAGTGAAAGAGTGATGGATTGGTATTAATAGAATTCGCGGTAGTGTTGAGGTGGCAGAGATTGAAAGTTACGTTTGATGGAATTTAACGTCACGTTTTTACGATTTTTACTTTTATAGATTTCATATAAATATCGCGTTTTTATGAGGATTGCCATAAAAAACTTGGTTATAAGCAAAAATTTATAAATAACAATTTTTTTTATTCACGTCATTCACTAATTTTAAACTATTTAATTCGATTATATGTTTAATTTTTTTGACTTTATTAAATTCACGGAAATAAATAAGAGTTATGGTCATTATTAAAGTCAAAGATCATTGCTGGTCCAAAATTTAAGTCAATTATTTGTCTTAAAACGTCGGAAGCCAATCCATCGAAATTCACAAAATAAAAAACTACGCGACAAACCTCACATTATTTTCAACCATGACGCAACTCATTCTCTACACTCACAACCACTCTTAATTGAACCGACCTCCGTCTCCGAAAATGACAACGAACTAATCTCATCTTCTCTCTTCCTCTAGCTACAAGACCTCGCCGTAAGATGCATCCAGAGAAACGTGAGGAAGCTGATGTCGGTGCGCGAGTGGCCCTGGTGGCGGCTCTACGTGAAAGTCGCGCCGCTACTCAACGTTCACCGAACCGAGGACCAGCTCAAAGCGAGAACGGTGAGAGTTTTTCGTATACACACACACACACGCACATTTTCCCTGACGCGAGCGCGAAATCGGTAGCATCTTTTGCCAGGTAGCAATTACGCGGGCGAGCTACGCTTCCATATAAGATCGCGCGATGCGTTTCACGCTCTTGCGAGCCGATTTCGAAGAGCGGCTTGGGAATTTCTGCGGATTCACGCTCGCGAGGTGAGAGTGTTAATGGGATTGTGCGCCGGCTGCTTTGGGACGATCTTTTTTATTTAATTAGATTGCTTTCTTAGCCCCGGGACTTTTTGCGCTGGCGGATATGGTTTGATTGCGCGGGTGAAAAATTGAGCGGGTGATGGACGAGTTTGATTTTGGGATTCGATGTTGGCTTGGGTTGGGAATTTTTTTTAAACTAGTCATGTTATGTAAAGTTTGTTGGCTGCAGTTGAAATACAAGTTTAAAGCTAGTTTATTTATATACGGACGTTTGGGTGAGGGAAAGATAGGGAAAATCGTTAAATGTTTTCTTTTGAAATTTAAATAATATATTTAGGTTTATTCCCAGAACGGAAATTGGGATTATGGTTTCTCCAAAAATGTGGTTTATCTTCGCGGTCGGAAATACCGGCCATAATCATAAAGTCTTATTTAGATTCGTATATAGCTACACATTTATGATCTTAGGAATCAAAACTATTTATAACTGCCTACAGAATTATTATGATCTCCAATTAGATAGCGAGTTTCTAAAAGTCATCCAATTACCACACTTCGAAAAATGATTGTAGAAAAACACAATTTAGTACCGTTGTCTCAACCCAAACCATTTCATTATTCATCCGCAGTTAGTGCAATAAACCCCCACTCCCAAAAAAAACCTTAAACTTTCATCGTCAAAATTCACCTGTCCGCCATAAAATCCATCGCCGGCCCGAAAGCCAATCAGCGAAGACCATCCGGGCTTGCAAACAAGCGCGCAAATAGCCCGTAAAAGTGCAAACGCGCTCGCGAACACAAAGTAACAGGCCATCGGCAGGCTCCGACATGTATAAATATACACGTGTATTCGCTCGCTAAATATAAAGCCCGTGCCCCGTTAATCAGCCTAAATCCACCCGAATCCCTCGCTCTCTCGGCGGCTCCAGCGTCAAGCTCGATAGCCAGCCCGAGAAGAAAAGGGGGAGGCCTGGCTGCGGGATTGTTCTATACTTACGTTGTACGAGCTAATGCGCGCTTTGTCACGCTTCGAAGTCGAATTTGAGTTTGGATGAGGCTTTTGGCTCTGGCGAGACGAGAGCCGAGCCTCGGGTTTATGTTTTAATTCGATTAGGGCTCGCGTGTATAATTGGAAGCACGAGTTTTCGAGGTTGTACATTTGCAATAATTCACGGTATGAGCTGGGAATATTAATTGTAAGTTTTATGGAGGAAGGTGATTTATATTTACCGAAATACTTTAAAGTGTATGCTTACGTAACTTCGTGTTGGTACACGATAAATTCGTTGTTTTAATAGGCAATTTGTCATTATTTTTGAGACGATGTATTTAATTACAGTTTTAGAAATATTTATGTAAAAGAAAGTACAATTCTGTAATTTTATGTTGATTGAAATAATTTCCGTTAATACAGTAGTTCGGAAAAGTATTCTAAATACAGTTAAAAATTCTACTAAAAATGTCTTAATACATTATACATTTAACTTACAACGCATCAAAAAACTACATTCTTAGACATCGTCTCTCAATCAAAATTCCCCACCTCCCCCACCCCCCTCTAAATCCGCCAAAGTGCCAAGAAATCAGTCAGCTCAAAGGCCCCGGCGTACATCATTCTAAACTTAATGTTTACAATTACCCGTGCCAACAGCCGGCGCGCAGCGCGCCGATATTTCACCAGCCGCGCGCGCTCACCTTTTGACACGGCTTGTACAAGCAAAGCGGCATTGTCGCGCATTTCTTGCCAAAAAGCCACTGGCGCTCGACCAGCGGCAATTGATTCGCTTCCGTTCGCTCGGGCTCTTACCTTAGATTTCTCGGAGCAGAGGCCTTTGGCCCAGATTCAATTTTGGTTTCCTCGCGCGGCGCAGCCGCCGACTAGAAACCGGAGCTCGGAGAACCGAGTGTATACGGATGCTACGGCGGCTTGTCGATTTTCGAGAGAGGATCGATCATTATCGCAGACTTTGAAAGCATTGTGGTGTATTCTGGGACGCCGCGGGCTGTTTATTTTTAGACTTTTGGAAAAGCGGTTTGCGCGAAAGCTACTGTTGGCGGAATGCGGGGGTTAATGGGGTATTGATGGGGAGAATGGTTGGTTTTGTTGTTTATGCTCGGTTATTTTTAAGTGGCAAATTGGATCTTTTGTGTTGAATTAATTTTGTTTATTATTGTTTATTTAGCTTCGATGTGAATTATCACTTGGAATATAGCTAAAAATAATTGATTAGAATACAATATCGTTGTTTTGAGTGTAAACTATTTTCATTGAAAATACCAATATTTATTATGATAAGTGGAGAGGAGCAAAATACTCATTAAAAGTTCATTGGAGTCAATTAATAATTTCTCGGCGCGCAATTTTTGGCAGCGCTCCGCCGAAAACAAGTTTTTTCTCTTATTTTCATTCCTAAAGCTCGTTTTCAAGACCACTTACTAACACGAAAAAGAATTAGAAAACACCGATTTCTATTTATACCACAGCTGTAGTAATTACACACTTTTCCCTTTCCAATCCGGCCGCCAAAAGAAAAATAAAATATCCGCCTTTTTTTCACCTGCCTCGTAAAAACAACAAAACTAAAAGCGAAGCTCTAGAAAATCCTTCAGAAAGCAACAATCGCGCCTGTAATAAAGTTTCTTCGACTCATCCTGCGTACGCCGTTCGCGCTCACTTTCCCGTAAAAAAGAATCCACTTTCATCGCGCCGGCCGCCACCGCAAAAAACAATAACCACGCGGCTCCTTGAAAATAATCAAATGCCGTCCTCTTATCAATCGATTAACAGCCCGGCGCGCCGATATAATCCCCGTAATTAACGAGCTCGCGTCTGTGAGAGAGAAAAAAAACGACGTCGCGCGAAACCTAATCGAGGATGGAACTTCTGAAATAGGAGCAGCCCTGGAAGAAGGCAGGATTTTATTGCGACTGATTGCGACGAGTCGCCGTAAAGGCGAGCGCGCGTTTATTAACACTGTAATAATAGACCTCGGAGCTCTCGCGTTGCTTGAAATTATCGCAGCGCTTTGCATTCGCGATAATAAAATTGCTGTGCCCGGCAGCGCGCGCAAGCGATGCTTTTAGCCTGGCGCGTCGCCTTTTATCTCGGGGAAAATTTTCGTTTCAGGTGATTTGGCTTGATTTGTATTATAAATATTGTAATTTATGGCGGAGGATGCAATTCTGAGATAGTCGGGGCTGCGGATAAGTAGGCGATTTTGCGCGAGTGGGTCGAGCGGAGAGCGCGAGACGGTCTGTTTGTGAAAGAAAAATGTAAATTGTGATTGTTTTCTCTAGGCGATGTGCGTAAGAATGATGGAAAATATTTATTCTCTTTTTGTTATTTTGTTGGCACTTGATAAGTTTTTATGAAAATAAATGGGAAAATTATTATCTGCGTGTGATGGAAAGTTTTCTAATACATTTTAACGAGTAGTGTGGTTTTTAATGAAGGGTTCAGTAGGTTTCTTCGTTAAATAATGACAACTATACTGATGATTACTGAACCAAGAATGTAAGTTAATAAGAAGATACAGATAAAAGTAGTACAAAAAACGTAAATAAAAAAAGTGCCAGTAGATACAGTCAGACACAGTAAGACAAGTTGAAATAAAACTCATTCTATTAACTCGATAACTCCTTAACTTTCACGTCACTTAGACAAACTTTTTTATATCTCAATCCCACGTTTCCGAGTATCAACCAACTTAATAAAACAAATTAAAGTTTTAAAAGAAAAGATGCTACCACCTAAAAAAACCGTCCCCCAACAAAATCTCAAACACCAACCAACCCAAAAATCAAAAACCCATAAAAAAGCACTAAAAACACTTTCCAACCGCTGATTGCAGGAGGAACTCGAGGTACTGCGAGCGAAAGTCGACCGTCTCGAGCAGGAGCGCAACCACCTGAAGCACGACAACGACAGGCTCGAGGCCAAGGTAAGCCCTCAAACCTCTTCTATGAACCATCATCGCGTTTATCTCTCCCCCTTCGCATCCTCCATTAATCAGAGCAACAACACAAGCAACCCCGCTGCTGAATCCACAACCAACACTCTGAAAAGTCGCCCGGCGCAGCTTTCAGAACGAATTCTATATAAATTGAAAACGCGCGACATACACGCGGCCTGCCGCCCGCAAGAAAGACAAGAGTAATTACGCCGAGCGGCTCGCCGGCGATCGGGTTAATAAGGCCAATTAGGAGGCCGCAAGAAGAAGCGCGACCTTGCGCAAGCAGCCTTCGCTCGGGCCCTTTTAAACCGCTCGTTTTAGAGCGCGCTAGTGTATCTTCTTGGCCGGCCTCTCCTATTGTGCGCGAAATCGCGCGCGGAATGCGCCGCCGCGTGTTATATTGCTCGCGCTCGGGCAAAAAGCCGGCTGCCATTGTGGAAAAATCGGAGGGGATTTTTCGTGATCGCTCCGCGAGTCCTTTTACGGCCGGCTGGAATCTCGGTCGCCTTTTTTTTTACGGGAGAAGGCACAATGCGGGGATTCGAGGGGCTGGGAGAGCGGGGTTTTAAAGCGCGGCGCTGATTTTGTTGCTGTCGTTGATTAAAACTTTTCAAAAGCGGCCGATATCATCGGGCTTTAATAACTCGGGAGCGCTTAAACGTCAGGGCTTAAATTAAAATCGCGCGGCTGTATCAGTGCCGGGCAGTCAATACCTGTCGCGCGACAGAAACTTAATTATCGCGAGCACGCGAATCGCGTCGCCGTTAAATTAACGGCTCTCGGCAATCGTAAAGCTTTTAGTGAGATATCTCGAAAAGCCGGCCGACTAATGCATAGCAGCCGCGCGATGCTCGACTTGCTCTCGCGCTGTAAAACTAGCACTTTCGCTTTACTCGGCCAGTTCATCTCGTGCCCGCCATAACCGCCGCGTCTTTACAAGCTGGCTCGCCGCGAAAATTAAAAGGATCTCTCTCTCTCTCCCTCTCGGGGGGAAGGGAAAATTCGACCTTTAAATCATTAAGGGGGAGCCGGCGATAAAAGCGTGAGCGCTCTAATTGCGAATCGTTCATAAAGCAAGAGAGCTGCGAGCATGCATATTCAGAGCGCGGGCTTTTTGCGCTCGCGCACAAAGCGTAATTTCTCGCAAATTGCGAGAGCGCCGCCGCAATCAGGCGGCTGAAAAAAAAAAGAAGGCGGCTTCGGAAAAAATTTCAGGCCAGCGGGGGGAGGGAAAAAGGCGAACGACGAAGAAAACCGGACGCCGGCGCACTTGTCGCTAACGAGCCAGTAAATACGACTAATCCCCCGCGTCGACGCAAAGGTGGTGCGCGCGAGAGGTAGAAGAGAGAGCCTTGAGGATCTCAGGCGCCGCGTAACCTTGGGCCACACAGGCTCTTTTTGCAGCGCCGCTAGCGCGCACCGGCCAAAGATGCAAAACGGGTTCTACGAAGAGCGAAAGCTCGCGGGGGGAGCCAAGCGCGCGGCTGTCGTGCGCCCGTCCCTTTTTCCTCCCGTCGTTTTTCGTTTTTATTTTAGGCGAGGAGAGAGCTCTGTGTGGGTTTGTGTGTGGGTATGCGCACTTTTTCTCGGACGGTGGCGCTCGCATTGATGTCGCGTGGGTAAATAGTGCCAGGGTCAGGTGCACGGAGCTTTTTTCGAGGGAGAACGGATTGAGTAATGCAAATGTTTTCACGTGATGAATGTCTCGGAATTGGCGTTTGGGCTTTTAAAACAAATATTGGTTTTTCGTTGGTGGAGGATAAAGTTTTTGAGAAAATGGAAATTGCTGAGGATGGGAATGTTAATTATGGATTTGAATTTAAATGCAAAATTGAGTCTCAATATCCACTTCAGGTGAAACTTTCTTCGTGGTATGGTAGATGTAAATTTTCCAGTAGAATAAGCATATAGTGTAGACGATTCTTGAAAAAAGTACACCTACATTCCGTGAAAAAATACCCGCTCGACATAAAACCTTTACGAACTAAATATATATTCTTACAAACATTGAAAAAACAATACAAATAACCTTAAAAATCTTTAAATCCATCCTCAACCGCTACCATCTAAATATAATCCCACACAACAACTCCCCACCCCATAAACAACAAAATCCCTCCCCAAATAAACCAAGAAACAATTACTCAGCACTCCCTCCCGACAATCACGCCTATCTCAACCCCTCGCGAAACTTTAAAATCACCAGACAACCGGCGCACGCGAAGTGCATCCTTAACGAGCCCCCGTTGTCGCTTATTTTGAAAGGCTGTCGCTCGCGATCGTGAGATAGAGCGATAGGCCGGCATCGCTCCTCGGCGCCTATTCATCGGCGGCGGGCGCGTCATTAATCGATCATTAGAGTCAATCACTCGGCTCCCGCCTCTCGCCTCGCGGCAAGAAAGAAGCCTCGTCTTTGTGCGCTGCGCGCCAGCCGAGCTACGTCGGATATGCACTGTTAATTTCGAGGATGTAGAAAGCCGCTCGAGCGCGGCTCTACGTGCATGTGTATATATGCAAAAACGCGTGAGTAGACTGCTTTTTGCGAGGATGCTTGTGTACGGAGGTTTTCTTGCTCGTGTCACTTTTATAAGAGAGCCTGGCTTTGTGAGGATCGGGGGGGTATCTTGATGAGCTCGTTTCTTGTTGATTGGTTGAGCGGTGAGGGGAAAAAGTGGCGCGAGACGATCGGGATGTAGGGGAGTGAGTCGGCGAGATGGACAGTGAAGGGGTGATCGGGAACGATAATGGAAAATCGGCGGGAATTTAAGTAGCTTTGACTTTTTGAATTAACATAGTAATTTGCTGGGAGGTATTCGAGCGGGGATAGGAGAGTTTTAAAAATAGGTTGGAGTGTGTTCGATGGAAATTTTATGAGCTCTGTAGCCTTGCGGGGAAAACAGCGTTCACATTTTTTTAATATGGTCTGATCTTTATAAGTATTATATTTTGATTTGAATACAAATGTAAGAAGACTGGTTCTATTAATAAAGAGGAGATACATAGTTTAAACTAAATTACACTTTGAGCAGTCTACTCATTATGAAAATCGAATGAAAATAGGTTAAGAATATTATTCAAGTTTCTGTTAGATACACAAATACTTTTTTTCCTAAAATTTTAAGCTATCCCCATTCATCAATCGTGGCTAACATTCACAAAATTAAAAAGTAAATAAAAAACAAAAGAACCAGTTTTTAAAACCAACCAAAACTAGATTTAAACTCCTACACAATTAAAAGTGTCCCAATTTTTCACAAAGATAATGACAAATTGATTCCACCCTCCCACGCACCTCCCAAGCTCCACGCACACCCGCTCAATCAACTTCACGCTCAGCCGTCCGCATAACCGTCCCATCCAGAGTGCCTCGTTTCAATCAACCTCCCGCAATTCGTCCGGCTCGCCACACCCGCCATAATCTCATCTCCATTACGTCAAAGCGCCGCGGAAACGTCACGGGCCCACGACATCTGCGCAACGGCGCCGCACGTTCGGAATCCGACGTTCTCTGCGCGCCCGCGACGGGCAATTGGGTTAAGTGCAGTGCCCCTCTCGCCAACCATAACACACGAGCCGCGGCCAACTTGACCAGGAGCGCGAGAGGCTCATAAAGCGCCGCTAGACAAAGGTGCCACTGACCCAGATAGCCCGCACCGCAGGTGAAACTCGCCTCGCTCGCGTGTGTGTGTGTGTGTAGACGTTATAGGCTGCATTTCCGCGTTCCGCGGATCGTAGGATGACGTAGAGGAGAGCTCGATGCATATGTAAGATCTGAAGCTGGTAGGATTTATTTTCGTTCGGGGGAGCCTGATAAGGCGCGGTTTTCGCGGCTAAGATGCGAATTATCGGATGATCGTTTGGATTTGGTATGGTTCTGAGATGAGGGATGGTTGATGGGTGGGTATGGAGTGGAGCTGATGGGTTGGTTTTTATTTTAGCGGTAAATCGTGTATAGGATTGACTCGGTGTGTTTCTACGTAACTTTACAGTTACATCATATTTCAGTTGCTTTTAGATTTTATTTTGACAGACGCCAGTTCAATTGTACAAATGTCATACTCCGGAGGTTGTTGAACTAAAGCGCTAACGGTCTTCGAGCGAGCTTTAGCTTTTTTTCAATTCTGATATTCCCATCATAAAAAGTATGATAAATGGTTTTATTGTTTTGTTCGCTGCAGTGAAAAGAAGTGAAACGTTACTTAGCCGACATTGTAAAGGTGTAAACAAAAAGTTTTATTCCGCATTCAGCGCAGAATCTCTCCACAATAAACTCTCTCATTGTAAAAGACTCATTAATTTACAAACCCGCCAATAATTTAATAATTACAACGAAAAAAAAACCTTCAAAGCCTCGTTCATAAAAGCACGCGTACGATAGTTCGGCGGCCGAAAGAAACTACCGCTACCTTCATTCCGACCTCGGCGCCGTAAATTTAATCGATGATTCAAAAATAAAACATTTCGTAACCCGCCCGATCGATGAAGCCCCGATCAAGCGACGAATGAACTTTCGAGGCGGCCGCTACTCTCGTTGAATATTGTCGCCGATGAAAGAAACGGTATCCGCGCCGCATGCCTCGACTCTAGATGAGCGAGAGCGCGTACGTATATAATAAATTCGATTACACTTTCGAAGTATATCGTCCGTGAATGTATGCGCGTTGCGTGCCCCGATCAATTGATCGGAAAATTAGGTGCCGGCTAAATAATTAGAGCTGCCAGGTTTGTTTGCGAGTGGATTTATTGAGGTCGCGTTGTGAATTTATTGTTGTTAAGTGCGATTGTAGATTTTTGTTTCGTTGTTATTATAGAGCTCTCCTCACTTCCTTATTTGGTATTTAGAGCATAATAATTATTTAATTGCTTGGAATTAGCGTTGCTTTTTGACGTCATATTAATTTACTCTTAAATTCGTTACGATACCATGGCCAATACAAAATTCCATTTCAGAAATAAAAATTTCATATCAAACGCAAATAAACAAGTCAAACAAGCTTTAACTGAATCCATTCCACTCCAACTCGGGCCCACTGAAGCGCATCACATCCAATCAATTCACCTCGATGATATAATCTCGTTACACCGTCCGGCGGAGCGCATATTTCATTAAAATATCGATCGCACCTCCCCGGAGGAATCCCATTCACGCTCTCCCACAAAGGAATCCCGTATAAATGCATGCGTAATCCGGAGTCCATCTCCCCTTCCCTCTCTCCCTTACCGAACAAAGCTCGTACCTTTGAATATTTTTTTCTCTCCCGATCGCACCGCAGAGAGCTCCATATTCCATGCTCCAGGAGAAACCGCGCGTTTTCTCCGCTGAAAAAAGGGAAAGCACGCTAACGCACGCATGCAAAGGAGCTAAGAAAAAGGGGTCGAAAATTCGAGGAACGCGATTAAAAGCAAGCGCGCTCTGGTATGCACCCGCGGATAGTCGTGTGGGAAAATTTTGCAAGCTGATCGCCGACTAACGATTGCAGCCCGAACGTTTTTTTGTTTGGAGAGCGGTGGGTGGGAGTTTTCTTTTGAGTTGCTTTGCTTTTTCTGAGGAGCGGGAGAGCTGGAATGGCCGGCGTAGGAATCTGTGTGATTAAGAGGTTACGTGCGCTTTGGCGGACTGTTTTGTTTGTCGTGCCTTAGAGCAAGTTGAATTTTCGAAACGAAATTTACAATGTTGATTACTGCGATAGATACGTCTGTGCTTTCCTTTTGTTAATTGAATTTTTAGTTTTACAAGCGCCATAAATGACAATCGAATTGTAAGCACCAAAATTAGAAGAGAAACGCAGAACAAAACAGCGCTCTTTCACAGAATAACAAACCTTTAACGCCATTAGCAGTAAATACACTCCTAACAACTGCGCAAACAGCTTCGTAAATCCACCGACAAAGCCCCGGAGCGCGGATAAACAATAATTTCCGCTTTCTTTCAATGCCCATATAAACAACGAGCATCGTTACACTTACACCAAGCGCTCATTCGGGCCGCTCGATCTCGTACTTACAGCCAAGAAGTTATCCCATAAAAATCGCATCAAAGTCCCATAAGACATGTATCCGCGCACGCACGTGAAATTCGCTCGTCGGGACACGGAATGCAGCTCGTGGGAACGTGCTTCGCTAGGATAATTAACTTGGAGAGAGAGACAAGAGAGAGAGAGAGAGAGAAAGATCTCGTTAGGACGATAGTAAAATTACCGCGTAACAGCGAGTTTATTCGGAGAGAGAGAAAAAGAGATGGTGGGATAGCGAGAGCAAGATGTGATTGCTGCTGTTTGGATTAGCCGAGTTTAACCCAGTGCGAATTTTGGAGAGCGGAGACTTTAGCTTGAGAGTCGGATTAATCTGGATCGTGTATTCAAAATTTCGGTCGGCGCTTATATTTGAATATTATATGAATGGATTACAGTGGCCGGCGCAATGAATTATCCAACGAAATGCGATGATACAACCTAATTAACGGAAACAATGTAGTGTTTGACTGTTTTTGCCGAAGGTTATGAGGAGCTGCTGCTGTCGGTTGTGTGAATGAGTTCATTGTGCGGATGTGTTCTTTTTTGTATTTGGCGCGCGAAGAGGCCAGCTTACGTGAGATCGGCGATAAAGATTTAATGGATATTTTTATAGCTCTGTAGATAGCTTAATTGTTATGAAAAATAGTTTTTTTACTGTGTGATTTGGTTCTGAGAAAGAGAAAGAATACAGCATTTAGCCGCGTTGCTTAGTAGGTGTGATTAAACATTTTTAATGGCTTTAACCTGCAGAATTTTAAAATATTTTCGTAATTTTAAAAAAGTAGACTGAGTTAAGTTTATTTATGCGAAACCACATTGTAATGTAGGACAAATTGGTAGATTTATTACTGCATTGTTTAACATTTTTGTATTTTTAAAAAAGTAGACTGAGTAAAGTTTATTAAGGCGAAAAGACCCTGTAGTTTAGGACAAATTGGTAGATTTATTACTGTATTGTTTAATATTTCTGTATTTTTAAAGAAGTAGACCGAGTAAAGTTTATTAATGTGTAAACACCCTGTGTAGTTTAGGACAAATTAGTAGATTTATTACTGTATTGTTTAATACAATTATAATTTGATGATCTTAATTAAAACAAAGTTTAATCGGTCAAATGTATTTGGAACAGTAGAAGCTTTTTTTTGTATGGCGGCATATGCTAGTTCCCGCGTGTAACTATAATGGTCTCACCTGATTTATTTTAGATTGAATAAAGCGGGTGTCTTCTGAGGCCTATTTTTAGTTACACCACTCGGATTTCGCTCATTTTCTTGAATTCCAAAATTTATTTCGCAAAAGTAGACAAGTTGATATTTAGAGTGACGTTACGAAAACCTTTGAATCTGAAACAATTTCAAAATTTATTTATGTTTTACCAAACAGTATTTTAAGACTGTGCGCTCTGTCGTACAAATTAACATTACAATCGTTTGCTTGGATTAATACTTTATAGCATTTTATAACTAAATTAAATTTAAATTTTCTAAATTCTTTTACGCTCACAGTAAATATGTAACAACTGAAAATATTCCACCAAAAACACATCATTAATAATCCGAATTTGACACTCATTAAACGTAAACCGTTCAAGTAAACAGACTATTTTTATAAATGAACGAAGCTTGTAGAACTGTCAAATTTCTTGTTACTCAAGAAATCTCTGAAATAACGCAAATGACTTGGTTACATACGAAAAAATACTGCGAAACCGCCAGAGTCCTACGTGTCGCACGCTCGAATCATTATCGATTCCAATTATTTCTAGGAAATATATAATAATTGCCAATCTCCTTAAAAAATGACAGTTATCCGTTCTCGATTCTCCTTCGCTCGCTTGCAAAAGTGGGCCATTTTTTGTCGCGGATGAATACACACAGTTCCATTCCATCTAACTATCTATATCCCGTTGTTTCTCGATATTTTTTCCTTCTTCTGTCATCCTGTATTGTTGTCAGCATCCGATGGCATCCATTATAGTTAAGCCGAGAAATTTTCTAAAATGTCTGAAATGACGTTCAGCAAAAGAAGTGAATCTAAATTTACAATACTGCGCTATGTTATGTTTTATCTCCATTGTCAAAGTGATGGGCTAGCTCGTTAAATGTCACTATTTTAAATACCTAAATGCTAAATATTTGAAAAAAAGTGTGATTTAATCTAATTGGAAATCGTAAAACATAAACTTCTTATACTTAGAGCTAAAAATAATCTACTTCACAGCTTAAACATCCGTTTAGTCAACAATGTATTTTTAATGCATCCGATATATCAGCGAGCACCTTCACCAAAACTCACTTGAGAACCATTACTCACAATCCATCCAACACGTTCTCCAATCCAAAAATCAACGAGCAAACTTAGTTTACCACACTCTCCCTTGCCAGACTCCAATTACTGCCAAAAACTACACGCCACCGTTTAGCCCATCCCCAAACCAACACAAATCAACTCTCCTCCATTCACCGCTCCAAAAGTCAAAAACAAAAACCCTCCCCGTATGCAAACGTCGTTCGCCATCCCATAAATCACAAACCCACCCAGGCCTACTCACCTCGAAAACCGAAAATCTCTCTCTCTCTCTCTCCGTCTCTCTCCTCGCCCACCTCGCACCTTTCCCCGCTGCTTCCGCGCTCCCGAGAGCCTCTAAACCACATTGGCCTGGCTCCAAAACCCGCGCGCGGCGCGCTCCTCTTCTCAGAATAACCCCGAGGTGACCACCGCCTCTGGCGTCTTTTCTGCCGCGCCGCTGCGCCAGTTGCAGCGGCGCTCTTCCTCGTTTCGGGTGTCATCCGTGGGCCGCCTCTCGCGCGCTTATGCAACCGCCCTCGCGTCCGACGCTCCGGGATCTGGCCACCCTCTTTTTTTTTTCCTCGAGGCGGCCGCGGGAGGAGTTTGTTTAATGATAAACGAAACGATGCGGGGAGCAATGAGAGTTGAACGGGATGTAGAACGGAGGAGAGTGAATTGTGTGGGTGCGCGAAACTGTGCCGCGTGCCTTTAATTGAGACGGATTAATATGTGCGCTTCGGCGAAGAGCTGGAAATAGAGAAGGAAAGAGAGGGATAGGAGCGGCGCGTAGAGCCAGCGCTGCGAGCGCGTATCACTCATAAGCAAACACCTGTTAGAACGTAGCCACAGTCCCAGATCCGACGAGCCCCTGTAGAAACGAACCATGTAGCGAACGACAATCCAAGTCCCTATATACGAACGATCGAGATTTCTATTTACCTTTACCCCCGACGAGCCTCTAGGTTAGTATCCACCTTAACACTAACAAAAAACACAAAGTAAAATTATCACATAATCTACACCACACTGTTCTACGCGCAAAAGACGCGCGAGCTGCTGAGGATGCCGCTCGCCCCGACGACCTACTACGAGCCGCTGCCGAGCTCCTCGCTCCAGCTCGACAACGCCGGCAGCGGCGTCTACTCGGACGATGCCTCCTCGATATCCACGATCGGCAGTAGCGCCTCTCACAGGCGGCCTCCGCTGCCGCCGACCAGCATCAGCCAGTTCCAGCCCCGGGCGCTTTCCAAGATCGCGGTTATCAGGCCGAACTCGACGACTCTGGTGTCCAGGTCTCCGTCACCTGCTAGCTCGCACTCGTCCAGATTGCCGCTGCACCTGCAGTTAAGATCGCCGTCGCTGTGCTCGCTGCAGAGCAGTCTTAGTGGGTGTAGGTCTCCCACGCCGCGCAGGATATTTCCTCAAGAGGCTAGTAGAGATGACGAGCTGGATATGGAGGAGCTGTCGAGCAAGGAGCAGGCTCCGGTCGTCTTCGACGCGAGCCTCAACTTTGTCCTGGGCATCGACAAGCAGAAGGTGCGGCAGTCGTTCAAGCCGACCGCCTCGCACCTCGAGCCGCAAACCGCCTCGTCTTATCTATCGAACAAAATATCCAGCTTCCTTCAGAGGACTGATCATATAATGGACGAGTGGAAGAGGATCGGCAGGGGTGGTAACGACGACACTGCGAGTCTGACTTGCGAAAGTCCTTCTGGGAAGAGGAGGAACGTGATGAGGAGCAAGAGCGCCACGAATATTATGATTAAGGGATATCAGTACTTCAGCAGAGCCAGCAGCGTGGCTAGGAGCCCGTCCAGGCCCGTGTCCAGGCTGTCAGAGGATGACAGGACGCTGTCGCAGTGCGACGAGGTACGAGGATGAGATGAGGATTTGACGATGGATGCATAAGGAGTTTGCTTTTTCGTTTGCTGCGAGGCTTGATGAGATTTGTGGGGGGTGTTCTTTAGTTTCTGATTATTTTGTTAGAAGGGAGGCAAAATAATTCTTGACGTGTGGATTGCACAGCCGTGATGGATTTTAATGTATGATTTTTGTAAAATTGTTTTTTCTTCTCTTCGGATGTGTCGTATTGTATGTGAATATCGAATGCGAATATCTTGTAATTGTAAAAGATAACAATGTATTGTGAAAAAATTTTAAGACTGAATAACAATAATAAATGCGAAATAAACAAGGTTTTGCGTGTGATTTTTGATACTAATTATATACTAATTAAATGGAATTGTCAAAAAAAGTTACGATTGACAATACTGAAAATAATTTGTTTGATCTGGCGTTGACGTCGTCTATAAAGTGGATCAAAACATAACACGAAGTGGTTTTCTTTTGCTAATCACTGTAAGTGTATGCGAAAACTAATTTTAATAACGTTAAATTAACGATTTAGGGCTCGATGAATATAAAATTGTAATTGAGACTTATAAGCAGTGCTTAAACTTGGTCTTTATTTATTTTATATAGTATTCAAGAATAGAATTCGTTCTGAACACTATCATATCTTCATAATCATAAACATCATTTTAAAACATACAACATCAGCTTTTTGCAGCTTCTTGAATTATCCCATCTTTATTGCAAAATAATTTCGTAGCAACTTTCTTTTCAATTTTGTAATTTTAATATATTTATTTTATTTTGAATTTAAATTTATATACATGGTTACATATGTTTATTTAAATATACGTTGTACTACAAACTTTTTTTAAATATTACAGTTAAAAGTAGTTTTGTTAAAAAATAATATACATATCACTGGTCATAACAAATGATTCATTAGTACAACTTCCGTTATTATTAAAATTACTCATTAATTATTGATATTCCACTTAAATTATAAGACTGAAATTCACACATCGATCTTAAAATATCAAATTTCTCTGTTTACAATACTTACTTTCAAGATTTTAATCACGACCACATTAGTCTCCTACCTAAAATCGACCTCATAAAAAATCTAACATTCTGAAATTCACCAAAAATTTTTCAAGAAAAAAAAAACCGGCTCCAAAAATGCCACTTTTTCCTCGCCCGCTTCTAATCCCATCACCATTCGGCACTTCACATTCCATAACTGTACAGCAGCATCCTCCAAAATTAGAAAAGATTTATCTCTACCCATCCACTTAGCCGCCGGCCAAACCTGACGTCACTCACAAATCCCGTAAAAAAAAGCCTCAACCTAATCTTCCACTCGATAACACGCACACATCAGCACTACCTCTGACGCATAAAAAAGCGCGTTCCACTCTCCGCAAAGCAATCGCCTTAACAATCCCGTCCCGAGTAATTAAGGCTCGCACCAGCCGACGATTAATTTCTCGTTCTCTCCCGCAGCTGAGCGAGATGACGGCCGACTTCGCGGAGGAGCACTCGACGTCGACCCTAGCCGCAGAGCGCATCGACGCCGAGCAGTCGGAGCGTCTCCGCCTGGAGCGCGAGCTCCAGGACGTGAGCGAGGCCAACAAGTCGCTCCAGCAGCAGGCCGAGCGGCTGGAGATGGAGCTGCTTTATGCTCGGGCCGCCGATTTGAATGGGCTGGCTTCCGATGCTGAAGACGGCGAGGACGGCGGTGTTTACAAACAGAGGTACCAGCACGCCATGAGGGAGCTCGAGTTCACCAAGCGCAAGATGGCACAGCAGCACGAGGACGACCTCGAGCAGCTGGTTGGCTTGAAGAAGCAGCTTGAGAAGAAGGTGAGGATTTTGTGGTGGGGATATAGGTGTGTGGATGTTTAGAGTGGCTGTGTTTTTGTTTGCTTGTTGTGACAGGATATTTGGGCTGAATGATTGCTGGGATTGAAAGGTTGGGATTGTGGTTGGGTGAGCAACAGTTTGATTAGCTCGCTTCAGGAAAGTAAACGCGATTGTAAACTAAAAGTGGTTTGTCGCTTGGTAATTTATTCGGTGGTTTGATGAAGTAATTAAACTGCGCTGGAACAGTTTAATTTGATTTGAGTAAATTGTATTTTGTAAAGAATATTTTTTTTAATTTTTGGAAAACATTTTCCATTTATTTATGTAATGATTTTTGGCGAGAAATTTGATGCGTTTATCAGTATAAAGTTTATTTTTCATTTATTTTATTTAAATTAGTTATATGTGAATACAAATTTAAAACAGTTAATTGAAAATTTTTAATCTGATGGATGAAAACCTGTAAATTGAAGATAACAATATTGATATTATTCAATTATTTAATTCTTTAAATTCATTTCTTATAAACGTACATGATTTTCAAAGAATATAAAATGTATAAATAAATTTCTCAGAACATTTGACAGTACAAATATGCCACTGATTCGTTAAATTATTATAGTTGAAACTATATGAAATTTTACAAAAAGCAACAAATTATGTGAGGCAAAAGATTACGAGTGAAAGTGATAATTATTTTTTAGATAGATTTTTTTCTTCTAGTGACACATCTAATACAAAAAAATATAAATATAAAATACCTAAATGCAAATAAATAATCTATTCAATAAAATCTAATCAAAATCAAATCCTTGACGAAACAAACTTGATACACTGAGAAACCGAAGATAGTAAAAATTACGAGGTAGCTGGTAAAAATTACCAACCTACTCAGTAAAGCGATCA